>VXBZ01005662.1:977363-1074362 GCA_013399135.1 Heliornis fulica | reverse complement strand
CTGAGGTAAGACGGCAGTGTGGGGCCGCGCGCGTGGGGCGGCGCGGGGCGACCGTCGGGGGCCGCTAGGTCTGGCGGCGGCATCGCGTCCTTCACGGGTAGCGGCTCTACCCGTCCCCACGCTCCGGGCCGTAACCTTGGGCTCCTCGCTCCGTCCCGGGCAGCCGCCGGGCGGCTCCGCCGGCCCCCGGCCTCGGCTCACCGGCCCGCTACCTCAGGGGAGATGGGCGTACATACACACACACGCTTACACACGAAGGTCTGTATGTACGCGTGTTGGGTTCTCTGTGTGTGTGTGACTGGCGATTGAATTACTCTTCGCCTGTGCGCTGCCAGCTGTGCAGCTCGCTGTAGTTTCTGAGTGTATCCGGATTTTGTCAGTGCTGGGCGGTGTGACAAATGTTTCTGTGTAGTTAAGTATAACTTTCTTGTGGTGGGGTGTGTTTTTTTCTTTTTTCCTTTTTTTTTTCTTTCCCCTTGGAGACAGAAAAGTTCATCATTGAAGATTATTTTGTCTGTTTTCTTCCAGACCTATCGAAAGGTCTTTCGGGATACAAGTGCTTGTGTTGTCTGTGTTTATGTAATTTGCACAGATGGTTTAAAGTCACTTAGTAATTTTCAAAGCAAGGTGCAGAAACAATGTTTCCATTTTGCCAAGCAAGGCTGCACCGTGTTTGATGCACGACTTTGAATTATGTGCAGTCAGACACCTGTTACTTAATCCTGTTTATCCTTTTCAGTTACAGTTATCCATCCTCGGTCTTATTATTTTTATTTTTATTTTTTTTAATATCTGAAAACGTATTACAGATACTCTTTTATCCTGGCAGCTAGTAGAAACCCAGAAGTGCAGTGCGTTTGTGAGGTGTATATAACGTGTGTTTTTTAAGTAATACTTTCTCAAAGGGGGATGGCTTTGGAAAGTTATAGAATAGCCTTTATTTCCAGAGGAGTTTATATAATGTTAAAGTGTCTATGGGGATGCATCTGTAAGAAAGGCGGGCAGAAGGAGCTGCAGAAAACCAGTCTTGGACAGTATAAGTCTTCATTAAATCATGCATCGTGTTCCCTAAGATATAAATAATGTTTGTGTTTTCCAAACTTCTCTTGCTGTTGCACTGTGGAATTTTCAGTTTAGTAATTGGAGTTAATGAGGATCCTAGAGAAAATGTCGCATTTCTGATTTTGCAAGAGGATGGAGAAGATTCTTTCGTAACACGTTTGTATTGACGATTGTATTCTGTAGTTTATTTGAGCAGTTTTACGAAGCTAATGATATTCCTCGCTTAAGGTTATTTCCTCTAACTTCTGAAAGTGTTATGTCAACAGTATTTTCAGGCTCTTTCTGGATCAAGGGTACCTAATGGTGCAATGTATCAAAATAATTGTTGTTCTATAGAGCTGAGCAATTTTGTATAATACAGAGACAGTTTCTAAATATGAGTTGGGAACAGATTTATTCTTCTCTGCAAGTGATAACTTTGTAAAGTAATTAAAAATAAATTACGTATTTCAGGGATGAGAATTCTCTTCTACAACTGTTAATACCACTCTGCTTTCAAATGTCAGCTTTGATTCATCTCTTGATGATATCATTAAAAAGCAGATATTAATATGAAAGCCAAACCTCTGGTGAAAATATAACTGCATGTAGCTGTCAAAATAAAATTTTAAGATGTGATTTGATTGCTGGATGTGGATACGCACTTGGTAGAGTAACAATGCCTTTTATTTTATAGACATGCGCCCACGCACAGGAGCTTTGTTCTAAAACAGTGTTTTCTGTCATGAATTTATGCATAACCTACCCTCTCTGCTTTTTCTTAGCATGTAGGGAAGAAAGAACCTTGAAGGGGAAGAGAGACCAAAAAGGGGGAGGAAAGAGAATTCATATGAATTTCCCTTACTGACAGAGGAAATACCTCTTTGTTATGTATCACCCAAAATCACTGGTTGTGTTCTCCTTTCATCTTTTCTAAAATAATGGCGAGTTGTTTGGGTTTGATATACGCTGCTGACTTCTGTTGCAGACTTTGGCCATTTGTTCCAGTAATATCTGGCTGTGACAATGAACTTGGGGCTATGCTGTGACTCTGTAAAGTATTTGTTGCAGCTTCACAGGAACTGATGGCTTTATTTTCACCAGGTTTACATAAGCTGTGTTGAAAACTTCTAGGGATATAGTTTCCATGTTTACTGAGATTGACATTTTTTTCATTTTCTCACTTGGTCTCCTTCCGTTGTTTAGTGGTTTACTTTCCTTGGTGTTTTTAACAGTTCAATTGGTATTCCTTCCTGGTTGTAATTTGCCAAAGACTGAAGTCTGAAACTTTTGTTTTAATATTTTCCTTAAAATGGAATTAATCTGTTTTCCAGGGACAGGGGATTACTTACCAGAATTTTAAAAATGAGAAAAAAAACTTATTGCAGGCGTTTTCCCAAAGAATGGCTAGTTATGAAAATTGATACCTCGTTGATTTTTGTACAAGGCTGGTTTCCTCTGTAGTTTCAATCACCTATCTCATTAGATTCAGAGAATTGTTGTAAATTAGTTTAGAAGTGAAATTTTCCAAATCGTAAAATCTCTGGCTGTTTGTTAGTGGAAGTCATTATTAAAGGTTGCATAAGCATTATTTGCAGGATGGCTAATCAGTAGCTTGGGCTTAGTTCCATTCTATAATAAATAGATGCATTGTGCTTCTTCAAAAACTGTAACATTGATGGTGTGAATTCATTTCCTAATTTTGCATGACATTCAATACCTCCAGTTTTGAGAAGACTGTCTGTAGAAGTTGCACATAGTGGAGATGTTTGCCTCAGACTCTTAACTCTTCAAAAGTTGGTTTGGTTTTTATGATAGCGTTTAAAACACCTTGTTACAAAAGGTGCACATGTAACACCACATCAAAATTAATGAAGTGCATGCATCAAAGGCTCAGGTAAACTTTATTCAGTGGGACTTTCTGAGAGCAGGCTTTGTGGTCCTGCTGCTGCAGGGAAAGTGTGAGTTGGCTTGAATCTGTCATGTGACTGTTTTGGACTTCATATTCTCAAGGATCTGACCTGTAGAGGGTTTGAATACATGGGATGGCAACAGTGTAAATACTGAAAGTACTGAGCTTTGACATTAATCAGACTGCTCACCAAGTTATGGAAATCTATATTGTTGGTCCTTATCCATCTCTTTCTGATAGCAGTTTATGAAAGTTTTGTAAATATTGATCAAGAGGCTTTGTGTGAAACTGTGAAAGGAGGGCAGGTTCCCAGCCATTCTGGAATGAATTAATTGCATCTAGCAGTAACTTCCATATTCCAGGAAGACATGCTTATATATCCAAGTGCCTGGAATAGGGCCACAACATAGGAAAGAGTATTGGAACAGCCCTTTTTTTCAGCTGTCCTCAATGGCGCTAATGCTGTGACTCTCTAGTTTTCAGGGCAAGATGCTCCCATGCAGCTTATGCAAGGCGTGGCAATTGTGTTGGAGAGATTCTTCTCCAGCAGACTTCTAGATGACATGTCGTTGTTCTTTTCCCTGTGAGGTTGTCACTGCTGGTATCTTAGAGGAAAATCAATACTTACATCCCCTTCTTTGAAGACCTACATCAGCTTACATAAAACAATGAATTGTTGTAGTTTCTTTTGTTGGTTTGGCTATAAAAGTCTTCCTAGTTATCTTCCTCTGAATGAAGAATTCATTAAAGCTGTACCCGCACAACAGCAAGCGAATCTTGATTTTTTATTTTCTTTTTGAGAGTATTGGAACAAAACTCCCTCCTTTTCCACTGAAGAGCTCAACCCTTAGGCAGACTGTCAGAAAGTCATATTATTTGCCTTGTCAAAAGTCCCATTTGCCTTGTTACTAGACTTGGATGAATGGTATTTGCAAATGGTTGTAATGTTTCATTCACCCTTGGAGCTCTAAGAGGCACCAGTCTTACCTTCTGTGGAAGGGATCATGTTCCTGGGGAGCAGTGCACAGGTGTCACTGAAAGGTTAGGTTGCCTGAATGGAGCAGATCTACTTATGAAAAAGAAGAAAGTGGTGTTCTTCAGCCTTTAAGGCTACTTGCCTGTTTTGTGGTTTAAGTTTCTAGATGGGACTGTTACTTCGGTGTCTCTGTGGCTTCCCATTCTTTCACATTGCCAGTTACTGATGTTGAGCTTAAAACTGATCGTGTCCCAAAAGCAGGTCATGATACAGAAGATCACAAGGACCACAGATATGGTGCCTTCCTTGTCTTCCACTGTTTAATGACCAAGTAATTTAATAAGTGAATCCATAATCTGACTTTCTGGAATTGCTGCATGTTGTTTGATAGATCATCCATTCCATAACCAGGTAGTGCTTCTAGTTACTGATATTGTGTCTCTCCTTGTTTATATAATAGCAAGTGATCAAAACTTGGGTTAAATGGGTGGTTGGCAGCTGGCATATATCTAAAGTTAGTGGCTTGCTTTCCATTTTATATGGAAGCTGTTGCTATCCACCATGAAGCACAACGCTTGGACAGTTAAGGGTCACTTGCTCTGTCTTTTCATAAAATAAGAGTTTATTTCTTTAACTAGTAACACTGTGACCTTTAGACATATTAGGTGAGACTGGTAGTAATCTGTACTATTGTAAAGTCTGCTTGTGGAGTTCTTGAAATTAGTATCGCTGAAGTAACCATGTACCTCTGCCCTCTTGTTTCTGAAGAAGCTGGCTCTATTCAGTTGACTTTGCGGCTCTCAAATTGTGACTCTGTGAGCTAACCTTGCAATTGGCAATTTTAGAAGGCCATGAGAAGATGTATAACATTATTGATGTGACAGTTCAGATTGAATATGTTGTTCCTTTTTGGACATACTGTAGATCGTATACTTTAAAAGTTTTAATCTTGGCTTGGTGTGTGTACTTTATTGTTTTTATGTTTAATACTATCTGAAAATATGAAGAGATAAAGCATTTATAGATGTCATCTACCTATCAGATAGCTATGTAAAAGCATTGTACATCTGCAGTTGGTCTAAGAGTATGAGAGTAAATATGTTTAACTTCAGAAATATTTGTGTGCACTTTGGTAAGGAGAAAATGGGTATGAATAAGTATTGAAGAGCAGGCTATTTATTCTTGAAGTTAGAATTCCTTTTCTAACAACTTCTATATTGAACTTGAGTGCACACGCTCCTGCAGTCTGGAAGCAATCAGTCAGGAGTTTAGTGACTAATAAAGGGGGCAAAAAGAGCAAGGACTTGAAAGGTTAATAAGAAACATCTATTGGATTCCAGATCTAGAGTTTCCATGATCCTCTGAACAGTGTGATGTTGTGGAAAATAACAAGTAATAAGGAAGGTCTTGTGAGATGTAAGCTGTGGCTTTGAACAAGATAGGTTGGTTGAAAGAGCTTCTCATAACAAAGTGGTAATTTTTCCTTCTTGAACTTTTAGTCCATTCGAAAGATGGTGAGGGTTTTCTGTTCCCATTTTTACCTTCTTGAACATATTTATTTCCCATGCCCAATGTTGCAATGTTTTGTACATTTGCTTTTTTGGATTTCTTTCCCAAGCTTGTAGAGATGTTCATTATAGATGGTGCTGTATGTGATATACTTGTTGCATATACAGATCTTCATGTTTCCCCTTATCAGACAATGTGTTCTGGGTCTAGGATGCTCTCTCTTTTCTCTGTGATTGTATGTATTGCTGCAGCTGCTAAAAGAAAACATAGGGAGGGAAGGAAGGAATTGATAGCTGTAGTAAGAGCCTATTTGTTTTTAAATAAATGATTTAGGATAAAAGTTCTTAAACCAATCAAACAGTAATTTTGAATACTGATGTATTGTTCAATTTGCCTTTTTTTTTTTTGTGTGTGTAGCCATAAAGATGTGTTACTTTTAATTCTTACAGGGTTTCTCTCAAAAAAGAGAGTGAATGGAAGCAGGAGAGTGCCTTATTAGGCAGTATGAAATCAAGCCATGGAGTGATTACTCTGGCTGGGCTAACGTGATCTACTGAAACAAGCAGAATTGATGTAATCTCTTTTTGTTTGCTTGTTTTTAATGAAGGACCCTGATAGAGAAGGAAAAGCCTTTTTAAAGAAGGAGGGGGAGAGATGGGGTGAGAGGCTGATGGATTTGCAGTAGGTTGCAGAAATGAAGCATAGCTTAAATGAGAGGTTGGTTGGCACAGTGTGATAAAGAAATGGACTCTGTTGCTCCTAAACCTTGACTTCAAGACAGATGGGGGCTGTTGGATAATGTGATTTGACTTGATTTTTTTTCTTCAGATATAGTTCTCGAGGATTGGTGCAGATTAATTGGGCTCTCTGCTGGATTCAGAGAGCTGTGTGCCTGTCTGACATCAGCAAAGAACAGACTGAGTAATTATTGCTTTCTGGTCTTTCAGTCTGTGTTATTTGTGTACTGCTTCCCTAGCAAAATATGCTTAGGAATATTTATCATACATTAAATGACAAGGGAAGATGAAATGTGATTGCAGGTATATCAGAGCAGTTTGCAAATTAGGTGCTGCAGTCTGGCACAAGAGCTGTTAGTTGCAGGTAACGGGAATACTTTGGCATCACAGCTCAGCTTGTCATTTTTCACATTGGAAATCTCCTGTGCCTGTGTATGCTGCAGGTGCAGGGAAGCTCTTGGAAATTCCCCTCAGTGTGTCTGACATCCCTCACATGATGTGCCTATCTGCTTTGATTGGTGAATTCCCGTACTGAAGCAGAAGGGAAGGTGGGGATTTCTGGGGGCAGGGAGGAGATTCAGCTACTGCTCGTTGTCCTGGGGGGTGATGCCATATTCTCCCAGACACAGCAGCTGTTGCTGTGACATCCTGGTAGGCTCTTCTGCTTGCTCTTAAGGCAGGAGAAGCAGACTTGCTGTATGTCTACGTTTATCCTAGAGAAGGACCGTTGGTCCTGTAATCTTTCTGCTGGAACTGAACTGGTACAGTGCTTCCCCGCCCCCAAATCCTTCAAATCTGGTAATATCTAGCAGAGTCTGTGTGTTCTTTTTGATGATGCTGTGGTTTTGAGCTATGAAGTACAGTGGCTTTTTGTTGACCCATGCCTACAAGAAGTGGCTAGAGGGAAGAGAAATAGCTTTTGAAAAGACCTTAGCCCAGGTTAAAACAAAACAGATATAGCTTTTTAGTTGCACTGGTTGCTGCTTCCCTGCATTCAGATATCATTGATATAATTTTGATAACCTCAGGAGAAGTGTCTTAAAGCATTATGTATGTTTAACCCTGCATGCCTTTTAAAAATTTTTTTCCGAGTCTGTACTGTGTGCTTAGCCTGGCAAATAGGTATTGATAATCTTTGAGATATCCTAATGAGACCATAAGGTTAACTAGGAAAAGTCATGTAAGTTTGTAACTGTGTGCTACTTCGTGTATGTGTGTCTTTTTATACAAGAAAATCTCACCCACTTAAATTAGTCTTTGCATCAGGTAACGGCAATATTTGCAGTGCTTTTATGGAAGTGACTGCCAGCTCTTCCTAGTTGAATTAATGAAGACAGACACGTTGGAAGAAGTGTATGATACTTAAGTCTTTCTGGGGCAAGTATGATTAGAAAGTTTATGTAGTGCTGGTGACCTCGCTAACTTGTATTGATACATTTGTGAGTGGATGCATGGATTGCACTATAGAGGGTACCCCAAATATCTCTCTTGCATACTTAACTGTTAATTACTTTTACATTGAAAAAGACAGCTGATGATCACTTAATTTTCTGGAGGGAGCTGGTAGTGAAGATGTACATGTGCTTAAATTGATAGGAAAAAGAAAGAGCAGTATTAGTCTTCTGCATTTTGCTTTTATCTCTAGAGAGCTGTGTGGTCATTATTATTTAGTGATGTTGAGTGCTGTTCCTATTGCATGTTTTTGTTTACTTGGTATGGAAAGTATAAATCTTCATTTCTTCTAGTCTGAGTTGATTTAGAAGAATTCTTATTAATGAAGTCTGCACTGCAAAGTTGCGATCCCTGTGAGTATAGAGGAATCACAGCTCACTTAGACCTTGATCTGGTAGTCCAGATAGCATATAAAAACTAATCACTGTTTCTCTGCTGTATTTTCATTTTCATTGCTGATCCTTTCACTGAATTACAGCCTCAGAAGCAAGAAAATGTGTTGGGTTTTTTTTCCTATAGTGACAGTCTGCCAGATGATTTATTCAGGGTGTTTTGTTTCTGGTTGGTTGGGTTTTTTAAAGTCCAGATAAATGGTGCTCTCTAAGTTTTGTGTGTATCCCTGTGAGTTACTTTCTAACAGCTTCCTCATGATGAACTAAAACCATTGTGTAACCTAAATGCATTTCTAGATGTAATCAAAATTACATGTTTGCAGTAATTCTTTGCTATACAAACATGAAGTATTTTTAAAATACATGTGTTTATTTTATAGCACATGAGGTGAAGCAATACTTTCATGCTGCCTCACAGCTACTCATGTAGTAGGCTGCTTCTAAAGTTGTGAGCTTTATTGCTGGGGATGTTTTTTAAAAATAATGATCTTTGTGACACTTAAGTTTTCAAGACTAAAACAACTGAATATGTCAAGAAATATTCTGTGATTTATATGTCTTTGATTTAGTTATGCTCAGTTAAAGAAACAGTGCACTGAATCTTCACTGATCTCCTCCTGCTTTCATTTCTAATTTATCTTTGGAAAGACACTGCTCACATTAATTTAGTATAACCAACTTCCCTCCCAACAGTAGAACAATTGAAGATGAATATTATGAAAACAAAGACATAATCACAGCTCTCAGGTGTTAAAAGTATTTATTGAATGGATCTGAAATTATGCAGAAAGATACATAGGTACTTCCTCAGGTCATTTTGAATCATCTAATGATTTATACAGCGAGAAGCTTTCCATGATTCAGGTGCTGAGCAATGCAGCAATTTCTTTAAGGCTTTTGAAAACTGGAGGATGGACAGATTTTGAAGTTCACAGGTAGAAATGGCAGAGGGAATCACAGTGTGTTAACCATTGAAAGGATTTAAGAGGTTGGCTCTATCCCACTGTACTTGAGTGTCAGAGTGTTCTTTGTGTATTTTCATGTAATTTTCATTCCTTTTTTTTAATGGAGTTTTCTTTACAGAACACACTATTAGTACAACAAAATATGAGAGCGCTTCTAGTTGTGTGAGATGGCATTAGAGTTCTTGCACTCTTAGTTTTCTAATTATTTGTTTCTGTTCCCTTAATAAAGGTAGATAATATCTAAAAGAATAATCCATACCTTTACAGCATCTAAATACCCATGAAGACCTTAATGAATAATTTGAAATTTTAACCAGACTTGGATTGCAGAAGTGTTACTTTCCCTGGTTCATCTGCAAGGTCTGTGGAAGTATTATC
Source organism: Heliornis fulica (assembly GCA_013399135.1). NCBI lineage: Eukaryota > Metazoa > Chordata > Aves > Gruiformes > Heliornithidae > Heliornis > Heliornis fulica. Next base: position 1,065,000 of record VXBZ01005662.1, on the reverse strand, counting down.
TCAAAGGATTAGAGATAGTAATTATCAGAGTAAAAGTTGTAAAAACTGATATTTTTTAGGTGAGGTAGATCCCTTCCCTAACATGTAATTGACAATTTAATTGATAATTGCTTTTCTGGTAATATTGCTTATATTCGTAAACAATTACACAGAATCCCTCAGTTAGCTGAGAAGCTAACATGTTTCAGTTAAAAGGTAGGTGCTTCTGTATACATGAAGTATGAATGAATTTCTGGCTGTCTTTTTTTTATGGAATTTGAAGAAAATATAATTTTCATTTTTAATTCATGTGAAGGAATTCTGATTAAATGATGACTGAAAGTGACTGAGTCTTTTCTTATACTATCATCACAGCTTGGATTTTAGAAACTAGAAAATTCTGTTTTAAAGGATTTGGTAAGGCATGTTTTGCTTAGCTGAGTGAGTAGTCTTCAGCTGGTAATTAGCACATTTCTTTAAGACTGAAACATAATTTTAACAAAAGCTGGCTCTTCAAGTTCAGGAGTGTGTGTGTGTTGACAAAGTGTGGATATTGCAAGCATGTAACCTAAGTCAATTTGAGCATTGTATTCAATCCAAAATATCTTTGTGCCTAATCTAAGATGCCTTTTAGAAGGTTGTTGCAAATTGTCTATTTTCTCTTACTATAATATTATTGTGACTGGGTTTATGCCTCTGCAGTTTTATCAAGGAAGATTCATAGGCCAAAATTGTTTGTGTTTATTTATTGGTCTATTCCTTTCATTGCTGAAAGGGGAAATAGTAATAGAAAAAAACTGTGTGAGGAGTATATCACTGGAGGTGTGGTCTGTTCTGCTCTATGTGGCTCGTTCTGGCCAAAGCCCATGAGATAAGGATTGGTGAGATGGTGTTCTTTGAAGAACTGATGAGAAGCAGAATACATAAACTTTACTGTTACCCTGTTATGTCTTTCTTCTTCAGGCTTGATATTTTAAGTAGATTTGAAGATCATGACCCTCTCCTGCTAGTATTGCTTTTTTCCATGCTTTCCAAGGCCATGTTTTGTCCTTGAAAAAGTTAGAGCAAGTAAATTCTTCTGTTCAGGTGGCTTCCCATCTTTAGAAAGAGACTGGGGGGGAAGGGGTGTGGTGGTGAGGAAAAGGCTATTCTATCTGATAGGTAATTGAATACTTTCTGGCTTATTGTTTGTTTTTTTTTTTAATCTTGAAATTTGATCTGATAGAAGAAAGGTAATGAGATCTAAGTAATGTCAGGAGTTACTTGGTGGGAGGTATCATATTTATGAGAAATAAAACTGACCCAAGTACAGCATGCTGTGACTGCATAGACCCAGCATTTTAGAGCTTGATTCAACCAGTCTGTAGGTTTTGTAGGTTAAATACTTAATTTAACTTCAGGACAGTGTTCTAGGGTATCCCATTGGCTACACATCCAGTGGGGCTCCAAACATTCCTTCCAAAGTAAAGCTGTCTCAATACATAGATGCTTTTGGCAGTAGTGCTGAGGTGACAAGTGCTTGCTAAAAATGCTCTTCATAAAACAACCAACCCTGTAGTTTCTGAGACCAGGTGTTAAAGACTGAGCTTTTTCAGGATGAGGAGAAATTGTTGGAGTTGTAGATGTTTTTACTGAGGCTGAGTATAATTTCTTTAAAAGTACTTTTTGGCTCGGTGTCGGCAGAGCAAGCAGTGGGTGTTAGGACATATTTGGTCCTGTAGTAAGTGTGGCAGCGTTACTGGATTGGAATATGTAACCTCTCGTGATACAAGAAGGATAGGGGCCTAGCATGAAAGCTCTTTCTTCACTATTTGATATCAGTGTGATAATTGCACCGTCTAGTCCCCTTCCCTGTATCCTTTGGACATAGGCATATCTGGCTGTAACAGACTTTAAAAATGAGATTTCTTTGTTCTAAACCAGGATGTGGATTAAATGCAGTAAGACACAATCCCACACCTCGCACCACCCTGTGTTCCGTTTACAGTATTTTTTCACTACTTATCTTAAATGTCATGATACTGCCTGTCATGAAGGCTCATTGTCTTGTGAACAATGAGATACATATAGCCTTCAGCAGTGCACATCAGAACAATGTGCATACCTCCAGCTTAGCCCTTAAAGTATGAACTGAAGCACAGCAAAACGTAAATGTCAGTTCAGGAATGTTAGGTAGGTTTGGTACAATCCCATAAGGATTCTTTTGTCATGTCCTAAATTGCAGGGTTTCTGGGGCAGGATCTATACTAGCATTATTTATTTTTTGGCATTTATTACAATGCAGCCTTTGTTTAAACTGGTTGGTGCCCATTTGCTGATACCTCAAATGAGCTAATATACTGCAGCACAGTATTTTTAAATAGAATATATATATTATTATATGCCAGTTAAAAATAAATGACACCCATGTTGTTCAGATCAACATGCTGAAGGCTCTAAAGGTATAAAGCAGCTTTCAGAATAATTATGAAAATTTTATCTTTTCATATTCCAGTTGTTGAGACTTTTTTTTATTGTGGCAAGAAGGTTTTACAGAAGCCTGCAGTGTATGTGCTAGCAAGAAGGATTCTGGTAAATTACTTATTGACCTTGACTTGCAAATCAAAATGTATCAAATCAGGGGCATGGCCATACTATACCAGGACAAACTCCCATGAGTCCAGTTTAGTGTGTGAAGCAAGACATGTCATTACAAACTGTTGTCTTTAATACCTTTGTTAAGGAACAGATCTGGGTCTCATTTTTTTTTGCCCAGAAGCACCAAAGTTCCTCTCTTCTCAGTTTTAGAAGCATAGTCTGGTATAGGATATTTATCAAGCAGTCTTTTTTTCATGTAATCTTTTATACCAATCTTCCAGCAAAAATGTAAATGTGCTACTTAGTGTTATTTCTAGGCATGAGGATTCCCTGTGTAAACCTGTAAGTCAAAGCATAACTCAGAAGTGCCTTTTTTTCTTTTTTTTTTTTTAAGCTTTGTGGAGATAGTCTGAATCAGCAAAGCTTGCTTAAAGAGACACTCAAGTCAAAACAATATATCTGAATGTTTTTATGAACTGAAGTAGCTGCAGACACCAGGCCTACCACTGAAGGCTCCTTTCAGTTTTAAAACTGATTTATATGGGTTCTGTTGTTTCTGGTTTCTCACTCTTTCTTTTCGTTCTGTGGAAGGCAGCAAAGAACAAACCTTGAACAAATTCAGCTGCACAGTTGGATGAGAAAAGAAATAGAAGAGGCCAGGCAGAAATTGCAGTCTAATATACAGAGCACAGATCTAGAAAGAGGTTTCAGTTATGCTAAAAATTGTTACACTTAGAAGCTGTACAACATGCAGTGATCTAATGCTGGCTATGGAATATTTTTAAGCAATATAAATGTTAAAAATGCTTCTTCCATCAAAGCATTTGAAACTTCAGTGTAGTAGTACCCTAGAATTGAACACAATTTTTAGTATGTAGGGAACAGAATGTGTAGTTGTTGAGACAGTTCTAAGTTTGTGGTAAAGATCAGCCTAAAAACTCAAGCTGCACATTTTACTAGTTTTTAGACAAGTGGGATGCCAAATTTATTGACCTCTCTTAAGTGTCTACATTGGACAACTGAACAGACTAGTACTGGCTGCCATCATAAGAGACTTGTTTCAACAAAGCCTGCACCATCGGGCCCAGGATGTTTGCACAACGAGGCACTGTAAACTTCTGTTGCAGATGTGTAATGCTTTGGCCTGTTTACTTGGACAAATAAGAAAATTAAACCCATGTCTCCCATTTTTTCTTTGGGGGAAACTAGTGCAAAAGAAAGCTGGCTAGCCATATCAGATTTTGCCTGAAGAAATTGCATCAGTTTTAAAAAGAGAGGCATTGTGTTGCAGCTTAATGTTTAAACTTGGTGTCAAAATGTTAACGAAGAATAATGCAAACCGATAATGCAAATGGTTTTCCCGAGTGGATTTCAACTCCTGTGCTAGCATTTGGTAGTATACATTTACTCTCTTGCATAGAAATACCATGCTATTTCCATCACAATAATGCCACTTTTAGCAAGCTGGTTGGAGCCAGATTCAGAGATAGTGATCAAATTGCTTTGAAATGTATCTCTGTTTATTACAGTTTAAACTTTTCTTTTATACTTCATGCTAATAAGAGTCTAAATGTGTTTACTTTGAACGGGTATGTGTTCTAGGTGGGTAGAAGGAAAATAAAAGTTTAGGCCAGCTGTAATTTAATTACAGTTCTGTACATTTTGTTGAGACAAGAAGAATTGCTGGCATTTGGGTCTTGCAGTGCATTATGAAGTGACTGCAAGCCAGATTCTCCTATGGAATTAAAACAATTTAGAAAACAGACTGAGAAAGAGGAAGAGATTTGAATTGAATGTCTATGGTCTGTGGTTTGCCATCCTTTATTGCTTTTGTTGATAATGTCTGATTATGTAAACTTCTTCCCACCACTTTCTTCTTGAACTTGCAGCAAAGCGGTTTTGTTGTGGTGTAACATCTGCTAGCATAAAAATGGTTGTAAATATACTGCTGCATCTTCACTGTGCAGCCCAGGAGGAAGGAGGGAAGGGATGGAAGGGGTTGTTCTCTAGAAGCACAGATGGCTTTAGTAATGAATAATGCTTTGTAAAATAGTTAGTTCTATTTTTTTTAAAAAAAAAGTATAACTTAAAATGGCTGCCAAAAAGGGACTGTCTAAAAAATAGCTGAGTGCATCTGTGCATCTATTTGGTGCATTTGGAAGAGTTTGCTCTCAAACTTTCCTGGAGGAACATACCTGATATGTTCAGCTGTGTCATCTCCCATGTGTTATGAGACAAGGTAGGATAAAATGGTATGCTGTGTTATTCTGTGTTACTTTTCTGTGTTATTTTGCACTGTGCACTCTATCTTGTATTATAACTGATAGGTTATTATCTCATAAATATTCAAACAGAAAACTGCTGCTGCTTAATCTCTTTCTTTTGCTCCTAGGATGATTAGGACAATAAAATCTTAGTTCAGAACATGCTATGTTGGTATTGATGGTCTATGTTTCAAAGCATGGATGACAAGAAGCAAGCTTCCACACAGTTCCTGGAATGAGGGGTGCATCCCATATAGAAGGACTGAGCTGCAGTAGGATTTCTGTGATTATGCTGAGCTTTCCCTGGAGACCCTGGATGATTGCATTTTATCTTAGTGATTTTAAGTGCTGGCAGCTGGTGGATTGCTGGCCTGAAAGGAGTATTTATCTTTTCCATCTTCTCACCTGCTATATTTTCCCCAGTGCCTGTGATGGCTGTCCTGGAGTCTAGGATAGCCCCTTCATTTCTGTTTTCTTTGGATTATGGTGAGACACCCCTAAACTCTACTCTTAGCTGGAGTACAAGTTTTTATGAAAAGAATTAATTTCATTGGCCCAGGCAGAGTAAAAACATTTACCTGTAATTGACCTAGATTCTTTGTAATGCTGTAAAGTCTTGATTTGTTAACGCTTTCATCAGTGATTGAAAACCTCTTAAACAGCAGCATGATAATTTTGGTTCCCAAGACTTAATAGAGGTGACTCTAAAAATATAGAACTATTTCCTCCCCTCCCACTCTTCCCTACCAAAAAAAAAAAAAAATAATCCTCAACCATAGATAAAACTACCTGCAGGAGCTTCAGTGTAGTGTGTAGTTGTTACATCCAAGACACTGGTGAGAGTTTGTGGTAACATTTATATTGCAGAAAAGCTGCTCTTTTTATGGCTTGGGTTAAATTATGTGGTTTTATCATACAAATATAATTTGTGTAAAGAAGCCTGAGAAATTTTATTATTTACAAATGACATTTGAGCGTGTACTTAACTATTATTGATCAATATCCTTTTCATTGAGTAGAACTTCTGGGCTCCAAATTACTTGAAGTCTCTGTGGAAATAGTCTGCCTGTTTCAGGAATCCAGTGTGCTGAGCCTTGAACACCAAGAAGTACTTTTCCTTTTCAGTTTAGCTATATACACTGATTCAGAGTCAAGACCTTGCTTGACTCATGGCTGTAGTCAGATGTAGGACTGTACTTGAGAGAGTATTGTGTGTGGCACTATCAGCAGATTGTATGCTTTGTTTAGTAAGATTCATTCTAGCTCTCTGAAGCTAAATGTAACAGTCCTTAATAAAACCATATGTCGTTTATGAATGGGATTTCCATCATGATATTCCTTTGGCAGAAATGGATGGTCTATCATTTATTTTGTTTGGGTTTTTTATTTTTACTGTTCCTGAAGTTACTGACCAATAATTGTTTAACTGTCTGTTACTTCTTTAGTCTGTGTCCCTGAATCATACTGTCCAGTTTTTATTTACTTGGGATGGACAGCCATATGCCACTGCAGTCAGTGCCATCCAGGTATTAGTGGAGAAAAGGTGCAGAGTTATCTGGCAACTGAAGAGGGTGCTGATCTTGTGGATTAATATGTGAAATATTCCAGAAAGATATTGCCAGAGGCTCAGGTTATGTAACGTTTTCATCAGGAAGCCACTGAATTGTGTGTAGTGAGTGTCACTAGCAACAGACTGATGTCCCTGGCAAGGCTCCACTCCAGGAAGGAGCTGAGGTTTCTCAAGGGCTTCAAACGAGAATGAATGATAGGACAGCGTGGCCGCTGCAAGAACAGCTTGCCCCATTGAAGGCAGGAGCTGGCAATGGGCAGCCTTGCTGCATGCTGTTATGAGGCAGGGTGCTGACATAACGTTGTTTTGGTAAGTGTGGTTTCCTGCCCGCAAGTGTGTACCAGCTGGCACCATCTTATCAAAGACCTAGCATTAGACTGAGAGAGATTTTATTTTTTTCAAGGCTTTTTTTTTTTGGGGGGGGAGAGGGGAGGGTTGCTTTCTGGTGGGTGCTTCTGTGGGTTTTGGGGGTTTGGGTTTTTTGTTTGGTTTTTTTTTTCTAGCTCCTGAAAAAATATTTGTGAAGAAAGAAAAGACCTTTTTGGAAAATACATATCTGGATTGCTGTATAGGGATTTAAGGTCTAAAAACATGTTAAAAAGCATGTCTAAAAATAACTAAAGAACAGAAAATACATGGTTGATGTTCTATTATGACACAAAATAAGTGACGGTTTGGTAGGTAATGTCTATTTCAGGATATATTATTGGACTAAAATTGTCATGCTTATATGAAGATTCTAATGGTCTTTTCTAAATTTGGTACTTACAAGGATCTTTTGCCTGATCCTTTATGGAACTTTAAAGTTTGTCTACCAGTGGGTAACTCAAGGAGCTGCACTTCATCCGTAGCCAAATGTTCATAGATGGAAAACAGTTACAGACTTCTACGTCAGTCTCCCTGGACAGGTGAAAAGAAAACTTCAGATCCCTGTAGATGAAAACTTGTGTTCTGATTTAATATTTAGAAAATAAAATAGATCTGGTGACAAGCCTGGAGTCTTGATGAAGGCTGTACATACATTTGAAGGTTTATCATGATTTGGCTGGGTTTTTTTAAAGCTCAAGTCCTTTCCTGGTAGGTTACTAGGATGTTGGGTCACATGGAGGGGGTGAAGAGAGGGGTATTCCATATGGCACATATGATGAGTTGATGGTAAAAGTTCTAGTCGCCAGTCAAGAAACAGTTCTTGCCTTACTGAATAGTAAAAAAATCTCTGTGGTGGCCAGTGATGAACATTAGATGCTTCAGAACTTGATGCCTCAACACCTGCTTTGGGGTTCTGTTACAATTGAGATCCTTCTGTATCTATCTGGTTAGGTGCTCAGGAAGTGAGGAAAATAATGAGCCTCTGCAAAAAAGTAGGCATTGCTGTACTTAAGACCATCTTATTCACCTCGGCTACAAAAACAAACAAAAAAAAAATTTATTTTTTTTTTTTGAAACAGAGTAATGAACATTATACGTTTTCACTTTTAGCCTTTGCAGCCAGCTGTGGAACAAAGTTTAAACCTGAGGCTGCAGTTGCTGTCTGTTACTCCATCACTAGTTAGGTTACTATGAATTACAGATCGCTCAGTGTTTCTGCCTCTGTAACTGAGACTTGACTCTGGCTCTAAGTGTTCCTCTCAAAGAATTTACAGCCCAACTAAAAGGACCATTGGAAATTTTGAACAGAAATACGTTTTTGAAGAAATACTTAACTATGAAAGAAAACGTTTTTTGATAATTGCATAACTAGTCTGACATTTAAAAAATGTATTACATTGTAATCATCTGTTCACATGAAACATGAGAAATTTCAGAGCCCAATAGCAGTTTTACTCAGAAAGCTGCAAATGGTTAAAACCAATTCAGAAACAGATTTTTCTTTCTGTTATGCGCAATAGGTATGGTATGATGCTACTTGTTTCAATGGAGGTGTGCTGGATTTTATTCTGATGTAACTGTTGAAATCTGACTACAATCTGCAGGAGTATTTGAGGTGTATCTCTCACTGCAGACTAATAGAGTAGCTTGTATGCTTGAATATTTTCGTAATGTCTTTGTTTTTCCAAACAGAAACATGTTTTTGAATAATGAGTTCATTTAACATTAAGTTGGCTTTTGACTCCAGAAGTAAGTGTAAGGATGGTTATGTGTGCAGCTATGAGGTGGTGGTGACCCAGTGATGCCTTGTCATGTAAATATGAGCTACTGAGGCCATCCTGTAAGTGCACTAGCAAAGTGAGAGAGTTTGAGACATTAAGAAGACACTGTGTGGTCTTTTACTAGAAGAGCACACTGTCAATATTTAGTGAGAACAAAGTACCTAGCAATCATCCTCTCAGAGTTGCTATTGTTTTGGAAAAACTTCTATTTTAATGAAAGCTTTTGGCAACTTTGGGAGAATTCAACAGAACAGGAAACTTTTTTGACTGCTCTCATTGCTTCGTGGTTGCCGTGGTTCTCAGTCACTGTAGCATACTACTTGGGATGTCTTATGCACCATGAGTTTTCAAGACCAGCACTAGACCTCAAACATTCTCTGACCTCTCTGGGCTGAGATACTTGTTTTTCTAGAATCTCTCTGGTTTTAATCTCACTGTTACTTTTCTTTTTTCCTTCTCTTCCTCCTGGGCCTCGTAAAACTTAAAACTTATCAGGTCAGATTTAATCCTGAGTAGTATCTAGTGGTTGCTCTCAATTTTAAGCTACAGTATACTTAAAGGAAAAAAGATGAAGCTTAATGAGAGAAAAATACAGCCTCTGCCCTAATGTGCAAGAACTCTTCATAGAAACTCATTTGAAAGAGCTACAGTTCATTTCATATTATTTTCAATGCTTAACACATTTTTTTTCTTTTAAAACATTTTCTGATATGTCAATTGCTAATCTAAATTTAGGGTTTACTTAATTTTTGAGCACTTTTGTCCTTTTTATTCTTGTTACTGTAAATCTGCTTTGCTGTTGGGCTCATATCCATTTTGAGCTCATATAAATGATTTAGATCTAGAAATCAGTTGGGTTTGTATTAAGTGTTTGTACACTTAAAAAAATGGGAGGAGGGAGGGGAAGGAGTAAAGTACATTTTAGCACTAACAATGATGGTATAATTTAAGTTTTAGCCAAAACTGGGATAAGAAAGAAACCTGATTGTATTTCTCAGAATAACATACAAGTGATTTTACTTTGCTCCTGACATACTGCTCCATTCTTGGCCTCTGTTGTGTAGGGTTACTTTCTAGTTGTAAATCCTTGGAAGAATGGATAGCATGGGTTAGTTTCCCCCTGCAGCTATGATGCTTTTGCTTAGATAATGAAGGCAGAAGGGAATTTAAAAATAAAATAAACTTCAAATAAGAACTCAATGTGCACGATATTTATGCTTGCTATAGCAGACTTACTCTGATCCATGAGGTGAAATTTTTTCTGGGGAAAGGAGAGGGTCTTGAAGTAGCTCACTGGGTTTTTGTTAGGTAATTATTAGTATGCACAATTAAGGCTTTTTTTTTTCTCTTTTTCAGGGAAAGTCAGACATTCTCTACAATGGAAACCTCTACAGAGTAATTTCTAATTTTCAAAAGGTATGGTTTTCTCTTTAATTTTTTTGAACTAGATTATTTACTGCAGGTTTAAAATATGGTGTTATGTTTCAGGGCTTCATGGTCCATATTAGTAGAAGGAGAAATGTATTCTGAAAAATAATGGTTGGGGCTCACAAGAGGGGAGAAGTTATTAGAAATTTAGGTTATAGATTTGCAAATTAGAGTATACTGTGTGCTACTGAGAAGCAGATGTGCATATATGTCTTAGTGTCAAGGTATGTAAGGACATTCAGTGGCACAGACCAATGGGAGTATTCTAAGTCCTTAGTAGTTTCATCTTTTTGTAGTAGTCTAACATTCTGTGAAGGAGGTGTGAGTGATAAACTGATCTTTTTGGTGTAATTCAACTCTGGCCACCCCACCTTCACCCAGGCCACTTGAGTACAGCAATAATGAGGGGCCATTCTTAAGAGCTGCAAAAGCAATTTAAATGCTCTTTTCTGTACTTGATGGTAGCAGTTTCTTCTCACCTTTTTTCATTTGTGGAACACAGTTGTGGATTTTTGGGGTTTTTTTTTTGTTTTTTTCACTCAGGGTTGTGTTACTTGCACACTAATATACAATTTACAATCACTTCCTACACCCTCTTAGAGAGCAGTTTTATATACCATACTGCTATCAACGATTCTTACCCTGTTGGCTTTTGCTGTCTGCAAGCAACTCTTCCAGCATCAAAATTCCACTTGCTTTAGCATCCAGGCCTCCAGCAGGCTCAAAAGGGACTGTTGAGGCTAATACTGGTTTCTTACTAGTCCTGAGGGAGACCACAGTTTTGCCCTGTTTGTCAAGCCATTCACTTCAGGTTGAGTGAGTCCTTTACTTGGACATGCAGTAAGCATGGGCATTAAAGTGTACAACTGTTCTATTGAATTGCTACTGGATTTTTTGTACGTGACCATCTTGAGCTTGTGTATTTTGTTAATATTAAAAAAAAGTATATAAATTGACATAAGAATTCTTTGATATAATCTGAGATGATTTCTCAGATGAGGGTTCCAGTTGTGGATATCTGCTCTAGAGTGATTGCTTGCTGGAAAGCTTCAGTGCAGAAAGTCATTGACACCGAAGTGTATGGTTGCAGTGGTCTAGAACTTTAGTATTAGGAGTAGTGGTACAATGGTTGTAGGCAGTGCTTTACATATGTATGACCTTGGCACTAGTAATTAAAATGTACTTTGTTTTCCTTGGTTTTCACTTGTGGATTGCTGGCCTATCCCTATGCTGTATGCCACAAGGATTTGGGAATTTGTTGCACTGTGACCCGGTGTTCCATCACAATTTGTTTGTTTATTTGAAACCGATAAAAATAATTCTTCTGTGGGTGCAAGTACAGTTCGCTAAAATAATTGGAAAAAATTTAAACCTACTTGGTCCAAAAATATCTTTCTTGGAAAGTAGAACCTACTGTAAATGCTTTCTTAGAGGAAAAGTCTGAAAATACTGATAGTGCTAACTTCCTATCCAGTTATAAGCAGCGAAGCTCCTTCTAGAGAGTTAGAATTAAATTGCACTAGAGAAAGAAATGCTGGAGTAATTGGCTTGTTTGTTAAAACTGATGAACTAGGGGGTGAATCAGTTTACCTTGAGTAGCTGTTGCACTGGAGCATCTTGCGTGCTTTCAAAATAAAACTACATAGTAAAGGGAAAATCCAGTACTATGGAGTTAGGTGAAGGATGTTAGGGATGTTGCTTTTCATTTTCCACTTGGACCTATTTTTAACCATTTAAATATAGAATAGATAAGAATAGTCTTACATACCACCTCATATAGGCTTCACATACTATCTTGAAGGTCAAAGACTTAAAAAACTTCTGGAACAAAGGAAAAGAAAATTCCATAACTTCTGGATTTACATTATGTAAATATGGAGAGAATTTGGCTCAATAACGTGACAAAACTAAAACCAGAGTAGCCTCAGTCAGTCACAATTTGTACAGACACTTTTAGGGGCTGTGAGCAGTGTACTGTAGTTCATAGTAGTTACATTCAGGATGCCTGGGAGAGGTTTTTTGTGTAGCAAGCATGGTAAAACATCATATTAAAGATTGGGACCATAATACATTGTCTCTTTCATTACAGTGTGATTCTAGACAGTATTTCTTCAGGAAATGTGGTCATTCTGTGTGTCCTCACAGGTTTATTCTGTTTACACAGTGGTGGGAGGACAGGGGTGAGCAAATGGGAGATGTTGCCGTTACTGTAACACTTCATTACATATAATCATGCTCCCTTTAATGCCATCAGGAGCTACAGGAACTTTGACCCTTTTCCTACTCTGAAAAAGATTGACTGGAAGAGAAAACTAGCCAAAGAAATTGTTCTAACACTGTCAGAAGACAGGAGTGCTGAATCCCTGTCAAAGTTTCTAATGTGAAGCTGCCTATAATTTTGACTGGATACTCCTGACTGGAATAATAAAGAAATGTACGATCACTACAGTTACCTCATTGATTTTATTCATCGCCATTTTTTAGTTATTTTTATGGAGGTGAAATAAGATCCCTATGGTATTTTTGGAGGTTAGAATCACAGAATTTTAATGGAGATTAAAGGACAGAAGATTATTTTGCACATTCTTGATGAAATTAGTTGTGCTCTTGTGTGAGTACTTGTGTGCCGTGTCTATCTCACATGGGGAGTGAGCAGCAGCATTCATCCCAGCCTCATTATCTTTCCCAAGAGGGTTCTTTGTTATCACTGTATTTTGTATTCAGTAAGAGCCAATTATGTGCTGCCTATGTTAATTGTATTTATGTGGTTGTGTACTTTGTCACTACCAAAAAAGGTATATTTACATGGGAAATATAAGGAAAGGACTCTGTCTCTGATCTAGGTACAGCCCAGCCCTGTGGAAAAGAAAGTCTGCCTATAATTCTGTTTAGGATATAGCAGCACATTGGAGCAGTCACTGTTTATCATGTAGGCCAGTTCAACTATTGTCTGCCTACAGTGAAGGAACGTTAATTTTTTTTAATTGTTTCTGACTCCTTCCTGCTTTGACTACATTGAAATACTTTCCTGATGGAGTGAAGGCGAAAGAAGGGAGAGAGTTTCTCAACTCTGTTGTTCTTCCAGGGCACGTAAATAGTGTTTGTCCACACTGCTGTATATTCAGTGTTGAAACCTGTTCTTCAAAGGGTCTATGTGCTCTGATGGACCCTGGCAGGGTGGGGGCAAAGGCCAGAGCCACTGACCCTCAAGGTTGATAAAGGGTGGAGGTAAAATGATGTGACAAGATCACTAACTTAATCATAGCACTGCTGAAATTTCCCTTCCCTTTGTGATTACTGAATAGAAGAATGGCTGCTGGCTCTTCTAAAACCTAGGCTCTTAAGAGTATTGAAGCATAATAGAATGTCTGCTATGATCTTTATAGCTGAAGCAACTGCTGGTTTTGCTTTAACAGCTGAGGGAGTACTTGGTATTTTTTTAACTAATTTGCTCACATTTCTGAAGCCTCCAAAATACTGCCACAATGCCACAGACAACATCTTGTAGCTGTGAAAGTACTGCTTGTGCAAACACAGACACTGCTCACGTGGTGCTGCACACACCAACATACCTGTAAGAATTAACTACTGTAGTTTCTAATGCTACCCTGTTTGCTTGAAAAAGCCAAACCCTGATGAATTTCTCTGTATATGTCTGCTACAATTGGAAGTATTTTGCGCTTGTTCTCAAACTAGTGTGGATCTGCACTAGTTCCATCATTGCACCTACTGAGGCTTTTTATGCAAGCACTGACTTAACTGAGAATGGGATTTAATCTTGAAGTATTTGCTTTCTGGTCATTATATGGAGCACAGCAACTGCTCCCAAAATGGAAATGACACTTTACAGGGGAGAATAAAGAAAGCTTGCCTTCTTGTTAGAGACCAGTATGATTTGCTCAGACTGCTATTCTAAAAATAAAATGTTTTCAGTCCAGCTTTAGACTGGATATCTCCTTGCTATCACTGATAGACACAGCAATTAAGTTATTTTGTGTAGGTATTTTCCACCTGAGCTGAATTTTGTTCTGTAGTGTCTATTTTGGCCATGAATCCTTCTACTGTTCTCTTAATAAGGTCCGATGAATCCTTGTCGTGCCTTTTGCCCCCAGGACAGTCTTACAGCCTGATTCTTTACACATGTACTCTCTGGCTTCTGGAAACAGAGTTCTTTTAGATCTGAAAAGTTATCTGCTGTTAGTAAGCAACATGTGTAGCTTGCTTAGATGAGGTATACACCAAGTTTCCCTTCAGATGGACAGTGTTTTCTTTATAGAAGTTCTCTTATTCTTAGCACATTTCTAGGTCAGGAATGCTTAAAATATCTTCTGTCATTAAAACTTGGAGTCATCAGTATAAAACAAAAATAGAGAGGCAAAAGAAAAATAGATGAAGCTTACTGCATCCAGATGAAGCATTGTTTTCCAAACAAGCCCTGCTGTTTGTGATCATCTATTCTCTATACTTTCCTTTGAAAGACTGTTCTGTTCGATTACAGAAAAATCCAGTGATGGGTAGACCTTTATGGTGAGAAAGGTGAGTGTGGAAGGAACAGAAAGTATATACTGGTAAAGGTTTCAGCATGAGAAAGGTTAGTAGTTCAGAGAGTAGGCAAAGCTCTGGAAGCTAAGAAGCAAGCGATAACAAAAGCATGGTAGTAGTTACTGTCTCAGTTGTCAGGTTCCCTGTAGTTTCACGTACATTTAATAATGACACTTTTGATAAAGTAGTACCCAGTCTGACTCCCAGTCTCTAATTTCTTGTCCCTGGATGTTTGTTCACACCAAAAGCCTATGTAACCAACTAGTGAATCGGGTAACTAATCTGGCTGGAAAGTGCACCTACTAAATAAAATTTGAAAAGGTTTTTATCCCGGAGAAGAGAAGGCTCTGCGGAGGCATTATTGTGTCCTTTCAATACTTAAAAGGGGCATATAAGAGAGGTGAGGACAGACATTTTAGTAGGGCTTATTGCAGTAAGACAAGGGGTAATGGGTATGTATCTATCCTCAATATACATAGACTGTATATCTAGACTAGATGTAAGGAAGAAATTCTTTATGATGAAGGTAAAGAGTTATGACTTCCAACCCAAACTGTTCTATAATTCACCTGTGCTGGCAGAGTTTAGTGGGGAAAGAATGAGGGACTGTGGGACTCTTTAGTTACTAGATTACTGCCTGAACTGTTCCATGGTTAAGTGTGTCTTAAATAATACCTGAATCTTCAGACTTTTTAATGCAGAAAAAGGGAGGAAACAAATCTTGTCTGTTTATGATACAAATTTTCTTGGCCTAAGAAAACTGGTTTTCATTTGGCGAAGTATTTAAGTGACTGTCTTTTAAAGCTTTCCCTTTAAGATTTATTTGCCACTCCTCTGGAAGGGCAGATAATTTGGTTGGTTTGGGCTTTTTTTTTTTTTTTTTTGTATGGGAATGTTATATAAGGAACTTAGCTAAGGTGTTATTTTATTAACAAGTTTGAACCTTGCTACTTTTAAATGTGCAAAGACCTGGTCTTGTATGCAGAGGTAGACAATGTGGAAAGAATGGTCAGGAAATGTGAGAGACAAAATGACAGCTCATATTATTAGGATTCAATAAAGCCTGTTCTGTGCAGGCACAGCTCACAAAGACATACTGGGTTCTTTGTTGGTTTGTTTTTGGTTTTTTTTCTGGGTCGCTTTCTTTCTTAGTAGTGAATTAAATTGGCTCCAGGAGGAAACCAGAGGACAAGAGCCTGCTCTAACTGACCAGCAGGAGTATGCATCTAGAAATGGAGAGAGTCGAGTAGAAAGGAGTGGAGAAAACTATTCCCTTTGTAGTTTCTTAACCTGAACTCAGATGGCATGACTCAGCACGAAAGCTGAAGGGCAGTGGTGGCAGAGGGAGAGATGGTGAGTGACATTTCCATGTTCCCACAAGATGCCTTTGCAGACAGTGGGGTTTTTGCCACCGACTTCAACTGAGACAAAGTGTATGAAAAAGAAACAGAGTGAAAGGATAAGCATAATAATCTGGAAGTTATAGGGACAGCTGCAGAATTAATGAAACAAGATAGAAAAAGTGGGAAATGCAATAATAAAACTGTCAGATAAAGGAAATGTATATGTTGTGGGGAAGAAAGCAAGAGTACATGTGCTCAGCTGAGTTTAGTGAAAATGTTTATTCATTTCTGACTCTTCTCCCATTGAAACTGTCAGCCAATCCCTACTATTGATACACCAAGATTATTTTTCCAGTAGATATATTTTTTTAAACTAATGTGCTTTCTTACATCACATGAATAGTGATTCATCATGAGCTCTTTTTGGTTTCACCAGAAAACAATAAGAAAATTACTGCCAGAAAATACATAGTATTCGGAAAAGATATTTCTTTTCTTTCCTTCCCTTACAGAATTTTCAACATTGCTAAACCCCAAAACTATGGAAAATTTCAGAGGGATGTTTTCTCTAATGACATTTGTGATCAGGTTTAGAGGAGCAATGCTTGCTTGCTTGAGCATTTAAATAAACAGATTCTAATCAGAGGCAAAACTCTGCATCATCCTGTGGCTTTCCCAGAACCTGCTTTTTGTTCTAGTGTTTGTATCTCATCTGTTCTAATTTTTTTGCTTTTGAAATGAGTATTGCATAAGAGAATGGGGATGTGCATCTGTGAGATAGATATGGAGTGTGCCCTATTGGCAGCTGTTTACCGAAACAAATCTCTTTTGATCAAAGAACCTGTGAAAATTGAAAACTGAGAAGATGACATGTGCTGTTCCGCATCAGGATGATTTCTTGCAGGCAATGGAAATATCTGTGGCAAATCAAATTTGCACTCAAAACTTCATTTATAATTATTGTGGTGGTTATGATTTCCTCTTTCTCTGTGTACATCCTCTTAATCTACTAAGTGTAAATTTTCCAAACTCGACAGGTTGCATAAGCCAGAAAAGTAGGAAATAACTCCCAAAAGAACTGCTGCCAGATCTTTGAAGCACATATGAGTTATTGGACCTGAAACACAATGTGTAAGAGTTACATTGCCAAGTTTTGAAAGTTACAGTATGTGGAGCAATGAGACTGCTGTCTAGTTATTTTCTGTAAAACAAAGGGGAAAGAAATATGGAATGTTGTTTATTGCTTAACACCACAAATTCTGCTTTCCAGTTGTTTCTGCTTCTCAAAATTAATAAGACTTATTAAAGATTTCAGTGAAAAGCAGCAAGTAAATCTGCTTAGATTTTATAACAGCACTTTTTACTTTTTGATCTGTACCAGACCAAAAATTTGGATTGTAAACAAGATTATTATGGGATTGTTAGCAGCCTGGCTTAGCAGTTGAGAAGGCATCTCTAGGCATTCTGTAGATATTATGAGTAAATCTTCTGCTGATATATATGCTGCTTCTGAAGAGCTGCATTCCTTTGCTCAGGAATTTGTACATTTGGAAGACTTTGACCATATTGTACCTATTTTGCAGTGGGTGATTTTATAAATGGCTTGATGATCAGAATCTTCTCATGCAAAGGAAGCAGTGTTTTGCTTACCTTGTTAAATCAGGACGAGATGGACATATTTATACATCCAGCTCCTGTATGTGAACAAGTGCATTGTTCAGTCTGATAAAAATTCATTAAGACACTTTCTACTTGCTGAGCTGTATCTTAGCCTTAAGAAAGAAACTCCATTTTCCTACTTTAGAGATCTTATGAGAGAGAAAAGCTTGTTAATGTAGTTATTCAAATATTTCTGGCTTATATTTGGTTTGAGTTTGCCTAGGCTGAGCAGCTGACTCTATCAATTCAGATCATCCTTTTCAACAAGATGGTCAGACGGGCCTCATGTTAGGTTTTGGTTACTGTCTTCAAATTATTTTTCAACCTTTCTTATTGAAACTCAATGAGTTTTTAAACCTACCTAGATGGACTTTTTGTTGAGCCTTACATGTAGTCCACTGAGCAATTTAACTCCCTTTCTGAAAGGCAAATATTCTTTAGTATCTGTGTTATAATGAGGGAAACTTTTTGGTTCAGATGAATTGAAACCGTAGTTTGAAGCTGCTATCTTTTTTTTTTTTTTCCCTTTTAAAAAGTAGTTCTGCCTGCCTTAACTCTGAATCACTCATATAAAAGATTGGCATTGTATTTGGTAGTGATTGCACTGGAACTAAGCAAGGTGCAATCTTTAATTATACATAGTATCTTTTATAAGAACCAATAATATAGTTTTAACTTGTGTGTGGAAAAAACACAAGTTTGTCTACAAGTCATTTGGGTTGGTTTGCTTGGAAGCTAGTTGGCTTTTTTTTTTTTATGCAAGCCTTTATGTCCTGCTTTTGTGTAAATGTATTTGGTATTAATGATGTACTTAAGCAACTAGCAGGATATTCTGAAACTTCTGTAAGTGCAAATTAAATAATTTCTTTTGGTTTAACTGACCTTTTTCTACATGTCTTAATTGAGCAATTTCTTGCCTGGACTTGATAGAATTTTTTTTTCTTTGTAAATTCTGTATATATGCAATTGGATAACAGGAGTTACATGGTTGAGGCATTTTCCAGGTGACTATTTTTAAGGAAATAAAAAGGTTTTCTCTCTTCAGCACTGATACGTCTGCATTAGCTAAAGCAATGCTGTACAGAATGGCTAATCAGTAAGAGCTGGAGTCTGTTCTGTAATGCAGGAGCATGTGGCCATGTCCTGACTGTTCCTTAATAAGCTTCTTTTACTCTGGATATGATCTGTAGTCTCTATCTGTTCATCTGGTGGGATCCATGGTGAGTTTTAAAAGGCCAGGGCTACCTGTGATGAGACTGAATTTACTGCATCCCTTAAGACTGCATTTTCTGGAAGGCTTTCCCGTTTCTGTGTGCTATGGTTTCACTGCTCTTAAAGATGCTTTGCAAGCAAGATGTCTGAGACTGGTGTTGCTGAAGTGCTCTCCTAATCTGGCGTGCCGGCTGCATACGTGTAGAGCTGGGCCTGCTGGGTAACTGAGAGTGTGTTGGTGGGCAGGATTGTCCTCTGCCAAGTGAGTGTGTTCAGGAATTGTGGCTGGCTGTGTCCTCTTTATCCCTTCTTGGTAGCACACATTAGCTACAGAACCATGGCAGCAGGTTATAGAAGACAGCAGGTGACGACAGAACAGCAGGGAATGATGCTATTGAATCTGTTACCTGTTATACCTGTTACCTCAGCAGAATATAGTGGAGTCAATGTTATAAAACTAAAGCACATGCTGTTTAACAGTTTATTGCTTATCCTTATGTGATCTTTGCTGTGCCTTTTTTTTTAAAAAAAAAAAAGAGACTTCTCTCCAGTACACAAGGGATTTGCTTCTATATCTGAGTATTTTTTGCTGTCATCTGATGTGATTTGATCTAAACAACATGAACTTGAGTCAAGTGGTTAAATGTTAAAGCAACACATGTGTTGGTTTGCTGCCAGGGAAAAGTGAATGTTCAGCTTAAATTCTGTATTTAAACACTAATCAAACATTTATTATTGTTGAATGAATGACCTGGTAAGTATGCAATTGAATTGAAATGTAAAGGTTATATATCTTGAAAAGTGAAAAGCTTTATTAATGTTTGAAGAATGACTTTAATTAGTCTGATTCTTGGTAGGTGTGTTCATTTTCTTAACATACATCTGGTATAGCATTGTTCACCAACTTATAATTGGCAGTTTCCCATAGGAAATAATCATTATTGGTATTATAAAAGCACTTTGTATCTATCACATTTGGGAAATGAAAGTTTTGCAAAGGTCAGAATAAAGTATGCCCCCAATTAGGCTAATAACACATACCATAAATGATCCACTGGAATGTTTAATAGCTTGGTAGTCCTCTTTAGATTTTCTTAGAATGGAAGAATTAATACTGAGTTTTGACAATTTACAGAAAGGTGAAAAAGGAAGTCTTCCTTTTCTCCGGTTTTTTGAAGTTCTTACCTGAAACCTTGAGGATTGTGAAGTTAAATGTGTGTTTTGCTTTGGTGGCAGGTTTTGTGTGGGTGTGGTTTGTTGTTTTGGTTTTTTAAGAATTCTTGTGAAAAACATTTTCTTCCACTTCACTATGTAGTCAGTATTCTTTGACTATGTTTTGACACATGCCTATGTGTTTTATTTGGAATTTGACAGTGTAGTCTAATAGACTTTGATCCTTTTGCAAAATGAAATGTACCAAAGCAATTTAAAACAGCATGTTTAAAATAATTAAATTAGTACAATCCCTGAAAACCTAGAATCTTAATGCAAACTAATGTTGCTTTTTATCTGTCTAATAAAATTTTCCTTTGAGTGATATTCCACATAGGCACTTCAGTTCAAAGATTGAAGTAAATAAACTGCCCAGAACTTTTCTAAACATAAGAAAAAAATCTTCAGGACATAATTTCTTAAGAAGAATTAAATATTGGGTTTTCTCACTTATGTAATGTGTCCACTAGACAGACATGATCTGAACCAGAAGGACTGTTACTTGTAGTGGCCTGCTTTTTTTTTCTGTAATTTTGAACTTAAAACATTAGTAAAAGGCTAGATGCTATAATTTACTCCTGAGGCTGATTATCCTAATATACCCACAGTTAACTGTGCATCTACTGAATTGTTCAAGAACCCATTAAGAGAGCAGTCTGAAAGGTAACATTTGCAAATGTCTCTAAACTGAATTATAAATGTCTCTGGTAAACAAGATGTCAGTTCTACTTAAAGGTCTGACTGTATCAGGTATGCATGTTTTGTAACACACTTCGAAAAGACAGAAAAGGCAATGAAATAAATAGCTCAGATTTACTAATATATTTTTTGACAGTGTAGAAACATTTTTAATTAAACATGGTTTAGTTGAAAATATTCCCCTTTGTGCCTTTTAAGTGTTTTCTATAAGCTTTACTTCAACAGAGATGCAGATGGTTTATTAGTCTTTTTAGATGATCTGTAAATGAGGAATATTAACATGGAGGAGAATTGAAATAGACGGTTGTTAGAAATTTGCATACACTGATTTTTGAGCTGCATTAGGAAAGCTTCTGGCTTCTGCTTTACTGGAGCTATTGTTTTGCTTCATGCAGCCATTAGGGTTATAGCAAGAACACCTTCATAAAATGTCTGTCATAAGAACATCACTTTAGAAAAAATTCCAAAAGCAGAACTAACACTAGCAAGGTCTTCCTCCTGCAAACATTCCTTGTGTATTAACTGTGTTCTGGTGCAACTGACCACAGTGTAAATAAAAAGCAGGAGGGGAGCAAGGTGTTTGTAGGACTAAACTTGAATCTTGATTATGGCTGCCTGAAAATGCTTTTCTGGTTTGCTGTTTATTTTTTTAATCGTCAGTTATGATACATGCTAAACACTAAGTGTAGAGACCCTTGGTATGTATTTACTATTTATACTTAAGTTCTCTCCATTAGCAAATCACTCTTCAGTATACATACTTCAGCTCTCTGAGGGGATATAATTAATGACAGTCAAGCCAGTCCTCTTTTTACCTAGAAGATTATTCCACTGTTAATATATGTAAACCTACATAGAAAGGATAAAGGCAAGTTTGTCATGTGTAGCTGCTAATAATGCATACACTTGTGATTTAATAAAGGATTCTGTTTTCTGTAGCCTCCACATAAACTGTGTCGTATAGTTCAAAACAAATCCTAAGTTTTAAATATCAGGCATGTGACATGATAAAGTTAGTATCCAAAAGTAGGTTTATTTAAATAGCATATGTAGTAAAATACATGGCAGCATTTACAATTGATTAGATGCAGCATTCCTTACTTGAGTATTGTTTCATTAAACTTTCAAAGCTATTTTATTCCATAGCTATGTGAACAATTAAATCCTCTGAAATTTTTCTGACTGTCCTAATTATTTTTTTTTATGTGAAGCTTGCTAATGCAGGTCTCATTGCTGCTCACTCTGCCAGTGAGTCAGGTATGTCTCTTGATGGTACTTGTGCTTTTAGACCAATGGGGACAAAGTGATCCAGTTTTTTCCTTCCTTCCAGGTGCAATTATGGGTCTCAATATAATAAAAATAAAATGATTTAATATCTGCAGAGGTTCATACGGCATATTTTCCATTTATTTTAAGTTTGGAAGCTAAAATATCTTAATTGATAATCCCATAAGGTTTCTTTTTTCATGAGCTCTCCTTTGTCTCTGAGGTTCTGTATTCTCAGAATATTGCTAGTTCTGTAAATTTAGCTATCAGATCATTGTAATTTAAGGCCAAATCTTTCTCATGGTTGAAAGAATCTAGTGGGTTTAGTGGATTAGAATCAGATTTAAGGGGCAGGGTCTGGATAGTGTGTAAGTGTTCTAATTCCTGGCCAGTTTTCTAGTTGGGATGTTTTGTGGGCACTACAATATTTAGTATTGGTGTAACCTACCCTGGTGTGAAGTATGAAGATGACTTTGTTATTCATCAGTTTACTACACAGACTGCCAAAATCACAGGGTGCTCTTCTAGTTGTATTAATGGGCTTTCAGAGAAACCAGATAGTTTTTTGCTGTGGTGGTTTTGTGGGGTTTTGGTTTTGTTAGATTTTGGTCCTTCATGTTTGCACTTCAATTACTTAATTTGTGTGGCAAAACTTTTACCATTATGGGGTGTTTTTGGAAAGTCTTTCAGGTCCTGTGGCAGACTGCGTAGCTGGCACAGCTTTTGATAGCATCAGTGTTTTGGTGGTTGGTAAACAACAGTATTTTGGTTCGTAAATATCTCATATACATGTCTCTATAAACATGTTTGTCACTTGTACTGGTGGGCTTTCTCTGTCACCTTTATTCCCCTGTGAATCTAGCAACTGGCAGGCTCGGTGGAGAGCACGTTGGTCTGCGTTACAGGAATAATTCAGTTCTGTGACTGACTGCTGGATTGCTCGTATTGCTTTCTTACAGTATTTTCCCACCACTTTAAAACTCTTCAGAGAAATGTGCCCCTCCATCTGTCAGCAGAGCAGTTAGCACATTGAAGTCAGCATCTCTGCTGGTACCGTGATGTGCCTTTGCATTCCTGGTATTCATTGTTGCAGGAACTGTCCTGTTAGGAGTATTTACTCTCAGATTTCCCGTTTGCATCCCCGTTGCTTTAAGATCAAAAGAAAGCGAGGAAGGCAGCTTTGTAAGGGTATTCTAGTGTGATGATGTGCCAGTCACATCAGTGATTCTTATTGGATGAACAATTAATTTTTTTTAAGGCAAACGAGAGCTGGTGTCATCTCTGTCATTGTAGACAGAGATTGTAGCAATTTTGGAAATTGTCAAAGTTTTATTTAACAATCAGTAAGGAAATATGGAAATAAAAAATATGGTAGAACACATGTTGGTAGAAGAGCAGTGAGTCAAGGGTTTGTGCGAATTTCAATATGCTGAATTAATAGTTCCATCTCATAGAAGATGTGGAGAAGTGGATCTCAGGATCTTATTCCAAACTTAAGCCTGGGTGCAGCTAGTCTTGCTGTTGTCTCCTTGGAGGTTGTATGATAAGAAATGTTTATAGTCAGCTTTTGTTTAACAGAAGGCTGAATCTGCCCTGTGACAGAAAAGACTGAATATGAGGCAGCTTTATCAGGTTATTTTGTTAGGTGGAGGCTTGACAAGAAGGATGTTCTTTGCATCCTGTGCATGTGCAGAAGGACAAAGAGAAGTTATTTCTCTGTGGCTTCTCTAGTGAATGCCAATACAGAAGCTAAGCATGTTAGAAGCTTCGATATGCTGTTGAACTAAACAAATGCTGTGGCTATTTCTTTCCCTGTTCTGTGGCTACTGAGCGTGTGTTTGGAGTGAAGAAGTGAATGCTCTGTTTGCTACTGTTCAAACAGATGAAGATCCTGATCTTGGCATGAATGGGAACATTGCTCTTCCACTTTGGGATGCCAAGATATTACCAGCTGTGCCTATCTTAAGTGTATTGGCTGCAGACATTAAAACTAATTAAAAGCTAAATCTAGGTTACGTTAAGGCTAGTGCTACTGGAACTTGTAGCTTGTTCCTGTCCTTGTCATGCATAATGGGCTTTTCATCATGAATGAGTTTTCCTCTCTTGTTTTTACTGACCACATGCAATTCACTGCTGCTACATAAACGGTTGCTCAGCCCTTTCTCAGCACAGTGCTTTCCCACAGTGTATTTCAAGTGTATGGATTTGCATTCTGTCTGCAGAACTACAGCAAATGTTACAAACAGCTCCCAAGGGTTTGGTGAATTGGAGCATTGTTGCAGAATTGCTGAATAACAGGATAGAGCAGCACATAGGTCAACATTTTTTGGAATTGCTGGGGTAGATGGACTTCAGCAGTTGCTGTTCAGAGCTAAATTAAAGGGCAGCAAAAGACAGAATTCCTTCAAAAGTCTAAAGCATCACATGTTTTGATTTTGGTTCAGAAGATACAAAAAAATATGGACCACACCCAAGAAAGTAGCAATAAGACAGGGTTTGTTTTCCAGTGCCAGCTAGAAACCCGTGTGTCTTATGACTTTTATTTTTGTGCTGGTATTAAACACAAAAATGGTTAAGTCCAGTCTGAACAGTCATGTACCATTTTGTACCAACAGTGAAGTGTTGCTGTTTTAATTTTTTTTTTCTGCTAATGATTAATTTCTCTTAAAAAAAACCCTCAAACCCAAATAAAACCAAACAACCAAAGCTTACACCAGAACATGTCAAGACTGAGAGCTTTTTAAATCTCTGGCTAGGTAGTCTCAAGTCCAGTTTCAGTTTCTCAGGTAAAACCTTAGATATTTGATTAAGGCAGGTAAGGGCTGAAAACTAAACTCAAACATCATCATTGACATGAGGAATAAATGCTTGCTTGTAAAGACTTATATCACATCAAGAAAGATGTTACTTGAGGAAAACATTATATATTGAGTATATCTTAGTATTGCAGGCTTTTGGAGGCAATAGTAAAGGAGAATTTGGGAACCTGAAGGCATAGTGCAGAGAAAAAGCAAAAATATGTTTAAATTTTTAATAAAGACATTTTAGCAGAGTAACAGTGATGCTGAGTGTTATGTGGGGAAAAGTAAGACCAGTGGCACAGGTAATGTGAAGATTGACAAGGTTAGGGTGAGTCTAACAGTGAAGTGCTGAGAGCAGCCTCTGATACTCCAACCTTCCACCTTCACTGCAAGTGAAGATCAGATGATTTAGCAGGAGGCAGGAATCATCTTAATGTGTGTCTGTTCTTTGGTCCCCAGGTGTGCTCTGTGATACATTATGTACTTGTGACCGATGATCTCTTTCTGAAGTCCACAGTGTCACAGATGTGCATGTGTGCTTCTCTGAGCAGATAAGGGCCCTGGGGGGTTATTGTGAAGCTCTTACATTTCCTTTGCCCTTCCTTTCTTTTTGCTGACAGGTGCTAACACCAGCAAAGAGTACATGTCAGCTGTTTCTTCTTTCCTCAGTTTCCTCTCTTCTGTTGAAACAGCAAAGAATAGGATGGGCTCTTTTCATGGAGGTCCCTCAGATACTGGGAGGCTGAAGGGTATTTAGTAGTCAGAGACGAAAAAGCTGAGAGGTTATTTCAAATAATCCTTGGCTAATATGCAAGAAAAACGTACTGTGAGCTTAGCTAAAATTTGGGCTCCTGTTGATCAATTATTAGCATAAAGAGATTTTGAGTGACTTATTGTTTCCATAGTATTTCAGTAGTTTCAATGTATTTAGTCAAAAAAACTTAACTTGATATCACTTAAAGTATCCCCTCTTAATGCAGCAGAAGGCAAAAGCCTCTTGGAAGATGGCCATAAGGTTTGCTGTACAGATTTTGTTTAGAAAGAAGTGAATTTGTTTGACACGATAAAATCAGCGTAGTGTACTGTAAGCGATTTCCTATTTGGGATATGGAAAATTCTTGATCAGTGGAAGGTAACGTCAACATAAACACAGCCTGCTCCCTAAATAATTTAATAGTGATATGGTGTATAATTCTGTACTAAATAATAAACAGGGACAGAGATACGTTTACACAGAGATTTAGAAATAATTATATTGCCCTTCATTCTTCTAGGTTTTATTAGAAAAGACATTGAAGACAAATGGAACAGTGACAAAGCTAATAATAGGGGTTTTATGGCATGTGAATTATTTATTTTTTTTCCAAAGTAGAGCATTTTACATCTTTGTGATTTTTCGGTTGACCCTTTTGTAAAATTGGAGAAAGGGAGATACAAAGATATGATTTAGATTTTATTTCACTTCTGAGTCACAGATGCTTGGTTTTTGTGAGCTGCGCACACTGGTTATTTTTTTGTTTGGGTTTGGGGTTTGGTTTCTTTTTTTTTTTTAGAACTGCAGTAAAATACTGCCTCTGCTTTCTTATAGTCATGAAATATGTCTAGAGATGTTCTGTTCAGCTTGTATATTTACTTTCTTTGTGTGTATGAACATGTGTATGTGCTTACCTGCAATTGCAGTTCTTATGTTGGCCATAAAAACAAACTTGGGGTTCCTGTAAATTACAAGGTAAAATTCTGGAGCCCCAGGAGCCACGAATGGGGCACGCTTGTGGTGTCACATTGCTGTGTATGTTTCTAGATATACACAAGTATTTGCCGAAGTAATTTTTAAGACAAAGTACTTCTAACTGCAGGATGGCAACTCTTCTCTTCAAAGCCCCTACAGTGCTTCTGGCACAAAAGGAACATGTAGCTGTGTATGAGTAATTGAATGTCAGCAATCAGAACAATTATTAAAATAGTAAGCTACTGTGGCTGTATTTTCTGCTCATTGTCTCTGTTTTGTACCTCCTATAAATGGTATGCTTGGCTGACAACTGAAACATTTCTTGCTTCTCTTTGGTGTTACATTTTGTCTCACACAGTAGTGGCATTCCCCAAATAATTACCATAGGTAGAAATACAGTCTGCAGCAATACTGTGTTACTCTACTGAACCCTTTGGCATTGCAGGAGTGGGAATGGCAAAATATTGTGCACTGTGAAAATGCTCTGCAGTGTGATTGCTTGTCCCCAGCACGTACCCTGTCTGTTTATTCTCAGCTTTGATAGTGTGTGCTGCTGGTGTGCAACACTGGGAAGTGGCTGAGGCTTCTGCACACTGTCTGGGAAATGCGGTCTTGGAGCAGAGAATAACAATTACCTGAGCACCAGACTGGGTGCAGTGACACTGTGATGTGGGAAAGAACGAATGGAGTGGTCCTACAGGGTGGGTTTTGGGCAATCCTGAGCGGGGATTAAGGTAATACTGTCTCTGGGTGTTTTTGCTGGTGTCCATCCATGGGAAAGGGAGAAGACAGTGGAAGACAATGCACTGGGCTGTTTGGAACTTTTTAGTCAGTGGTCTTACTTTCTACTCCATCAATAACCACATGACAGCTTCCCTAAATTTGAATGGATTTTTACAATAGTGTAAAAGGCGTAAGCACCAGTACATCCGTGCCCAACCGCTGCAGCTGTTTGGAAATCCTTGCAATTGTCAGCTCAATCTCCACTTCAATATGGTTCTGAATTTCCTTTCTTTGCTCCTCTGAAGGAGGGATTCACCTTTTCAAATATAGAACAGTAACCTTCTTCCTCCTCCCACTTCTCCCAATTATCAGGTGTGCACTATATCTAGGAATCTAATTTTAAATTTGCTTGTCACCCTACGTCCCATCTGTAGGGGTTTACAATTTTAAACCAGTTGCCTTTGAGGTGACTTTATATACTGTTCCATTAACATATACATATCAATTCTAGGGCACTTAGAGACTACAGATTAAATCCCCTCTTGAGTAAGGCAGCTTCAGAGGAAAATAGTTTGCATTTGACTTGTTATAGAATTAGAGCTGTGATGTGCCAAAACCTAACATTGATTTGGGCTGTTGAATGATTTAAAATAATTGTATTGATAAGGGCAGAAGGACTTTTTTTTTTTATTTTGGTTGTGTTCCATCATCTGTAGATGTTTTAGAACAGTGTAGGAGAAAGTGAAACTATTCTTGCCTGAATTTGTGAATATTTGCGTGACCGCTCAAATCATTGAATTCCCCTGGAAAGGATTTTTACATTATTAAAGAGTTATGTAAATAAAATGGCAGGAGCTTAGATTGTATTTGTAACAAGTTCCTAGATTTTGCTGCTGTTAATGACCTGATGGAGTGAGAGACTCCTGTGTAATGCTCTGTGCTTACACCATCTCAACTACATGAAGGGCAATAGTCAGCTCGTGGTCCAGAGGCTGGCCTCGCCTGGGGTAAGAAACAACTTTCTGTAACTGCAGAAAGCAAGATTTGGTTTTAGAGTATAACTGTAGTTTGTGCTTCACTCTTTATCCTGAGGTAAACAGCATTAGTATCATGATACAGAAAAGTAATTTTCCTTTGGAAAAGAGATTTTTTTCCATTTCATGCCCCTACATTTGTATTCCTGCCAGTGAAGTGATTTCAATTTCCATAGGTCGTGATATAACTGATAGCTTTTCTTTAAAGCAAAAAAAAATCAGAACAACTGAGATATTAATAACTTGAATACCAAAAATTGGAAGATTTCTGTCCCTTTGCCATTGTGCTGCAGGCATCAAACTCTGCCAGGCTCCCTTTTGAAGAAAAGGCAAGTTAGTGCTGAAGGGTCACTTGGAAATGGCAACCTGGAAGTCTGAAGCAGCAGTGAAGGCAAAGAGGAAGTGCTTGGGAGGAAAGGCAGGGAAGAGATGAAAGTGTTTGGCAGAGCTGTAGTGTAGAGGTAAAGGAGGATGGCAGGTGTGTCAAATATGTGGTGACTATGTATTTTAAAGAGCTTGGGAGGCCAAGGTTACTTTGTTTTTTATGGTTCCACTAAGAAAACAAAACCAAAACTGGAGCTAGGTATTCTAAAAGCACTCTGCAGATTCTAAACAAATCTTGCAGTGACCGTTTAGAAATCCAGGCGGCCGTTGGGCTGTGCTTAGTTTGATTATGTTTAATTGTATATAATGCTTATGTGATGCCTAAGTAGAAAACCACTTTTTTTTTTTTAACTTTATATGGTCTGTTCAGAGTAACAGCAAATGAACTAATTAATTGATAGACCCAAACTGCAAGCTGTATATTTGGGTAGGCAAGACTGGAAATCATGTACCCCAAAACCAGCAACGTGGAGCTGTGTGCTTAGGACTGCAGATAGGCCACTAAGCTGAATATTTTCAGGAATTTATTATATAGGTCTTATTTTCAGACAGACACCTACCAATGCCATATCTTTGGTTCAAAGGGAGTCTAAATACAGTGAAATGATAGATTATTGACTGTAAAGAGAGTGAGATATTTTCTCTAAAGATGTAATGGGCATCTAAGGGAGGACTCACAGGCAGATAGATGTCCTGCCATGCAATATACCCAGAGGCAAAGTTACAGAATGAAGTTGGGGGGCTGTTTAGCACAGTGACAGTGAAATGTTTTCCACAGCTGTGCCTTAGTAGCTTCTGTGTAAACCTGAGTTTATTTTGTGGAGGGGTAAAAAGACAAGTTGTGGTGAAAAGGAAAATAACACTGGCTCTGGAAATAAAGCTGAATCATTTTAGGGAACTCAATCCTTTTTCCCATTTTTTTTTTCCTTTTTTTTTAAATGTCAATATATAAATACTTTTTTTCTTGTTGTTCAGTTACATGTTGTAAGAAGAGTTACAATTATCACACAGCTCTGTGGCTGCCTATAGAAGGGCAGATTGGTGGAGGTCTGGTAAAACTTTGGACCCCAGTCCAGCTCTCCTTGCTGTTTCCTACATGACTAATGTGTTCTGCAGTCAGCCTTTGTCTGAAAAGCCTTTCTTTCACTATTTCTTTGCTTCTGGCTTAAGAAAAGTAAAACCTTTAACCATATAAATGTGCTTCAGATTAATACTGTGTGCATAGGAAAGGCTAGTCAGTGAGATAGAAGACATATTCTTGATATTTACTTCTTTTTAAGTAAGCACAACATTGGACTGACATTCACCTCTGTGCTTTGTGTATACAACCAAAAATGCCACCTTTTCCATGGTACAAGTGTCCATAATACCTTTTTTTTAAAAAATAGAAGGCTTCAGAGTATATGCTGATGCAATCTTTCTATCTTTAATACCACTCTTTCAAAAACATTCTTTAGCATCAAAGTATATTCTATATATATATGAAAAATAATAGTCTGAAAAAAAACCTAAAGTATTTTCATGTCCCACACCAAGTTAGAGAAGCAGTATGTTGTCCTGTTGGACTACAAATGCTTAATTTGAGGATGGAGAAGAAAAAATACAACAAATTTTCTATCTGTATTTTACTGGCAAATGTGTGTCCTTCCAAATGTTTATATATACAACATGTATAACTATAACAAAAATTTTATATACATACTTATTTAGAGGTTCCCTTCTAGAATACATGAAACCAATTTTCAGGGTGGGGGGACCAAAATAACCCAACACACCCTCCACACCACCCCCAACCTCAAAACCACAAACAAAAAAATAAACCTGCCACCAAAATAAAACAGAAAATAGGGACTTTTTCATTTTTAGATCAGAACTAGTCTGAGTAGAATCTAATGAAAGTAATTCCTGTGTTTATTTTGGTAGTTTAAGATCAAGTTCTCCACGGATGCTTGGGGCTGAGCCAAGCTCTCAGTTTGGTGGCTTCTGAATCTGGCCCCTGTGGGACCTGGAAGGATCTGTCTGTCCTAGCCTGCATGGGACTGCTGGAAGCACTTTGCAGAGGGTGTGTGCTGGAGGACACCAAACACTCTTGCTTCCATGGAAGGTTGTTAGGCACTTGAGAACTGTGTTTCAGAAAGCTTGCTGGCTCTGACAAATTTTTCATAAAACACTCGATTTTTTTTTTTCCAGGAATTCTCAAGTGCTATTTGAGAAGTGGTCTGGTCAGAACATTCTGCATGGTTTCCAGTTGTAGCCTTGCTCTCCAGTGTGGTGAGGGTTCTCCTCAGCTTTTGGAAAATTGCAAAACCTAGAAAGCCAATGAAGTTACAGACCAAACTGTTGTAAAATATTTTGATTTCTCCTCAGTCACCTTCCAACTGGTAGGTTTCTACTTCCCCGTTTATATGTCAGAAAGTGGCCACAAAATAAACAGTGGAGGATTTTCATTCTTGCCCCAGTTTGTTTACTTTGTGTGTTAGTGCTCTGTAAGTTACAGTTCCACTTTGTCTCTTGAGTAGCCAGTCAGGTGTATTCCGCTTTCACTTTTACTGGAGACCCATTTAAAGGTTACTCGGTCCTAAAAGGTATGCTTTAAATAAAAGGAAAAGGAAATAGTAAAATGAAAGAAATTGGTGGGGGAACTAGGGTAAGCACAGTAAAATGTAATTTCTTGGCTTTCTTTTGGTAACATACTTAAAATCATAGAATCATAGAATTGTTAAGGTTGGAAAAGACCCTTAAGATCATCCAGTCCAACCATTAACCTACTGCCACCAAGTCTACCCTTAGACCATGTCCTCAAGCACTGCATCTACCCGTCTGTTAAACACCTCAAGAGATGGGGACTCAACCACCTCCCTGGGTAGACTGTTCCAGTGCTTGATGACTCTCTCAGTAAAGAAGTTCTTCCTAATATCCAACCTAAATTTTCCCTGGCACAGCTTGAGGCCATTTCCTCGAGTTCTGTCACCTGCTACTGGGGAGAAGAGACCAACACCCACCTCACTGCAACCTCCTTTCAGGTAGTTGTAGAGAGCAATAAGGTCTCCCCTCAGTCTCCTCTTCTCCAAACTAAACACCCCCAGCTCCCTCAGCCGCTCCTCGTAGGGCCTGTTCTCCAGACCCTTCCCCAGCTCCCTCAGCCTCCTCGTAGGGCCTGTTCTCCAGACCCTTCCCCAGCTCCCTCAGCCTCCTCGTAGGGCCTGTTCTCCAGACCCTTCACCATCCTCGTTGCCCTTCTCTGGACACGCTCCAGAACCTCAACATCCTTCTTGAAGTGAGGGGCCCAAAACTGAACACAGTACTCGAGGTGAGGCCTCACCAGTGCAGAATACAGGGGGATTATCACCTCCCTGGTCCTGCTGGCCACACCGTTCCTGATACAAGCCAGGATGCCATTGGCCCTCTTGGCCACCTGGGCACACTGCTGGCTCATGTTTAGGCGGCTGTCAACCAACATCCCCAGGTCCCTTTCCGCCAGGCTGCTCTCCAGCCACTCCTGCCCAAGCCTGTAACGTTGCCTGGGGTTGTTGCGACCAAAGTGCAGGAACCGGCATTTGGCCTTGTTGAACATCATATTGTTGGCCCCAGCCCAACCATCCAGCCTGTCCAGATCCCTCTGCAGGGCCTTCCTACCCTCCAGCAGATCGACACTCCCACCCAATTTGGTGTCACCTGCAAACTTACTGAGGGTGCATTCAATCCCCTCGTCCAGATCATCTATGAAGATGTTGAACAGAACTGGTCCCAACACCGAGCCCTGGGGAACAGCACTGGTGACCGGTTGCCAGCTGGATTTGGCTCCATTCACCACCACTCTCTGGGCTCGGCCATCCAGCCAGTTTTTAACTCAGCGCAGAGTGCACTTGTCCAAGCCGTGAGCAGCAGCTTCTGCAGGAGAATGCTGTGGGAGACGGTGTCAAAGGCCTTGCTGAAGTCTAAGTAGACAAGATCCACAGCCTTCCCCTCGTCCACTAAATGGGTCACCTTGTCATAAAAGGAGATCAGGTTAGTGAAGCAGGACCTGCCCTTCATAAACCCATGCTGGCTTTAAACCCACTTGTTTTCAGATTGGTTATATTCTTGTTTGGTTTGCTTTGTTCATGTCACAACTTCATGAAAACAGTAATGAAAGCAATATTTATTTTATGCTGTATCTAAACACCAGAAAAATGTTCCTTATTAAAATAGCAGTTTGGTTGAATGCGCAAGAGCCCACTTATGGGGGTATGGTGGGGGTATGAGGTTAATTAAACTGGCTATTAGGAAGATGATGTTCTCCTGTTTTAATGCAGTGCATATTTTGTCCTCCTTTAATTTCTACCTGTTCTGTCCCTTCCTATTCTATCAGGGCATGAAAATGGGAAAGCTGTTGAACTGAGTGAAGTTTGTATGCAGATACCTTTTTAGTAGCAGATTGAAAGAAAGAGGCTAGGACAGAGAGAGGTGTGTTGCCTAGGGGAAATACAAGAAATGTTACTTCTAAAGACATCTTTCCCTAGATGCTGGAGGGTTACTTGAGCAGGTGTCCACAATGGATCGGTGCGATGAGGCAGCAGTGTTGTGTGTTCTGTGTGGCTAACACGTTACACCAGTGTAAAATGTCCAACTTGGACCTGCATTGCAGCTAGATGATAGGATCTGTCGAAAGACTCATACACTTTTATGTGCCCTAAGCACTTGGGTTCGTTTTTCTGTTCTGTAAGCACAGTTCAAACCTATGTAAAGAAGAGAAAGTCGGTATGGAGAGGGGGAGCATATACCAGCATAGAAATTATTAAGTATAGGAAGTACTAACAGCTGTGAAAAGCCTTAGCTGTTCCTTAGAGAGCTATATGGAAGCCTGTTTTGACTTTTCTTTTTGCACTGTTCAAGTAAAATGTAATTCAGGCTTTAAAGGACTTCTTTTTCTTAATGACCTGCAATATGTTTTGCTATAAAACTGGGATCAGTCTTGTTTACTGTGTGTTGTGGGTTATCTACATTATTTAGATAGTGTTTCATATTGTGCAGCTTTAGTGAGTGCTTAAACAATAGAAATATCGGATTTAAATAGGAAAAATGCTACTTGTAAACAAATACAATAGTAAGGAAAAAAATGAAAATACAGGTCTCGGGTATTCTGAACATGTACTGTATGACCAGATCAGCTTTAACATTATAGTTGTTTGCTTTAATTACAATTTGAGATTTGTGTAGGATTTCTTTATATGAAATTTCTTCTCCTGGATGTGCCAGCTCTTTTCATCCTTTCAGAACAGGTATAATATGCAGCTGTAAACATTTGCTTCTAAACTCTGGTTGCATTGCAGCACAAAAGCTTTATGACTATCGTGGTATTGTCCAAGCTTGCTCAGCCATACTCCCATACTAGGTTTCTTTGTAGACTATAGGGAAAGAGCACGAAAGGGTCTTTTTCTGTACATCTGTTATTAGTGGAGTTACTTCAACCAGAGTTGATGAATGTTTGGTTTTCAGCTCTGCTGAGAACAGGGTTGTTCTTCCTAGGTAAGTATTCAAGGTAGTTTGACTTTTTAATTGAATGAATAAATAATGTTAATCTCACTAACTGCAAAACAAAGTATTTTATTTTACTCTGAGGTTTTAGAATAGGCTGGTACATGTATTTTATTCAACTGATGATTTTACAGGGGGAGCATTTGATTTGTTGAATGTCATGCAATGTTATTTGAGGGACTGTTTTCATTAATGGCAGTGTGGATAAATGCTTTCCTGAATTTATTTCTCCGTGTTTGCTTTTGCTGAATCAGAATCTTAATAAGCTCAATGTGATGAAAAGTCTTGTAGGCCTTTTTTGTGGCTTCCATGGGCTTTAAGAAGCCAGTGGTTATGAATATAGTGATTCTTCTCCTGTTAGTTAATACAGCAACTCTTGTCCTTTTAACTGTGAGCTAACAGAAGTAGGATAGTTATCAAAAGTTACATGTTAAGAGCTTTATCAAAGGATTAACGCAGAGTATGTTTTATAGATTCCTTTTGTTTTCTCTTGTAGGTGTAATTCAGTTCATATCCCACTTTCTCTTTTATTATAGGCTTGACTTTCCCTTTCCTCATCCATAGGACAGGGAGTTAATTTTTCATGTTTGGAATGTTCTTGGTGATAGGAAAATATCTCAGGGGACTGATTTGTTTATCTGAGCTCCCTGGCACACAAGCATCTGAAAACTGTCCATCTTCTCCTGCCTTTATTCCACTGACTGCATGTGTTCTCCTTTTCTTCTTTTAAAATCAAATCGAGCATGTGGTGGCTTGTGTTGTGTTTGTTTTGAACAAGTGAAGGGATAGTTTGGGCTTTCTTGTTTGTTTTTTTTTTTTTCTGTATTATTTTTAAACTTAGATGATTCTTACAATTTAAATTCCCCCTTACATTTTAAAAATCTAGTTTAAGATGGAACAGTCAGTTTAAGATGGATTGACAGTCTGATAACATCTTTTATATTTCTTACTGATAGAAACTAAATATACTTTTTTTGCTGAAGCTGTAAATATATTCAGTTTTCTTTCTAATAGCAGTAGTCACTGAAGAACTGGCACAAACCTTTTCTGAGAAGCTCATGAAACGTCTGACAAGAGGCTTTTCCAGAGGCAGGGAGTGTGTTTTCTATAGTTTCGGTCCTTTGGCTATTCCATTCCGGTGATTAGCTCACTTTGCTCACTGAGGACATGGAGAACTAAAGAAGTATCTTGTTTTGCCTTTGTGCTGCTATGTATGCAAGCAAGGTAGTGTTGGGAGAGAGCACTACACGTCTGAAATTTTGGAGAATGTAGTAAACAAGGTGAACTTGTTCTGTTCCCTCACCTTTTTTTCAGTGAAATCAGCTTAATCTAATGTGTAGACTAGCAACGCTGCTGCAAAT
Organism: Heliornis fulica; assembly: GCA_013399135.1. Lineage (NCBI taxonomy): Eukaryota > Metazoa > Chordata > Aves > Gruiformes > Heliornithidae > Heliornis > Heliornis fulica. The sequence goes on along the minus strand of VXBZ01005662.1, from coordinate 1,029,550 downwards.
GCAGAACTCTGTTTCGATCAGTACTTTCTGCTGCATTCCCAAAAAAGGGGTGGGGGTGGGGCTTTTTTTCCTGTGTTCTGCTTCTGTACTCTTATATACGGGATGTATTTGTGTGTCTGCTTATGAGGAGGAAACTCTGCAAGGCCCAGGCTAATTTGGTTAATCCAACTGTTGGTGTTGGAGCAGCAGCTGTGCAATAGGAACAGCAGAAGGCATTTTTAAAATACTTTCCTCAAGACTCTCAGTACTGTTACTTCAGCTGTTTTGTGCATGTTTAATGGCAGGAATTTTTGAGGAAATACTGTGTCACCAGACAGGTAGTAGCCTGAGAACACTGTTGTTCTTATTTATTTCTAAACTGGGTGCAAGCCCATTGGTACTCACAGCGCGCTGCTGTCATACTAAAGTAGGTCACTTCTTACACCTAAACTGCTGTACAGCATTTTTAGGGTCAAATCACATAGCTTCATGTAATGCAAAAAATTACATCCTTCTTGGTTTAAAAAAGGTATTTGTATAATGAATAAGGAATATGTTCTTTATTGTCTGTACTTTTTTCCCCTCTGAGAAACAAAAATGTTAGTCCACGTTTTCAGATGCTCTCAAAATTGTTAGTTTTCATCAGACTTGCATCTGTTCCTTCCCTTTTTCATACTTATCAAGGAAGATATTTATTCTAACTGTGCTCTCATATAATTACTTTTTCCTGGTATTCACTGGTTAACAACTGCCAATGTTCAAATCACTTATAATCATAAAATGTTCCACATGAGTTAATTTCTGTAGTTAACTTGCATTGTGATTTTTTTGAAGTAGTTGTAAGGCCTTATGCTGTTATGCTGGGTTTGTTTTCATTTGACTTCACAAATTGTTTTTTCATTGCTAGTACTTTTGGTTAAATTGAAAAAGAGCACATCAAGCCAGTGTTTAACAGCCATAAGTGCTTAAAAAAAAAAACCAACCCAAACCAAAAACCTATTCCTGGACTCTACTAAGCTTTCTGTATCTCTCCCCACATTTTTGTAGGGAGCATTTAGAAAAGAGCTGTGACCAATACTAAGCTTTTTTGTAATGAGTATCATTCTCAAGTATTCATTTCTACACTGATTACATTTTGTGTGTTGGCCTTCTGGTAAAATACAATATTCCTAATTATTTCATAATTTTCTACATTGGGGAAATGAGGTGAATTTTTTGATAGAACAAGTTAATTAACATGCATAATGATAAACTTCACAACATTTTTTTTTTATGCCGAGGAAGTTCAGAAGTTACTTCATTGGATAAAGTAAACTTATAATGCAGTAGACATTTCTAAATGTTTTAAAAATTCCTTTCAGTTGAAGTGATGTGGTATAAAGTGAGATGTCCCCAGCTTTAAAACCCAGAGCAACCTTACAGCAACAGGAGCTGAGAGAGAAATGAGAGAGGAAATATCGTTAGGAGAAGGCAAATGAGAGGATAGGGGAGAGATGAGGTAAGCCAAAGGAATTAAGTTGCCTCATGGAAGGAAAGGACACATAAATGATAATTTTTATATGCACTGAAAAGTGTAGGTATAGTGTTAGGAGATATATTGTCTAGCTCTACAGGTAGGATTTATCTTGCCTAGCTTTGTGTGCCTAAAGCTAGGCATCTATTTAAGCTATTGTTTTGGCTCCTGAAGTTGCAGGAGAGAAGGCGGCACCTCTGGGGAAATGATTCATCTGTCTTGTTTTAGACAAATATCCTAGGATAGCATGACTTGTTCTCTGGAGGTATCTAACATTTTGCACTGATTAGAGAGGGCTGAACAGATAACTTAGCTTGGGCTCATAGTTCTTTTCTTCTTTTCTTCTCCCTACATCAGGAGCCTTTCAGCTGTGTTTAAAGTCATGTTCCAACCTCTCATTTTCTCCTCTAAAGCTAACTCAGCTGTTAAGGTGATTTGTAATCCTTCATTTTTACAGTAACCACATGTACTGTTGTTCAAGAGTTACACAGAATCATTTTTCTCCTTGTGTTATTTAGTTCAAGTAGTTGCTTTTGCAATTGTCAAATGTGTTGAAAAATTACTTGTTTTGAAGTGATGCAGAGCATAATCCATTACTGAATTTTGTACAAAATTATATTATCATTTAAATTAATGCCTTTTGGTTTGTGTAATTAACAAAAGGAAATAGTAGGCTTTTGTTTAAACTTGTAATAGCTGAAAAGCTCTGTATTTGGTTTTTTTGGTTTTGTTTTTTTTTTTTCTCCAAGCAAGCAGATAAATCCTTAACTGAAAAGTAAGCTGAAGGTACATAACACAGCTTCATTCCCTAATGACAGTACCCGCAAAATGTCCATTTGGGCTTCGTCCTCACATATCAAAATATAATCTGAAACTATTCACTTGCCTATGGCCTGCATAAATATTGTAACAGTAAGCAGGGAAGATATTTCTCAGTCATGTTCTTCATAATGGATTGAGAATTTGATCTCACTTTTTTGATGAGAAAGGTCGCGATTACTCACTTAAAGGTTACAGAACAACAACCAACTTTGAGCAATGACACGATATTCCCTTTGCCTTTATACTATTTGTAATTGTGCCTTGCTTATTGACTTTGCAGATTAAAATTTTTTAAGCTTCAAAAATTTATACCCTCTTTTTATTACATGAAACTTTCATAACTGGAAGACAGCACAAATATTATGTGTGTGTCTCCCTTTGCTGCCACTGAAGGAAGCTTGCCTTTCACTCCATCCTGCTAGTCTCCAGGCAGCTGTCAGTTTATTCTGGTGGGTCTGCTGAAGCCTTTCGCTCAGCCTCCAGCAGCTGTAGGAACTGGTGGAACGTGACACACACACACACGCGCTTGCACACGCGCACACACCCCCCCTGCAGCTCTGCACCACTCTGGAGTGCTGGACGGTGTTCAGGCTACACAATCCCTTCATTTGCATTTCATCATCTTCACCCTTCTGTGGCCTTCCTCGTCTTACCTCCTCTATTTAGGGTGCCACAATAGAACTGGGAACAGAAAAGGGAAGGCTGTGCTTTTTCAATTCATCCTTACCGTCTTTCCCCTTCCCACCTTGCACCACTGTGAAAAGCTGTGTCCATCTCTGCTGTAACACCATCCTAGGTACTAGTGGAGCAGCTGTTGATGTCCCCTAAGGCTTCCCTTTCTTCAGTGCAAACAAGCCCACGTCCTACAGCCTCTCTGCACGTGGCAGATGCTATAGTGTCTCTCAGTCTTTTGACCTTGCTGCAGTTTATCAAAGCCTTTCTTGTATTAGGGATTCCAAAATTGGATGCTATTTGAGATGTGGTCAAACAAGTGCTGATTAGGAGGAGGCAATCACCTCCCTTGATGCCTTAGGTGTGCCCAGGATGTTAAAGCTCTCTCATGCCAGAGCGAATTCCTGGCTTGTGCTCTGCTGATGTTTGTTGCCAGGACTCCCAGAACTTTCCTGTGGAGTTGCTGAGCCCAACCACCGAGTTGTTCAGCAACCTAGCTGTCCACCTCTCTGGACTAACATCCCAACTGGGATGCAAGGAGTAGGTCAACTTGTTCATTATCTAATAATTTTTCCGTAGTTTTCTTAGACTAGCATTAATTTTGTGTGAGCCTTCTTGACTCATGTGCCCTCATTCTTGGTTGTACTGCAGTCATTTATAATGTAGTGAAGAAACTGGAGTTATAAGTGATTTTGCTGATACTCATACAGCCTCCTGATTACTATGAGAATATGGTACATGCATGTATGTCCTTTTCATGCCTACATCCACAGCCTAGAGTGTGAGAGGAGGGATCTTCTCTCACTCCTCTGCCAAGGACTGTCAAAAGCCTTGTGTCATAGCAAGAAGCTTAGTCTCAGTGTGAGCTAGTCATAGTCGTTTAGAGTGAAAATTAATTTTCAAATCCATGCTATGCCAAACTCATCCATGTAAATAAGCAGAGCAGTACCTGTGTCGTGTGAGGGATTCATTCCATGGTGGGGCAAGGATTCTTTGGGCAGGATTCCTTCTGCTGGTGCAACATTTTGAGCTGTGGAGAAACAATACTTCAAGTGTGTTCAAGTTGCGTGAAGCATTGAATGAGGAAGTGGAGCAGTGTGCGGAGGTGTGGCGCGGCCCGGATGTGTGGGTTGAATGATGATCATGTTCTGCTGCAGTCCTGCCTCAAAAGGGATGAAAGGCCCTTTTCTAGCAGGGATTGCCTTGATACCTTGAACATCCATACCGGCATCATCTAGAAGGGAATGCCTAGATGATACTGTCAGATGACACAATTATAGTAGCTCAGAATGAAGTCATTGTTTTTGTGAAATGGGAGTAAAAGGCTGTATCATTTCCATGTGAAAATGTTCTGAAGGTCAGTTAGGTGTAATGTGGGAGCAGCCCTGTAAAAAAAAGGTTTTTAATGACCGTGTGTACCTTTTACACAGAACTTTCCTGATCTCCCATTTCTTCTAGAGGCTAAAACATTTATAGTCCTCCAATACTAGTGTTAAAGTCAAGAATATTCCTGTAGATTTACTGCAGCATTTAGGTAAGAAGACTTTGCCTGTGTGGAAAAATCAATTAGGTTCCTTTTGTCCCAGAGCCTGAGGCTTAATTTAAATAGTTTTCACACCTGTTTGTATGCTGTGTCATCACAGATTTTACATACATAACATGTTCTGGCTTGATTAGCTACTACTGACTGCAAAAGCCATGAGTTGCAAGTATTAACATTATGGATGATACTAATATATAAATAAGTGCCATACAGCTGAGAAAGTTGAACGCCTTTGCTAGTAATAATTTATTAAACCTCAAAATAGTCCCATGAGATGGTGTTATCCTCTGTTTTACAGAGGGTGTACACAGTGGCTGAGTACATTGTTCAAGGCTAGGTAGATGGGCATTTTCAGACAGGAGATGAAAACCCAGATTGTTTTATAGGGTCATGTTCTAATCCACTTTGTGTTTCTTGTGCTTTGAGATTTGCTGATTCTTATTCCATAAGGCAACTTCTTCATCTCATTTGATCTTAGCTGTACGAGATCATCCTTTGGGAAAAACAGGGCAATTCCACCAAGCTACTTGTATTGCAAGACTCCAACGGGGAGTAGGTAATACATTCTGGCCTTTTAACACTGTCAAGTCTAGCTCAATATGTAAGCACTTGCCTTTCTTTTAGAACACAGTATTTTACAGCATTACTTTGCCTGTAGATACTAAGAACAAGATTATGGTGCCTTGGGTTTTTTCCTTAGCACAGCCAGTATGGAGGCAGGAGTGGGTATTGCTGACATGCTATTGTAAAGACAGCGTTAATGGGGGAAGAAGGGAAGAGAAGGAGTTTAGGGCAGTTCAAGAGCTGTTCATATAAGTGTCTTTTTAAGAAATTTTGCTACTTGAAACTGCTACTTATGGTTATATAAAGAGTTTCTCCTGTTTGAGGCTGAGTGATGTCGAAGACTTTATCTGCATTTTGGCACGTGGTATTGTACAGCAGCTGAGTCTCTTTGACTAGTGAGGTTTTTCCAAGTGAAGAGGGAGCACGTGTTCCAGTAGGAATTTCAACATTGGCGTGTGTTTCCTCTGGGGGTGGTGGGGATGTCATGTTGCATCCGGAAGGCAATCTGGAATGCTGCCCTCACTGAGTTTCCTTGCAAGTCATAGTGAATGAAATAATCTGCTTTCTGTCAAAGGATCTTGGGGGAAGGAAGAAGACTTTTAAGTAGCAAAGTACCGTGTAGTAAACTCGTTGAAAAAAATCCTGGTTTGGTTTGGTGCTTGTTTTAGAAGCCTTTGTAAAAACCTTGTTTCGGAAGTGTTCTGTGATAGGTTAAAGTATGCTTCCAGTGTAAAAATCTCCTCACATAACTGCAGTTCCTGACAGCTTTTAGTTTACTGTGTCTACAAAACCTACATAATATAACTCTAGAGAATTCTACTGGCTGTGACAAGTAAGTAGGGTCACTTGTGTTTTGATTTCTTTTAAAAATAAAAGAAACTTGACACATTTCCTTAAGCAGCTGACTGTTAGGAAATAACCTGAGGATTAGTGACACTAGTATTTTCTGGTTTAGTGTAACTTGTTACATTTTATGTTCACGTTATGCACGTCCTTTTGTGTAGAGCACCTCACGGAGGTGGACTGGAAAACAGCTGTGGTGACAGACCTGACAAAAGCTTTCATATGACTGTATGCAGCATTTGAGATGCTAAGTACACAAACACATGACAGAGTCCCCACCCAGGAACGTGTGGCGATACAACTGACTGTTCACAGTAGGTTTTGTTCTCAGAAAAAAGATTTGGTTCAGCTAGTGAACTCTGTCATTAAAGTGAATAGGGATTGGGCAAAGCCTAATGTAAACAAGTGTGTGTTTTCCATAAAATTTCAGATTTGGGTGGAAAACCTTCTCTAGCTTTGATTTCATACTTCATGTTCTTTGCATTCCCCTTTCTACTGTGAGATCCTTCTGCTCCAGCTTGAGGTATACCCTTCTCATTGTGCTCTCTACCTCCATCACCTTTGTACTACACACCTTCCCATAAGCTCCCTCAGGAGTTTATAAGCTCCCTTAGGATTTTATACACTTAATCTCAATTCTTCCTACTCTGTGGTTGCACATTTCCACAGCACTGACCTGAGAACATGATTCTTGCCTCAGGCTAGTACAGTTCCTGAAGCAGAGGTAAACCAACTGGCTTCACAGGGTTGCAGCTGCAAGCTCCATTTTTTGCATGAGGCTGTAGGAACAGTAGCTCTAGACTTATGTGGAGTACCTAGCAGGAGACAAGACATAATTTGTCTGTGATTCCCTATGATATGTTCTATATGGAAGTCAGGAGCAGCCTTGATTGTGTTTTATCAACACTTCGAGGAGGTTTACCTACCAAATTTTACCAAATCGTAAAAAACATAACCTTTTCCTAAACTTATCCTGATGGCTCTGCTGCTCATTTTCAAAATTATTTTAATCCTCTTTTTCCTTTTTTTTTGAGTGGATGGCTTTAGTTCTCATGAAAGGATAAAATTACTGAAATGTGTTTCAAATCATTAATGCAAATGCTATTGCATTGGCCTGACACAAGGGATAGGCAGCAGTTCACATTCCGAAGCTGCTAATGAATACCCAAAGATACACTCCTTGTCCATGTAGTGTTACACATACAACTCGTGCTCTGCAAGTTAATTGCTTGCAATGACTGCACTCATCTTACCTATCAGAGGTTCTCTGGCTTTTGCTTGAATGTGGGGGAAAAACCTCCTTTGTTACACATTACAATTATTTTTTTTTTCTTTTGCAATACTGTACAATGATTAAACCTAAGCATTATCCTTCTTGCATTCCTGCTAAGATGACTTATCAGAATTACGACAATTGGGGCTTTAGTAGTCAAGGCATTAAATTTGCCAGAAGTTCTTAAAACTTAACTCTTCTCTCATAAATAATTGGTGAGATTTTGAGAAGATATCAGTTTCTGGTTAAATGGGTCCCATATTTTCAAAAGCAGTATGTATCTAACAGCTCTAGTACAGAGAATCAAATTATTGAATGGTGTTGCAGATATTTTAACAATAGTTCATGTAGTTGCTAGAATTCCACAATAGGTATTTTGTTCTCAAGCTATTTACAGTCTGTGCTTGGAAATTTTGTCAGTCATCCCTTTTATGTTGTGCAGAATACTTTTTGAAAGTGTGTGAAAAACTTCTTGCTTTCTAGTTTTATTGTATATCTTAGGAAAGGTAAATAGAATTACCTGTTGCAGTTTTACTTTCTAAAACTAATGGTTTCTTCATATTTTTGCACTTTATTGCTAAATAAAATATATTTAACAAAAGGAGTAATTGAGTTGATTAATAAATAGGTTTCACATATCTGAAGATAAATTGATGTCTACATTGGACAATACACAGTTGGAACAATGCCTTATTTTGTATGTTCAAGCCACTTGCAGTTTGTAAAGCTATTTTTCATTGTTACACTGTAGCTTATAAGTGTGTGATGTCTTTTGCAATGTGGCCAGTGTGTTAGAAATTGTGGTAACTTACATGTGACAGAAGGAATAACCTGAGTACAGACAACCCACTGGATTGTCTACCTAACATACCTAACATACCCCAGTAGCATGTCTAACCCTTTCACTGTTAAGATATATGTGCAAGTCCCAATGTACAATTTGCATTATTTACGATGACCTGAGGGAAAAAAAAACCTGCTCTCTAAATGATAGCACCTGAAGAGAAACCATGAAGCCTGAAATCTTGTAAAAACAACAGCTAAACCCCCAAACCCTGAAAGCCTTCACTTATCTCAGGTCCTGTTTTACCTGGCAGTTCTTTCAGTTTTCCCCTGGACTGCTTGATGGTTAAAAAGCAGGAGGAGAGGTTCCTCTCAAGGTGATACTGTTACAGCTGCTACTGCAAAATGTGCATTTGCCCTTCATGTAGGTATGGTGGGAAATGCTGCTGCTTTCCCTGGCATTCTCCAGAATTACTTGTGATTTCAGGCTCTGTTAAAATCCATGGCAAAATGCCGATCTAGGTTAAACAAAACCAGGAATTCAAAAGCTATTGTTTTGCAGCCTGATACTCTTTTTCATTTGGTTTAATGAAGTATTTCTTAAGCCATGGAGAGCTGGACTGAAATGTCAGTGATATGCTTTACTATTGCCTGTATTCAGAGGGATTTGTAGCAGTGTTAGCTGTATTAATGATTGCTATGGGGGATGTGTGTGTAAAGTTTATCAGAAGTTAGATGAGTGACTATGATGTTTTCTGTTTTTTTCCATTTGTGAAGGGTAGTATATTTAGATCTCTTTATATGGAAATGAATCCATGTTCTATTTACAGACATCCAATAAAGATTAATATTATGAAGAGAAAATTGGGTTCTGAGTAGCCAGAAAGATTTAATTAAAAAAGACGATATAAAATTAATGCAGCCTGTCTTCAGCTTCTTCGCAATCCGAATAGCTACAAACAAGGGGCTCTGGCTGGTTGTGCAAGTGGATTTAGGGAATTAGTGTGTTCTGTGTATTTTCCAAGTATCAACTGATTTGTTTTGGATTATGTGTCCATATACTCTCACAAGAGTATTCCCATGCCTGAGGGCCACAAGGCTGGATTTTAATTTCTTTCTCAACTTGCAGTGCCCTCTGTGGCCAAACACAAACTCTATTCATAGCATTGCATTTTCTTATTCAAATTTGGCTTATTTCTAAGCACAGCATTAAATTGAAACCACTTAATTCTTTCCAAGGAAAGTATAGTCTCTTGAAATGCATGTTATTTTGGGGGGCTGGCAGTGACCCTTTTCCCAGTATTGGTGGGGTTGTGGCATAACTACATCTTACTTGCTTATTAGTGAAAGTACTGGGGTGACCACACTTATTATTTGTTTAGGATCAGGTCTTCACCTACCTTATGAGGGTTTCCATCAGCTGGACATGTATGAGAAATCTTTTAACTCGGGGTTTTTTTTATGTACTGAGAGGTCTACTTCCAACCTTTCATTAGTAGAAGCACTGTATGTCACACTTCTCAGAGGCTTGGATTCCAAGTTGCTTGATTTTTTTCATTTGAGAGTTTTATCCTTTTTCTTTTCTTTTTTTTTTTTTCCTGGTATTGCTGACTGTGCCCACAGTTAAAATTTCCAAATGCTATGTGCAAGGCTGTTTTTTCTAAAAGATTTATTGCTTTCTTCACATCTAAAAACTGTGTATCATTCTGTTTGACAATTCTGTATGTCGCCAACTACTGTTTGGATGGTAAATGATGGTTTCAAATATAAGTTTAAAATCAGTGAGTAGTGAGGGGCAGCAGAGTGATCTTTAATATGAATGAAAATGTATCTTGTATTGGCAGGGACTGATCAACTAAGTAGCCTAAACTGTGACCAAATGTCAAATGAAGTGGAATAATTTCTTAGCATTCTGTTCCTTGTTCAAAAGTGAAACATATCGCAGACTAATCAATGAGAAATATCCTTCAATAGTTTCACCTCATAAATGTGGACTGCTCTTGATTTTTCTTTCTCTTTAGGTAATGTTTAAAGCTGGTTGAATATATACTGCCAGACTGAAATTGATTTTTCACTTTCACACCTTAAACCTGAGCTGTCAGTCAGGTTCTGTGGTAAATGTCAACTTTTCAGGAAAGCATTACACTTTCATCTCTGGTTTGCTGTCACCAGAACCTACTCTTCTGAAAATCTGTTGGTAAGCATGAAGGTGATGTTCTGTGCATTCTGATCACCCCTGAAAAGTGAGGATTTTTGATGTGTCGACGTGAATCTGGTTCTTGTTAAGACTAAACAATGTGTGTAATAGTCTGTTACACACAGTGATACAAGTCTGTGTAGGAAGCTGAATATATTTGAGGTAGCAGTTAAAAGAACTGGTCAACTTTGGCCTTATTTCTGTCTTCTTATGGGTTAGAGCTTTTTTTTTATTTTACAACTTCGTCATCTCATTACCTCACCTCACTTTTATATTACAGCTATCATAACTCCTTTCAAATTTAATTATTGTCTTGATTGCAGATAAATGAAAGTATATTTTAATCTTTGGCTACAATTTGTTGGAGTGGATGATTGGCAGCAAGAAATAGAAGTTTTGCAACTTGAGTTAGAGGAAGTTGGCAGACAATATTCTCCACTGCAGAACCAAAAGCTGCAGTAGAGGTAAATATACATAGAAAAAATTTTAAATTGATTGTTTGCTACTTTTTCCATTATATCAGTAAAGATTTAATCAGCTTCAGATGAGATTTTATCTATTGTAGTTTTATAGTAGCGGTTTAAGTAATCAGGCAGGGCTGAAAATGAAATTTTAAACCTTTGATGCTATAAGATATTCCAGCCTTCCAGGCACAACATTTAATTATACCAGCCAGAGTTTGCTTTTAGCTTTAATGAACAGTTGTTTCTGTGTATACCAGTTCAGATTAAGGAAGGGAAAATTACACAGCAAACTGGAAGCCTACCTTCCGTGGAAAAACCCTTCAGTCTCCTTGGATTCCAACTCAATCTGACTGAAAAATTCAAAGGAAGAGTAAGGTATTTATGTGAAGGACAGAAGTGTGTGGCATAGGGCTTATGAGAGGCAACTAAGGATGAGGGGGTGGGAGAGAACAGCTCTGTGCTGTCAACCGAGTGCCATTTAGGATGAGAGACTTTTGGTGACCTTTGGCAAATCACGTAAGCTGTCTGCACCTTGTCCTCTGAGCAAAGAGAATATGCCTTCTTCACAGTGGTGTTTTGAGACCTAATTAAGAATTTCCAAGCAATTCCAGAACCTCAGATGAAAGGCGTGCACACAGAAAGCATTGTAATTAACAGGAGATTATCAGATGAATAGATTCTTATAAATATAAAAAGGAATGCTTTCTCTTTTTTTTTAAGATGAATTTCACTACATCCCATCTCTAAAAAGCATTATATGTGGATATGATATTTTAAGATTATTAAAAAAATATATTTTCTTGAGTTGGGATATTCTGTGTGTTTATCAATTCACATGCCTTATTGTGTTAGGGATCTGGAGGTTTGGGAGTGTGTGTATTGCTCTAGGCTCTCTCCACTTAAGGGAAAAAAAAACCTGATTAGACTGTGTCTGCAGATACTTTCCTTTTTCTCCTATAAACACGTGGGTTTAAAATTCTTTTCTGTTTCCCAAAGATAGAAAAATGCTATTAAGAATTGAATTGTCTGCCTTTTGCTGTGTATTTCCCTTTTCTGCATTTGGCATATTCAAGCATTGCTGCTGCAGAAAGGAGGGTTGGAAGGGACCTTCAGAGATCATTGAGTTCAATCCACCTGCCAAAGCAGGTTCCCTAGAGCAGGTTGCACAGGTAGGTGTCCAGACAGGTCTTTAATATCTCCAGAGAAGGAGACTCCACAACCCCACTGCACAGCCTGTTCCAGTGCTCCATCACCCTCACCGTGAAGAAGTTCTTCCTCACATCAGTGCAGAACCTCCTGTGGTCCTACTGGTGACCATTGCCCATTGTCCTGTCCGCACAGGCCACTGAGAAGAGCTTGGCCATCTCTCTTTGTCTCCCACACTTCAGATATTTATCCAGATTGATGAGATCCCCTCTCAGTCTTCTCCAGGCTGAACAGCCCCAGCTCACTCAGCCTTTCCTCACAGGGGAGATGCTCCAGGCCCTTCATCATCTTTGTGGCCTCCACTGGACTCTCCAGGAGAAACCTGTCTCTTTTGACACAGGACTCTAGGTGAGGCCTGGCCAGGGCAGAAATCTAAAACTTTGTGGTTTGTAGCTGATAGGTGATGACTCTAAGATTGTTTAATCATTTTCTGGAATTTAAAGGATAAAAAATATTGCTTAAAAATGGATCGGATCTGCAAGTATATCAAGCATTGTATAATAGAATTGTGTTTGATGATCTGGGTGGTCTGCTGGGTGGAGCTGTCTTGTGTCAGACTATAAAATCTGCCACCAGGCATTCTTTTACAATAGTTTGCTGTCTGGTAGGAAATGCATGTCAGGCAGAATCAATATTATCATTCTTTTTGCCTTGTCCCTGCTTTTAATTGAAACTGGAAAACAGTATATATGGTGGGCAACTGAAACCATTTGTCACAGTGCTTTTTATTGTCTCATTGAGCTGCAGTGTAGCTTCCATTTAGCTCTCATAGCATGTTATTTCCGTTTGCAATACACTGCAAGGGAATTCTTATTTCATTTCCTAGAAGATTTTGGCAAAATCAAACGGCAAGTAACTCATCTCTGCCATATTTTTGGAGTTTCTTTTTCTGATCAGCAAGATGGAAAATAGGTGCAGAGACAGCACCAGATAACTTGGTTTCTAGGTTAGGTTGTGTTATGAAGCAACAGGCAATGACAATCTAGTGTTGTATTATGATGTGATGATGCAGACATGAGTATTTATTTACATTAGGTTGTGGTTTACTTAAGCAATATTTATCATGGGACACTTAAAATGCAGGATTCCTACGAGGACAGGCTGAGAGAGTTGGGGCTGTTCAGCCTGGAGAAGAGGAGGCTCCAGGGAGACCTTATAGCGGTCTGCCAGTACCTCAAGGGGGCCTACAAGAAAGATGGGGAGAGGCTGTTCAGTAGGGCCTGTTGTGACAGGGCAAGGGGTAATCGTTTTACAATAGAGGGAGGGAGATTTAGATTGGATATTAGGAAAAAGTTCTTTACTGTAAGAGTGGTGGAGCACTGGAACAGGTTGCCCAGAGAGGTGGTGGATGCCCCATCCCTGGAGAAGTTCAAGGCCAGGTTGGATGAGGCCCTGAGCAACCTGATCTAGTTGGGGGTGACTCTGGTTCTTGCAGGGGGGTTGGACTAGATGACCTCTGGGAGTCCATTCCAACTCTAGCCATTCTATGATTCTATGATTCCTGTTCTGAATTTAGCATTTTGCTTGCAGATTTCAGGCATGGCCTAGCCTGTCTTCAGTGCAGATACTGTACCTTGTTAAAGCACTCTTGGCTTGCTTAAAAATCAATCGAGAGATATGGAAGAAGGAGGAGGACTAGTGTGATAGAATGGCATGTGCTAACAGATCATTTCACAGGTTTGCAGTAAAGGGCTAGTTGTGTGCTGGGATGGCAGATGTGATGACGAATGCCCTCTCTTTCTGAGGGTCAGCTGCAGCCAAGCCAAAGCAGTGGCTGGCCCTGGATCAACTGGTAGGGCTTCTTGGTAAGAGAAGATAAGGTACTACAGCTCGTGGCAGCAGCTGTGTGTGTGGGCAGAAGTACCTGACTTTGGAAGGACAAAGAGTAATTAATTTTCCCTCTTTTGCTGCTTTCCTTTCTTCTATGCTCTGTACAAGTCATTCTGGCATAATGTTTTTTTTGTGCACCACAGTACAGTGTGAGACAATTTGTCCCCCCTGGAAGGACTTGGTTCCTCACAGGGAGGAGGACTGATAGAGTAGCGCTGTCAGAGTTCAGTTCTTGCTGTGGTTATGCTCTGTCTGTCCTGCAGCTAGCTGCGTGAGCTCGGCATCAGGAGTTCCCTTTGAAGTGGCTCCCATCTGCCTGGCTTGGGTGGGTGCCAGCAAGGATGCAGCTGTACTGAGAGATGTCAGCGTTGCTGGAGAGGCGGCTCTGTCTGGGTACCCGTGGTGAGAGGCAGCCCCGTGCAGCATTGTGCCGATGGGCATAGTGAACCTTGGCAGCCAGAAAGCTGGCTGAGCATGCCGTGGCCATGCATGTGGCAACCCCACCTCCAGCAGCAGTGTTAGTTGGACTGGGTATTAAACCTTGACAGATATAACACTGACAGGGTGTTTTGTGTCTCTTTCCACCCTTCCCACCCCCCAAAAAAAGGATGTTTAAAGTGACTATATTGAGAATAGTCTTGGGGTAAGTGAAACTTGTTTAAAAATAAATCTGTGTAATTAACAGTTCTGCATGATTGCTTCATGCAATTCATACTTGTTTGGATAAGGAAAAAATTAAAAATTGTTTTTTATGAGGTTTTGATGGATGTAATTCAAGTTCCACCTGAGTTTAAACTGTATTGATTATGATCTTGCCAGTTAATATTGTAACATTTTTATTTATTTGTTTTACTGGCTAATATAGTTGAATGAGTACAAGCCCCAGGGAGATAACAATCCTCTTACTAAGAATTGATTTATCTACCCTACAAAAGGATATGTACTTTGTATTTTAATGATGCAAAACGGATAGTGTGAAGATAAATCAATATTCCAGGGTAAGTGAGGCCTCAGTGGAAAGAACTAATATTTGAGAAATAGAAACAGTGAAGGAAGACAACTTTTTTTAATAATTACTTTAAATTTTAAGAAATTCATTCTAATGCTTGTTGTCAGATGGTTTTACATCCTTCAGAATATCTGCGGTATCTCTAAGGTTGCATGTAGGATTCAAGCACTTTTGGGTTAGTTTTAGTATGTTGTAATTGAAAGCAGAAAACGAACACCTCAGTAAAATACAGAAGACATTAACCCCCTTCAAGGTAAATGTTATTTTTTAAAGTTTCCTTTACACATTCAGTCAATTAGGTTTTGTAAGCACGTGCTGTTTGAGCAGTTCTGCTGTGTGAGGTTGCAGGCTTGGTCACTTTCCTTGTTACTTTTAGTTTTTTTGTTTATTTATCTGATTTATTTTTAACTGGAGAACATTTATGGGAGTGGCAGAGGGTGGAATTGTCTTTGACTCCCACAACTGCATGCAAGAAAAGCCTATGAGATTGAAAAATACTACTATTAAGCCATAGAAATGGACCAGCAGTCTAATCGAAGCTGTAATGAGGGGACTGTTACTGTTTTATTTGAAATAAATCAGACTTTGTCAAAGATATTTTCCTAAATTAACAGCCATTCTAATTAAGGGAGAAGTGTTGAATTGCACTCTCTTAGTGGCATAAGCTCAAAGAGCTTTTTATGGGTGGGTGTAAGACTGTTGATTGCATGGGGGAAGGAGTGATACAGATGGATGACACGGAGCTGCTGGTAGGGAAGAGCAGTGGATTGCAGATTAGAAAGCAAAGGTTCGCAAACTTAGAGGCTGTCTTGATCTATAACTGCTAAATTATGATGGGCTTAGTTGGGGCATGCATAAGACGTTTTCCTTTTAAAAATTAAATATGTACCAGTTAGATTAATCAATTGTGAACAATTTGTTTATTCAGTTTTGTCTTGTAGAACTGTAAATAAGATAGATACACATACACAAATAAAGGTAAAGCTAGCTAATACAGTGATTTATATAAAGCACCATTTTAATTTTAATTTGCATTGGAATATATCTTGCATGTCAGTTAACAGCTCATATTTTATTTTTGATTGGTTGTGCTCATAATTGATTCTGATGTTTTGGCAGAGGAATTGTGGCTTTCTTTGCTAGAGATATGTGCCTGTTACAATAGAGAAAAGGTAGCAATTTAAAATATCAAAGGATTTAAAAGTTGGTTTTTTTTCTGTGAACTCTTATTCTATATTAAAAAAAAAGGATATAGCTTTGCAGAAATATTGGAAATCTGGTAAAGAAATATCTCTTATTTAACTTAACATACAGAATTACATGAGTAATGTAGTCCTCTTAAAATAAGCAGAATGGTTCAATATCTCTAGAAATGTTATGAAACATTGCAAGAGCCTATCATATATGTTAAGAATGTAAACTTTACTTGCAAAGTATGAAACAGGGTTTGCAGCATAATCTGGTAAAACATTCCTCCTTTAAAATTCACTGTTCATCTGGCTGGTCACAAAGTGGTGACCATCCACAGTGGATGTGGTTTTCCTGGACCTCAGTAAGGCATTTGACGCTGTCTCCCACAGCATCCTGGTGGGCAAACTGAGGAAGTGTGGACTGGAGGGCAGAGTCATGAGGTGGACTGAGAGCTGGTTGAAGGGAAGAAGCCAGAGAGTTGTCATTATTGGGACAGAGTCTGGCTGGAGGCCAGGAACTAGTGGAGTCCCTCAAGGGTTGGTACTGGATGAGGGAATAGAGTGCAGAGTCAGCAAGTTTGCTGATGACCCAAAGCTGGGAGGGGTGGCTGACTCACCAGAAGGTTGTGCTGCCATTCAACAAGTTTTAGGCAGGCTGGAGAGCTGGGCAGGGAGAAACTTAATGAAATTTAACAAGGACAAGTGTAGGGTCTTGCATCTGGGGAGGAACAACCCCAGGTACCAGTATAGGTTGGGGACTGGCCTGTTAGAGAGTAGTGCAGGTGAGAGGGACCTGGGGGTCCTGGTGGACAGCAAGATGACCATGAGCCAGCAATATGCCCTTGTGGCCAGGAAGGCCAATGGCATTCTGGGGTGTATTAGAAGGGGGGTGGCCAGTAGGTCAAGACGTTTCCTTCTCTACTCTGTCCTGGTGAGACCATACCTGGAGGATTGTGTCCAGTTTTGGGCCCTTCAGTTCCAGAAGAACATAGAACTCCTTGAGAGAGTCCAGCGCAGGGCCACCAAGATGATTGGGCGGAACATCTTTCTTATGAAAACAGGCTGAGAAGGAGTCTCTTCAGCTTGGAGAAGAGGAGACTGAGGGATGACTTCATTAATGTCTATAAATATGTTAAGGGTGAGTGTCAGGAGGATGGACCTAGGTTCTTCTCAGTGATGGCCAGTAATAGAACAAGGGGAAATGGTTCCAAGCTGGGGCATAGAATGTTCCATCTTATTATAAGGAGGAACTTTTTCACTGTGAGGGTGACAGATCACTGGACCAGGCTGCCCAGAGAGGTTGTGGAGTCTCCTTCTCTGGAGACATTCAAGACCAATCTGGACACATTCCTCTGTGACCTAATCGAGGTGATCCTGCTCGGGCAGGGGGGTTGGACTAGATGATCTTTCAAGGTCCCTTCCAACTCCTGACATTCTGTGATTCTGTGCAGTCCTTGGAGCCTGCAATGAAATCTCGTGATTCTCCAGGCAAGGAAACTGTGGATATCTGGTAGGGGAAGCACTTTAAATGCATCTTTCATCTCACTAGCTATCTATTTAGAAGAGTCATGCTGACTACCTCTCTGTATGCAGGTCAGTTTATTCATGATCAGGTTTTCTTGGTTGAAGTTCTGTTTAAAGTCTCAAGAATTCCATGCTGGCTGGAGACCTGTGACTAGCCATGTTCCCCAGGGGTCATTGTTGGGTCTGGTCATCTTTAACATCGTCATCAACAACCTTGTTGAGGGAATAGTGCCCACCCTCAGCAAGTACACCCATGATACAAAGCTGCAAGGAGTGGGGGACATGCAGGGATGCTGCGCTGCCATTCGGCAAGACCTGGGCAGGCTGGAGAGCTGGGCAGTGAGGAACCAGATGAGGTTCAATAGCAAGTGTAGGGTCTGGCACCTGGGAACGAGCAATCACAGGTATCAGTACAGGCTGGGGGATGACTTGCTGGAGAGGAGCTCTGCGGAGAAGGACCTGGGGGTCCTGGTGGATGACAGGTTGGCCATGAGCCAGCAGTGTGCCCTGGTGGCCAAGAAGGCCAATGGGATCCTGGGGTGCATTAAGAGGAGTGTAACCAGCAGGTTGAAGCAGGTGATCCTCCCCCTCTACTCTGCCCTGGCCAGGCCTCACCTAGAGTCCTGTGTCCAGTTCTGGGCTCCCCGGTACAAAACACACAGGGATCTCCTGGAGAGAGTCCAGTGGAGGCCACAAAGATGATGAAGGGCCTGGAGCATCTCCCCTGTGAAGAAAGGCTGAGTGAGCTGGGGCTGTTCAGCCTGGAGAAGAGGAGACTGAGAAGGGATCTCATCAATGTTGATAAATATTTGAAGTGTGGGAGACAAAGAGAGATGACCAAGCTCTTCTCAGTGGCCTGTGGCAATGGGCAATGTGACAAGGGGCAATGGTCACCAGTAGGACCACAGGAGGTTCTGCACTGATGTGAGGAAGAACTTCTTCACGGTGAGGGTGATGGAGCACTGGAACAGGCTGTGCAGTGGGGTTGTGGAGTCTCCTTCTCTGGAGATATTAAAGACCTGTCTGGACACCTACCTGTGCAACCTGCTCTAGGGAACCTGCTTTGGCAGGTGGATTGGACTCAATGATCTCTGGAGGTCCCTTCCAACCCTACAATTCCATGATTTCCTGTCACTCCTATTTCCAGTCTTTGTCAAGTCAATAATTTTGATAACCTGAATCCAGTCAGCTACAATACCGTTGAAAATACAGTTAGGGATGTTTCTGTTTTGCATGGTTAAGCAACTTGCTAACTTTTTCTGCCTTTTAATTTCTCTTTTTTTTTTTAATAAAAACCTTTTTTTAGAGACTGGCGAGAAGGAGCTTGAGTTTATAGCAGACAAATTTTGGAAATATGATGAGCCAGGAAGTTGCTAGACAGTTTTCTGGTTCTTTTAACAGTCAGACTGTATTTCACATCACAGTTTACGTTACAGATAATGCTAAATAGCATATGGTAGCATTCTTTGGATGAAATCCTAGCTCTTCTTCAGTCAGTGACAGAATTCTCATTGATTTCTAAGTTGTACTCATTGTCTGACTCATAACCAAATTCTTCTAAAAATGGTAGCAGAAATTTCTCCTTGGAAGAAATTGTAGCTTGCAAAAGCCAGGGATGCAGTTGTTACAGTTCCAGTCAAGTGAAGTCTAGGGGAAAGGAGAGAGTGAGGTAGTGTTTTGAATTGTCTTGTATTGGGCAGTTGTAGCATGGCTAGTAACCCTCCCAAAACAGTTCTAAACCAGGTGCTTGTGGTTCTAAAGCTCAGCTGTAGTTTTACAGGTCTCATGATATAACTTTCTTAAATATGAATTAATTGGCTTCTTTCTGTATTCCTAATGTATGGAAAATGTAAGAGATCGGAGAGATACTTAGTTAACTTATATTTTAAAGTCTGGTGCAGCTTCACTTATGATCCACTTAAACCACAAAGTAATTTCATGCATTTTCTCCAAACTCATTCCATACAGCTTTGTAATTAAGCCTGTGAGGGCCGCATGCAATCCAGATGAAATCACTTGCATTCCACCTGCCTGCACTGAAGCAGACTTTGGACTCTGTATAATATGTAGGAGTAAGTGATAAGATCCCAATGAATAGTCTCTCTATTCAGTAATGATCATAGGGAATTCTAAGAATGCCTGAAGAAAAGCATCTTTCTTTTAGAAAGAATTTATTTGTAGCTTTTAGGAGATTTCTGTTACAGGGAAATTATGTAGTGACTCTGCAGACTGCCTGTATTTTGCAAGTAGAACACAAAAATGTTACTGTTGAGCTATTTTGAGTTCAAGTGAATAATGTCTCATGAAAATAATATCAAACTTACTTTGAAAGTTATATAAGTAAATAAACAGAAATATTTTTAATCATATACAGAAAAAATAGAAAAGCTTGCATTTATTGTCTAGGACACTTCCCTTTTTGTCTTTTATAATTCTTGGGTTTGCTTATTGTTTGCTTTTTCTGGAGCTATGAAAAATAAAAATAATATCTTGACTCTTCTTTCACATAAGAGCTCCCTTGAGTTCTCTTCCTTTTCTAGATCTTGCATTTACTCTGCTTTCTTATAGAATGGATTGACTGAGGATTTTGTTAGCTTCAAATCTTTATTTTTTAGCCTTACTGTTTCTCCATGACAAGCCTCATTGAAATGAATACAACTGTAAGCTTATGCAAGAGTTAAAGATCAAGGCCTTTCTTTATTGGAGTACAACTTTATACAACTTGCAGGTAGTCTTTCTAGAAGTTCTAAATGGAATTGTTGCATGAGTAGTTCTCATAATCTCAATACAGAATACTTCAGGCTGTTTTTTGTTTTCTTTTTTTACAAGGTGACAGACATACTTGACAGTATTAAAAATAAATAAATCTTACATGCCAATTTCAGTAGTGTTTTATAATGTTTTCTATGTAAAGTTTCAAGGAGAGCAGTACAAGACAGCATTCATCTGTGAATTTTTTTGTGGTATTTTACTAGTAACCATTAAAAATTAGACTGGTTTAGTGTAAAATTTGAGTAGGATTTAATTCATACATTGAAATTAATTAGACCATTTAGGTCATGAATGACATTTCATCATTTTAATAGTGAACTTTGAATTAAAAGCTTTGCCAAAACTGCCTTATTAAATGAAATTGAATTTTCAACTGTCAACATCATATAGTTCAACCACTTGGATGAAAGTATATGTTTGGCACTTTGCAAATTCACATATTCCTCCTATAAATTATACAATTTTGGTTTTTTTATATTATAATATACTCATAGTGAATGTATATTGAACTGAAAATGTGTTCATACTTCAGTTTTTATTATTATAACTGAAATGCTTAACTTTGTACTTCAGAATGGGACATTTTTACTCCAGTCAAATCTCCAAATATGTTGTTATTCAGTTCCAAACAAGGTCCTTTGACCATAGTGAGATCATGTCTATTTGTGTGTGTTTGTGAACTCTTGAATAAGAAGCTTCCAGTGCTGAAACCATTACCATTCAAATGATGTGAAAATATTCAAAGTTCATTTATCACATATAAGTTCCAAAAGGAATACTTTATGAAAGGGGAAACAGCAGGAAGTTTGAGATCCATGAATTCTGTGTTGCTACAGATGCATCTTGTACTAGCTGACTTAAAATGAAAATAAAAATGGGATAGTTTAGATTACGTGTCTGTACGTGCAGAATTCTGAATTCTCCTGGGACTAGTGATCTGCCAGCTGCTGGGCCAGTAGCAAACTTGAGTTGACTTCAGTCAAAGAAATGCTCTGTGAATAAGTCATCATCATTGCAATTTCCAGTCTCTCAGAACCTTGTTCATCTGAATACATCAAGAACTGTAAATACCCAGACTCTCCACAGTTCCAGAGTAAACAACGTTGTTGGAATTGTCTGGAATTTCCTTAAGAACTCAAAGTTTTGTTCTGTTAGCAAGGTCTGGTTGTCTTCTAGTGTTAGCTATCAGTTGAATTGCTCTTTTCAAAAAGTCTGCTGATTGAGACTTTGCAACATTGCCAGATCTGCAGAAGGGTTTTCCCTGTTCTTAGCTGAGGCATAGAACTTGAAAACCAACTTTGACAAAAGTTGTTCTTTTTTGGTGTGAGACTTTCACCAGAGATGTCATGTAATTCCTTGCGTTGCTCTTGACAGAGGTGACCTGTAATGTGTGGCTATTAAGAGATATGGCATGGTCTTCCAGGGTAGAGAGGTCCTGCCACAGAGCACAGGGGATGAGTTTTGAGGTCTGTTTCTGACTCCCATGGATTGACTGTCCAGACTGTGTTTGTGTCCCAGTCTTATCTCAAATGGAACAGTGACTACATTAAATAAAGTATGATTCTCATGTGTTTTGTCTTGCTGCTCTTGATCAAAATAACAGCTGCCCTGTTATTTCTGGCTCATAATATTCCTATATATTATGGTAAACAGTGTGTTTTACTACAGACTCCATTTCAAGACTTGCTATACGTTACACAGTTGAAATCAGTGTCCCTACTTGTGTATGCAAGCAAAGCCACACTGTGCATGACACGTAGAAATGAATTCAGATTAAGAGAAAAGAATGGGGGGGGGGAATAAGGTGGTGATAGACCTTGTTATTAGATGGTAAGATTAAAATTTTAGGGAAGAATATAATTGCATTAAGAGGTGTAGCAGAAATTTAAAATCTAAAGTCTTAGTTTAGAGAATATGCCTGTAACTTTTATGAGCACTTACTGAATAAACTGAAATGACTTGAGACTTTATATATTACAGCTTACTTGCAGGGAACTCCACAGTGTGATATACTAGACCATTGAGTGCAGGTAGCATTGTTGTGATACGTCACTTCCTTTGGTAAATAGGTCTCATAAAAACTACTAATTATGGAAGCTACCCTGTTCACTTGTTAAAACAATAACCACAAGGAAGTTAGCTTCTGAAACATTAGTTAAGTGCTACTCAGGAATGAAAATCCAGGATATTACTACATTGAGGTGAAGATTTGACAATTAGTTTGTGTTTATTTGCGTTGAGAACAATTGAGTCCCTGTTGAACAGATGGTTGCAGAGTTGCTGTCCTATGCTAAAGAAATCTGCATCATTTGTAAAATGCATATGCTAACAAGAGCAAAATCAGTGTTCTAGTAAGTTTCTATTCAGGAGTTATAAATATTAACATAATTTCTGTTATCTGTTAGTCTTTTAGGGTTTTGCTTATTTTATTATTTTTTTATAAGTAACTGTTGTGACTGAACTCTACAGCCAGTATCTAGAAATAAATGAACAGCATCATGTAAATATAAAAGTGGAACTAAAACTGAAGGTTTAAAGACACGCCACCCTTGAAATTTCTTTGATCAGAAATAGCTCAGGTCTGGCCTGTGTAACTGATATGTGGGAAATTACCGTAGTCATTTCATTTAATTACTTGAAGGCAAACCAAAAGCTAAGAATGAATAGAAAAAATTAAAGATCATAATACTCTGGGAAAATAAAAATAGCTCCCCTGTCACTTCTTTATTTTTCACATAAAGAATAGCATTTCTTCTAGAAATGTTTCTTCTAGAAGGCAGTCTTCCTTTATTTCCTTAGCAAAATAAGAAATATCCCTAAGTAGTGTGTATATATAGAAGTCATGATAGATTCTTATTTTCATCGCCAGGAGCCAAGAATGGACTCTTACAACTCTAAAAAATACTTTATTATGCTTCAAGCAAGTTATAATCAGAGTCACTGTATTCCCTTTTTCATTCAAATCAGCAATGAATGAAGGATATGCAGGAAAAAAACTGTTTTATTCTGAGTTATAAAGAAAACAGAAATACTAAGTGTAAAATGTTTCTTATTTTATCCAGATTATATACTTTGCTGTGACTTCATTATGTTAGCACAATCTTTTTATATTGTCAAACTAACACCATCTAAAAAATTTTATAAGCAGCCACACCAGTGCCACCTTTTTCTAATTTCAGGTTTAATCCTTAACATTAGGTGAAAGTTTTGGGAATCATCACTTGTTTTTTGTGCTTAATGTGTGGTGGTTGGGTTTTTTTTTTTTAATACATCATTTAATTGTGTTACTCAAAGTACCTGGATCATCAAATAAATTTTTACAAGTGCTTTGTCTTCTCTGAATGCAGACTAGCGAGGGTTTAGCACTTATTTTTTATTCCATGTGTGTATTTTCACACTACCTTTCAGTACAAAATTTGGGTCAATTTGCAAGAAGTCCACACCTATTTTACCACTTGACCACCAATTAAGTGCACCTTCAGCAAGTTTGCTGATGACACCAAGCTGAGTGGGTGGTGCAGCTGACACAATAGAAGGGAAGGAAGCCATCCAGAGGGATCTGGACAGACTTGAAAGGTGGGCCCGGGTGAACCCAATGAGATTTAACACTGCAAAGTGTAAGGTCCTGTGCTTGGGCCGGGGGAATCCCAGACATACAGACAGGCTGGGAGAAATGCTCCTTGAGAGTAGCTCTGCTGAGAGGACCTGGCTGAGATGGTGGATGGAAAACTGACCATGAGCCAGCAGTGTGCACTTGGAGCTCTGAAGGCCAATGGTTACCTGGCTCCATCAGAAGAGGAGTGGCCAGCAGGGACAGGGAGGTGATTGTCCCTCTCTACTCTGCCCTCGTGAGGCCCCATCTGCAGTGCTGCGTCCAGATCTGGGACCCCCAGTTCAAGAGAGATGTGGAGCTGTTGGAGAGGGTTCAGAGGAGGACACCTCCCCTATGAGGACAGGCTGAGGGACCTGGGTTTGTTCAGCCTGTAGAAGAGAAGACCACAGGGGGACCTCAATGCAGCCTTCCAGTACTTAAAGGGAGAGTACAGATGGGAGTGGAATCAGTGTTTTACAAGGGTAGACAGTGGTAGGACAAGGGGGAATGGACTGAAGCTAGAGGAGGGAAGGTTTAGGTTAGATATTGGGAAGTTCTTTATGGAGAGAGTGGTGAGGTGCTGGAACAGGCTGCCCGGAGAGGTGGTGGATGTCCCATCCCTGGAGGTGTTCAAGGCCAGGTCGGATTGCCCAGGTCCTGGGCAACCTTGTTTAGATTCAGGCCTGGAGGTTGGTGACCCTGCCTGGGACAGGGGGTTTGGAACTTGATGATCCTTGGGGTCCCTTCCAACTTTCCAGTCCCACCAAGACACCTTGGTGATTCTGATTCCTTAGCTGGCACTATGGGAAGGCTGTTCTTTGAATCCTTAGATTTATAAAGCATTGAAAAGGTCTCAAGACCTTACAATTGATACCCCTCCTGATTGTGGAGAAGGGACTGCAGAATCTTGTTTTAATCCCCCAGTACTGATCATTTTGTCACAGTGATTTCATGGTGGCTGCTATGCAGTGGCAGTTTCCTACCACTCCTGAGTTACTGGTGCAGGAATTTTGATGATGTCTCTAGTAACAAACAGTGAGTTTGATCAAGCTGAACAAGGCTGTGATCTGCTGTGATCAAAGTATTTTCTTAGCTTTTTCTCTCTACTCCTGCCACAACCTGTCTTAAGGTTTTTGTTTACTTTTTGCGGCAACTGTGAGCTTTTGTTTGACCATTCTGCAAATCTTTGTAATAGGGGTATGGGTATATGTTGATATTTTCCTTTAAATGACCTTGTGGTTTTGGAGACCTTCCTTATTTTGCATTTGAGATGTTCTAAAATGAATGGAGAAAATCACGTAAAATACTGAGTATGCTGCTGTGTGAAAGAGGAGTGATGTGTGACTATAGATTCAGAGAGAATGAGTTCCCATGAACTCAGAAGCTTAATGCTCCAGAATAAACCTGTTGGATACTTTCAGCAGGCATATAGATTTAAAACTTGAGCCTTTGCAAAGAGGAATATGGGGCATTTTGATACCAAAATCATACAAGAACATCCCCAGAGTCTAAAACCCTTCCCTGGATAGAGGGGTGCAGCCTTCAGCCCACAGGATTAGTGTTCCAGTCTCTACAGAAAGTAGCTGTAGGAGAAAGATGCCTCAGCTGCAGGCTCATGCAATTCAAATTCCTTTAGTGAAGTAGTGGTATTCAGACTTGGTTTCTCAGGTAATACTGGTAGCAGCTGGCTGAGCAGGTGTCTTTGATGGAATTCTCAGTAACAGTGGTGTACAAACAGGTGCTTTCTGTGTTCAGGTGAGAAGGCTGCATACAGGCAGATACCCTGAGGCCACAGCTGAAATCAGCATGACAGGAAGCCAGGCTAAAAGCAGAGCTTTTCCTCTGTTCAGGAGGAGCCATGTCGCCCTACTACTATCCTTTAATTTCCTGTACTCCAGTTGTAGAACCTCTGCTACAGTTATTGGCACCGGAGCATGTATCCCTATGGGCAAATATGAATCCAAGATTTCAGGATTGACAGGTCACTGGTTGCAATACATATGTAACAAAGTGTCCAAGTCAAATGAGAAGCAGCAAGTGCAAATAGCTTTTTAGTTTTTCATTTTCCATGTATTGCTCTAGATGTAGCACGTTATGCTGATTCTTAAAATTTCATCATTTTGAATACTCTCTTTTCCCAATATCTATTTGAACGTGATTTTTTTCTGCCTGTTATGACCTTCTGTAGAAGTCAATGTTCCTTACAATTGTAAAGCAGCTTGAAATCATAGCCTTTAAATCCTTTAAAACATTAATCCATAGTCCCAGCATTTTCTAAATGACAACTGCTGCAACTAAAGCACACATAAAGCAGTGCTGAAGAAGATGAATGTCTTCTGGCCTGCATGGACTAGAACTGTGAGGATGCAGGTCCATGTTGTATTCCCCTGGCTATAAAGCTTTCTTAGCAGTTCCATGTGCCAACTCAATTTGCTTTTTCTCCTTATTCGACTTTAATTTGCTATTCTCTTAGCTCTGTTCATGTACCTGTCTGTCAATCCAAAACTTACTTCCTATACTCATTTCACTGACGAGCCTTACGACAAAAAGAAAAAGAAGGAAACAGGTAGGGTTTAGTTGCAGGATTTTTCTCCTAAAATTGTTTTGTCTCAAACACAGATTCAACCAAGTGAATACAATAGTAGCAAACTGCCAATTTACTTAGTTACTCAAAAAATGTTGTTGGGAACCTTGTAAAATCCCATTGCCACTGGGAAATTTTAGTGATCAGCTTAGATTGCACCTGGTGAAGAGGTCTCCCTAAAGTAGATATCAGTATTCCTTGGGGAATTTGTGTCCAACGTATATTTTGGAGGGCCTTTAGAAGAAACTCACATCTGCCTAATGCAGGTGTTTGACCCTGGATGGACAAGGCTCCCACTTTCCCTATTTACTTGCTACAAGGTTTTTAGGATGTCTCAAAGAACATTGTTTTTAATAGGTGCCAGAATTAGATTTGATCAGCTTGATCTGTCTGAAAACACTTTGCTGTCATAAAAACTATTGACTTCTTCAAGAAAAGAAAATGATGCTCCATTCCCTTATCACTCATTCCTGTATCCCTATCCCGCAGTTGCGCTGTGAATGGCAGCCTTTTAGTAAGGTTCCAGGTGGCCTAGCAGCCCTTGTTTTATGGCAGAAATCACTGCTCTGCCTGGAATTGTACTGCAGTGCTTCCAGTCACTATTTTTTTTTGCTTCAGCAACAATAAAGTATTTCAACTTATAGCATATTGTGCAGCTGAGTTAGCTGTGCTGGGGACCAGAAAGATTTTGTATTATTTGCTTTGGCAATTGTTTGATCTAAACATTGTTGATTATTTTTGGTGTTCTCTTATAGAAATTTTATGTTTGAGTTTTTAGAAACTAATATAAACCATTTGCTATCCCCTCCCTTTTGGCTTACTTTTCCTGCCTGTGTACTAGTAGTGCCATTCACATTTCAGTTATGTGTTAGCTGTGTTTCTGACCCCTTCAATTGTCTTTATTGATGAAGACTTTGGAGCAAGGCTCACTGAGTGCACAGAGATGCAGAGGCTGTGCGGTGGGAAGCGTGACATCTCAGCAGGAGCTGTGCATTTGGTCACTGTGGATTTATTTTTTGTTGTTTTGCTTCAGCTTTAGGTTAGAGGTAGACAAGTAGAAGTGAAGCAAGGGTCTGTGTAGCAGCAAGGAGCAGTGGCAGCAGCAGTTTTCTTTTGCATGAACTAGATTGCTAGAGCCATTTGTGGTTTTGCTATGCTGCTGATTTAAAAAAAAAAAAGATAACATATAAAATGTTTTAAATAACAAAGGGCTTAACCAACCCTACTGTACTGTATTTTACAGCTAGCTATAGATTACTATTAAGCAGCAAATAATTAGTGTGTATATTAGTAGTCTGAAGGGCCCAAGAAAGGTTTTGTGTTTTCCACTGGGTCTGGAAATTACTTAGCTGAGTGCTGGTGTGCAGAGTATAACCAGCATGTTTCAGTGTGGTGATTTCTAAATTACACAACATGACTTAAAGCTCAGCTTCACAAAAATAAGAGAAAGGCATTACTTAATGTTAGGCAGGCTAGCTGTGTGATTGTGAACCACATTTATGTAATTGCAAACTGAAACTTACCCCGTACTTGAAGTCTGTTATTGTTGATAAAATTAATAATACTCTTTATTACCCTATAGCTATGCACACAATTCCCATTTGACAGTCCATTTGATCGCTTGTTTAAGTAGGCCCAGACTGCAATTAGCACCATGTGATATTGTTTGCCTCAGTGACACCTCTTGTGAATTGTTAGTAAATATTGCCAATCAGGTGCTTATATATAAAATATATGTTGGGTTTTTTTTTTCCTTGTGAGAAGCAAGGAAAAAAATTTGTAAGAGCAAATATAGTTTTATCAGACTAACTGATAAGACCAGCAAATAAGCTTTTGGACATGGCCTGTTTTCCAGTTCTCTGAAAAATAGCTCTGATACTTCTAATTAATAATTTGCATGTTCTATACTCCAAAAAGATTCATGGTGATGGTGGCTGCAGTTCTTCTTGCTTTGAAAGAATTGCTGATGGGAGATTAATTATAAAGCAGGGGGAGGGTTGAGGGTTTCTTATGGAAATATGGATTAAAGATTATATAAAATTTCCCTTTTGTTGCTGCTCCTCACAGGAGCATTACTGGGATCAGGCTAGAAGCAATTCATTTTTTTCTGCCTTAGCTTCATATAAGCGTGAGTGTGATTCTTTCAGAGAATGTTCATGGAAGAATCAGATATCAAAATTGGTCTTTGGAATGGCTGCTGGATCCTTGACAAATAAAGCTGTTGTTAGGCTTGACAGGCTTGCTGTAAGCTGCCTAATACAGGAGTACATTTTATGCAGGACCAGGAGTTGTTTTTTTTCCTGTTTACAGAAAAGTTTAAACTAAAATTCATGGTTTCATCTGGAGTTACTAGGTTTGTCCTGCTTTGTTTTGAATCTGGATATGAGGTAGAGTGACTTCCTTATGGTGACAGAGCAAAACCATTTGTTTCTACAGACTGACATGATCTAGAGGTGGACTAGGCATAGTCAGGCTGAGATTGAACTCGATGACCTTAAAGGTCTCTTCCAACCGAAGGGATTCTGTTATACTCTCTCTCTCGTCTTTTCTCATCTATCAATGATTCATTAACCCTTACCTTAAAGTATTACTTACTCTTTTTCAGAGATCAACAGATTTCTCATAAAAAATTCCTTTATTTTTAAGAACCCAGAAAATAGTACAAAACTCTCATCTGTGCTTCTGTGAAAAATTTCATATGGTATTAGGGAGTAGTGTAGACTATGGAGCATGAAAGATGTGAACGACCCCCCAATATGGCTGTTAAATCAGGTCGAGTTTGTGTTTGCTTAGTGCTTGGCTGATCTTGGCACTTGGCTGACAGCAAGCTGGCTGGGATTTAACCAGCATCAGGCATAGGCAATGTTTACTTATCTAAGGGCAGGAAAAAGAAGTAACAGGTCATTTCAGCTCCTTCTGCTAATGGGGTATGGCTGTCACATCAAACTCAGCTCTTGTGGATTTTGTTTCATGATTTAACATGAAGGTAGGGTTTTTGCCTTCATTTTCAGAATTGCTATTTTGCCTAGTACCCTTAGAGGTCATTTTTTTCCTCTTATCTCACAGCTCCATCTACTGTTGGTGCACTTTGTTATATTCAGTCTTGTCATCAGTTTTCTCTTACACTCACAGAGCTAAAAGCTGTTTTCACCTTTCTTGCCCTCTTCCTTTTTGGTACCACCATTGTCCTCTGTGGTTACCCCCAAATTCCTCTGCTACTTCTTTCTTGCTACTAATTTAAGTACGGTGAGAACCACCATGGCACTTCTCTGACTGACAATTTGAGGTCTCAATACAGATCTCTTTGGGTCACAGACTGAAGGCTGTTGTATGGGGGGGATTGCATTCCAGATGCTTAACAGATGTTGGAAAAAATTTCTTAATCTGCGAACACATCAGATGTTTCCCCAGCTTCTTACTATGTTGCATTCCTGTTACTGTAACAAACTTGCCTCCATAAATGCATTCTCAATTCACTGGTAGCATTTATAAATGATTCCACAGTTTTTAGCCTGCTCTTTTGATGGTGTCATTGCCTCTTTGCTTCTCTTTGCCCTGGCTTGTTGTACATTAAACATCAACTGCCCTTCTGTACTTTTAAGGCTCTTCACAATGGTTCCCAGTGACTGTCACCTCCACTCTGTGTCTTTGAGTAGTAAGTACTCACTCCTGATCAGTTGACAACCCAAGCATCATTGTTCTTTTTTTTTTCCACTCTAAACTCAAGACCTTCATACTTTAATTTTTGCAGCCTCTTGCAGCAAAAGATGCCACTGTAACATCTGACAAGCTGCCTAGCTGCCTCATTATCCTTCTTCAGTTCCTTTTCTGTAAACAAACCACTATTTTGAGACTGTAGAAAGTATTATCTTACTATTTCCAAGGCCCCTCATACTTCTCCGTTTTAGCTACGTGTACATCTGGAAGATCTTTTCAGGAGCTCTTTGGAGCACAGAATAATTTTGGTTCTGTTTTGCTAGAATGCCAGACAAATTAGTGTGTGGCCTATGACTGAAGGTCCAAGGTGGTGTGGAAATACAGATGATACTAACATGCCTTTGCTAAAGGTTTTAGTTCAAATAACTTGTACAAGAGACCTGGCTTTATGGCAGGCAGGATGCTTAGAAGCCTTAGGAATGGCAGTGCAGGAAGATCATTGTCCTTCATATTTTGTAATGCCTGTGTTACTAGACCTTGCCTGTTATTCATTCTGAGTGAAATCTTCCCAACTTTGTTGCTCATTTGTGGAAGACATGAAACACTAACAATTAAAATCAGCTAGCATTTATTCTGGGAAGATATAAATGTGGCAGCACTGTTCAGCTGCTCCTTTGTGATGATTATTAATCATTCAGAATGCTTTATGAATGTTAAAAACTGTTGTGGCATGGTGCAGTGGGGAATGGCATGCTTCATCCAGAGCTTCCAACACTACCAGCCACAACTTAGCTTTTTCTATGCAAGGTTGTATAGCAAAATCTTTCCTGTGAAAAAGAATTAACAGTGATGTAACAAAATCCTGTTCCCAAGTGTCTGTCTTAATACTGTATGCCTGTGGGCTGTGGGAGGGGTGTGTTTGCCAATAGTGAGATCTAGTAGGTAGCACCAGGTTTTATACTGATCATCTAATGTATTGCTACTTTGTAAGTTGCTTGCTCATAAACCAGAAATTACTGTTGAGTAGAATTTGCAAATGTGCTGCTAATGCGTTGTCTCCCTCTCGCGGTGTATCAGTTTAAACTTCTGGTCCACTATTTTGGTCCACATACTGTCCATATGACTCTGAATCAAGTGTTTGTATAGGTGTGTGACTTGGGTTCACGTATGTTACCCTGTAATTAGTAAAGTGAAACTGATTAAGAGTATCGGAGAACAAAGAGTCTGTTACTTTGTATGTAATTTCTAGGTCTTAAGTGTTCCACAGAAGTATTGGCATATAGTATTTTAAAGCGCCAACCTGACACCATCTTCTGGTTTTTGTGGAGATGTCAGACAGTGAACCTCATCAGGAGTCAATTTTGTTCTTAAAGAACAATGGAAAACACACACCTATGATTTTTTATTTTATTGTAGTGTAATAGCTACCAGAATAGCATGTGTATTAGATAGAACCCCCTGATGTTGAAAGGAAGTTCAGGGAGCTGGTAGTATCACTGTAGCCTTTGTAACCCCCATCTAGTAATTTAAGATAGCCAAGACCCCAAAAAGACAGCTTTATTAATTGAGGAGGAAGCTGGGGGAACAGTCGGGAGTGACTGTAGCTTGTGGGACACAGGTTGTTGCCACTGGAAAACCGATGACTGGTAAACTCTAATTTAAATATTAGTGTTTCCGCAATGAGAGCCGGCTCAGTTTGTGAGGGAATACTCAGGGTTTCTGACATGTAGATGACCAGCTTCTCAAGAACTAAATGAGCCAGCAGGTACAAACACATTTCTCTACAGCAGGGCTGCTAGGCAGCTGTTAGGATTCCAGAAGTACTCCTAAACTGCAGTTTAACAAAGCCCTATCATAGATTTTGCACTTGGCCAGCTCTTGTTTGGTTCATACAAACTTCAGTAACTGTCATGACAAAACCAAACTAACAGAAAGATCAGCCAAATGTTCCATCGAGTTCTTGCTCTCGCTAAAGGGGAGACATCTTCATGATTGAATTTTGAAATCTGTTGCCATGGATGAATGCCATGCAACGCTGGCAACAGATGAAACTGCTGAGGTGTGAAGCCTGCAGACTAATGAGAAATATTGGATCAGTGCCCTACACTTAAAAGTAGTTTTTTATCCAGAAAATCCAAGATTTCAAACCCAAAGGAAAGTAGTATTCCTCCAGACAATTCCTAATGGTACACCTGAATGTCTTGCTCCTTAATGTGTATCTGTGTGTTATGGAAGCCCATTTTTATGGTCTCTGATTAATCTATTAAATCCTTGTGCAGAAATTAGCATGAGGTTCAGTGGTAAACTGCAAACAGTTAATGCTCTCATCTCCTGGACTAGTGTCAACAGCATCTCTGGATCAACCAAGTGAATGTCATAGTGGCCAGTGGAGAATCTTTCAGTCGTTTTCTCTGCTGCCAGTACTGTGCAGAAAAAACTGAATATCCAGCAGTGGGGGAAAAGGGAGTAATACTTGGTATGAGCATTACCTGAAATTGCCTTTTTCACCCATAAAATAGGTTTAGCTCCCGACCAAACAATTCTCTCATGTTGCATTCCCAGCTCCACATTCCCCATGCATAATGCCTAAACTGAATCTGGTTGTTGATATTAGAGCTTAAATCAGTGATTGAAACAGCTGAAAAATGTTACCGTTTTCCTGGAAATACAGTTAGTGCTAGGCAGAGCTTATTAATGCAGACTTGAGAAATTGTGGGTGGTGGTTGTGTTCCCAAGGGATGAAACAGTTGACAATAGCATGGCAACTGACAAACAGCAACAGAAGTCTTTTCTGGCATTCGCACAAAGCCAAAGCAAATACATGCTGTTCAGAAATCAAGTGGACAATGAAGTGTTTTGCTGTGGTTGTAAAAGAATATTTAGGCAGTCCTGGAGCTAAGAAAGCATTTGTGTTGTTACTGAGCTGCATTAGTTTGGTGCATATGAATGTGTATGTGTGTGTTTGTATATTATAAATGAAAATGTGCCTCCAGTTCGTTAAACTTAAAAATACCAAAAGTGATTTGGTTATGTTTGGGCTTACTTTCAAAGTGCTCCTCAAGAAATATAAGTATTTATTTAAAGCCAAAACAAACTTCAGCATCAGTCCAGTGGTAAACATCTAATGAGATTCTGTGACCCATGAAGGCTCATCTTAATATGGAATACAGATGCAGTTGAATTAAGCCTTATGATGTCCTTGCTGGTTTTGACCATTTTGTGTGTGGCTTGGAAGCCTCTTGAACCTGTCTCTGAAGTCAAATAGGCTTTGTGCAGCATTCCTAAAAGTTAAAACCTGTGCAGGAGGTCCTTGAAATAACAGGTATTAGAGAACTTGGTTTTAGCTAAGTAGACCAGACTGCAGAGGATGAGATCTCTTCAGCACAGCAGCTTGCTGGAAATGCTGGGAATGAGAACTCATTTTGAATAAGTGATTTTTTTTAAAAAATAGTTTGTTTAAAATGTTTCAGCTGCTGCTGTTTCTGGTGATTTTCATTTAATAAAATGACACAGGACTTCAGAGCAATTACCAAACTCCTTGTTTTCTTACACCCTTAGTGCTCTTGTGTGAGTTGCCTAGCAATGTCAGGCTTCTGCTGTAGCCAGAGCTTCTGCTTCACAAGGATACGTATGTCACCTCTCTGTCCAACGTTACCTCTTTTGGTCTTCAATCTTTCAGAATTCAGAAATGCTTNCCCCCCCCCCCCCCCCCCCGCTTCTGTTTGATACAGTTAATTGTTAAAAGAACAGAATGAGGCATTGCATCATGGTGAGGGTATGTTTTTTGGTACAAAACTTGAGTACCCCCTCTGTGACATTTAACATCAGTTGCTACCAAAAAATTACTTGCCCTTTCCTTCTGTTTTTCAAGTATGTCATACCTTGATGTTCTCTGCTACAGGCAGTGTTTTATATTGTTTGCTGAGCTGGTGAAGTCCAAATGTTTCATAAAAACCTCTTTGGGAGAAGGAAGCGAGCAATTTCTCCTTCATGCTAGCAGCAGGGTTATTAAGGCTTCATAACTTCTTAGTCTCAGAGGTAGGAGCCAGAGAAAAGGAAGGTGGCCCAGACTTGCAGAATTAGGGGGAAGAAAATCACAAGTAGCAATTTTATTGCTCTAGTTCTAATCTAATTTACTGAGTCATTTTTCTGGTTGAAAGGTTTTGTATTCTCATGTTGCACTGTGATTCTATAGTTTTGAGGCCATCATAGAAATGCAGGGAGGCCTGAAGGAAATGATACAGAGATAGCAGTGGGATTGCTGCCTACTCATTTCTCTGCTTGGACATCCCTGTCTGGGATCGAGGCGTGGGATTTTAGTCAGCAGATCAGATTATATACCTGTTAGCTTGAATTTGTGTTATTTAGAACTTGTTCTTCTGAATTTAATGAATTGATTATACAAACTCATGAGAGGAGAACTTGGCAAGAAAACAGCTTATTGCTCCAAGTTTCTGAGCACCGAAGTGCAGAAGACTCTTGTGGGAGAAGTGTAGTTACATGATTGATCTGATAAGGTATACTCCCTTAGGTATCACCTCATGGCCTCCGCTGGCGGTGGGAATCATCGTGTTATTAGACAGATAATTCTTTAAGAGTTAAAATCCAGTGTTTTGTTGCTTCTCTTCTTTTCCAGGCAAAACTGAAAGCTGCCCAGGTGACATTACGTTGTTAGCAAGCCTAAAGCACACCGTACACCAAACCACAAGGAACTCTAGGAGGTGTGAAAGACATTGCCCTCTAGTATTAGTTTTCCCTCTTCTCGTATTAGACAAGCTGTTTGTTGCCATCCTGTCGACTCCATCTCTGTAATTGGTAGTGAGCATAAAGAGCGAGGACTGTGTTTGGTTTCTTCACAGTGAGAAAAAGGTGAGAGCCTGCTGTGCCCCCTAAAGATACGTGCTTGTAAAACTGTCATTCAGTCTTTAGGTTTTGATGAATTCACTACTTTTCTCCCAGCACTTTGGTAATAAGGATGTCACCATACTGCTACTTTGTTATTGCTGCTTGTTGGTTGGAGAAGGGACAAAACTGCAGTATGGCTTTGACCACCCCAGTTACTGGCTGAAGGTTCCAGACCAGCAGCTGGTTCATCAAACACAGATATCCCCTTCTATTTTCAATTTCCCTGATAAAAGGGTAGGTATGTAAAGGGCCTGGCACTTACGAAGCACACAGAGGACTTGTTGATTAACTGAGGCTTGTCCAGAGACCAGTGCTAGCAAAGACTAAATCCTACTATTTAAAGTCAAGGCCTGTGATGGCTCAGATTGGTGTCCTATAAAATACAGGAAAGCTTTGATTTGTGTCCCCTTAGGAATTGGTGTGGGATTCTCTGTACAGACGCTGCGGGTCTCCAGTGTTTTACTTAGAAGCTTATTCATTAACAAATGAACTCATAAATTCAACATAGATGTTAAAGATAACAGTAAGTCATCTAAGAAGTTTAGCCAGTCCTGCATAATGCACATGTACATGCCACTGAGATAAAACATGGTATCAAACAAAAAACTTGAGACTTGACAGTGTATCTTGAATGTTATTAGCAATCAGCAGTGTCACTCAAGTTAGTGAGTCTGTTAACCGGTACTAAGGTGTTTCTGCTTTATTGTATTATAGTGAAAAAAACCCTAGCCATATGGAGAGCCCCAGGTATTCTTTGGGTTTAAAAGTGGACAATACACTATTGGGAGAGTTGAAGTTGAGATGGTAGCACCTAAGGAAGTTGGCAGGTGGTAGGTTTGGGGATTTTTTTTTCTTTTTTTTTTTGGGCTCTGTTTAAGTACTTGCAGCTGTAAGTGGAGGTAACTCCTTTTACAGCTGTTGAAAATGATTGAAATAAGTACAAATCCTTGTTACAATATCTGAAATTTTCCCCTTGTTTTCTTTTGCTTGTCTTTGCTCTTTTTTTTTGTCCTTCTTGCATGTGTCTTGGAAAAAAAATTGTTAGTTGTCCCTGGAAAGCCAAAATAATGTCTGAAATGCATTCAAGAAAGCAAGTTTTAGTGCAATGTGACATTTTTAATCTATAAGAAGTTTAATTATTCATATATATATAAAAGTATAAAATATGCAGGTGTATATAACACTTGTATACACTCAGACAGTATATTTTCCTTGTAGAAACAATTTGTGTATGTGTCTTCTTGCTAAGTAAACAAATTTCCTGGTATTTAGTATATAACCATTTCAGTCTGTCAATTTGAGTTGGTACAAAACTCCATTGCAGAGGACCTGTTTGATAAGTAAAACATCTCTGAGTAACTGCCTTTACCCTGGCTGCACTGGTATGAAGGAGAAAGGAAAAAAACCCAGCATGACCCATCTGGTTGCACACCACTAAAAATAGCATTTCCCTGATGACCTCCAAAAGTAAATTTTAATAAATACTTTTAGAAAGATCTTTCTTTGCCTTGCTCCCTCCTTGTAAGGGGATAATGTTATGCAGAGATATAGTGGGCTTTTAGGAAGCTCGTTCTAGCTTTAATCATCTCCTGACATTCAATGCAGACACATCTTTTGGGGTTTTTTCAAGTCTACATCTTACTCTAGAAGTAGGTGGCTTTTGAATCTCTATCTTAGCCTCAACTGGAAAAATAGTTCACCTTATGTTCTGATTTGTTAGAAATGAAAGCTCTATTTCAGAGCATCCACAGGAATTGTAGTTCTTCAGCTGTGCTCACTTGTAAAAATGAACAGCCAAAAAATATGAGCTAGATCTTTTTGCTGGACTATGTTTGAGTTGATCTGGGATGACAGAACCTATTTCAGGCCAACAGTCATTCTATAGTTTCCATGGAAATTAATGATGCCAGAGGAGCAACATCTGAGTGTAGTTTGCTAGAAAAGGCTATAATGTTATAATGGAGTAGTGAAATCTGCATTTTTGTAAACTCATACAATAGTGAAGCACAATTTCTCAGGGGGTTGCAGTTTGCTGTTGAGTTGTTCTGAACGTGAGCTGCAGTAATGCTTTTGCAGTGTGTTGCAGTTTACCTCAGTGCTGTAATGGGATGATTTCAGTACCATCTCATATAGCATCTGCTTTAGCTTTGATCACTGTTTTATTTACTTGCATATTTTGTGTGTTCTTTTATTACTTTATAAGTCTCTGGCATTTTCTGTCTGCACTGAATTACCTTGTCTTAGGGGTGATGTCCAGTTTTCCCCATGAGTGTGTTTGTAATGCATGATCACCAAAATTAGAATAAGTTACAGCTCTGCTGAGCTTTCTGAAACTTAGGAGCTGCCTCAAAAAATAGTAGGTGTAGGAGAGAGAAGAAGCAGCGAAGTGAGAAAACACAAGTTTAACAGAGGCATAATTTGAGGCATAAATTGGACTCTTAAGAATTGGGAAGCCATTTTTGCTTCTTGCAGTTTTATAAAGATTAAAAAGCCATTCCACTATGAAGTGATTACTGAGCAAGGAACTGAATGTGTAAGAATCAGTAGTGAAGGCACGGCACTTTTGCAAGGGGGGTGGGGGTATTAGGAGGTCTGAAGGTGTCTCCATCCCAGTGAAATAGCTTTGTAGTAGTTCCTGAATGCAAAGCAGCCTCTGTGAGCAGTGCTTGTTTCCTCTTATTACCTAGGTAATGAAATATAAAGTTTTTATTAAAAACTGTAGATTTGCTGTACATTGAAGTTAAGTTCACCACAATAAAAGTCAAGAAGCGGTATTTAATTTTTTTCAGGTTTGAGCAGAAAGTGGGGAAAAAAAGACTTGTTCAAATAAGAAAAATGTGGAAACAGGTCTTCATGCTTTAGCTGAATTCAGTTTTATTGTTGTGCCAGTTGCTGCTTCTATAACTCTGCCTGTAGAAAAGTGCTGATGTGTACATGCAAACATACAGAACAGCCAAAATAACAGCAGTGATGGTAAACAATGTCAAATCTCTGCTTTGCCTGTTTTTCTCTGAAGATTATTAAACAGAGAGCAGTCTTTTTTGGAGCATCTCCTGTGCTTCAGTCACTGTACTTGGCTCTTGTTTCTTAACTGTAATTGTAACAAATATCTTTTCTGCAGAGGGAAGCACCAGACTATGTAAACTTGCTTTTATGACTTACACAAATTATCAAAGTGTACTCATATTTTAGAGAATTTATTTTTCAGAAAGTGGCAAAGAACCTCTGAGCTCAGATCCTTTTATGTCTGAGTTGAAGCAGAAAAGGAATTATTTTTTTTCCCCAGGGCCAGTTTCTAAATTCCTGAAATGCAAAGCTTACACTGTGAGAGAATGGCTTACTCTTGTACAGATCAACTGACAGTTCCTCCTGAAAATCAGGACAAGTTAATACATTCCACATGTTCTCTGCCCCAGTTTTTCAAATTGATTATTTTGAAAAGCTAAGTAAGCCTATCTTTATTTTGCAGGAAATGTTTGGTGCCATTAGGCAGCAATGCTGTTGAAAAGAACAAAGCTGGAACAGCTTTTGATAATGTCCTCTGAGAAATGGCCAATTGCTATACAAGTGATAGGAGCAGGACTGTTTGTTCTCTCTGGGTGCCGAGGACTTGAAAATTCACACACTTCACTCATGAGCCTAAAAAGGAGAGAAATTTCCTTTGAAGCCTTAAACATCGAGCTGTTTTTAAAATCTACCCCTGTATGTGTTATACAAATGTATATTGTATGACTGGTTGACAGCGATGCAGTTACAAGTGTCTGACCATCACCTGGAGGGCTGAAGCTTTTGTGTGGACTTGACTTAAAAGAAGGGGGAAAGTCTGTTATGGGATTATGTCCTGTGAAGCAAAGCAATCTTTTTGCAGGTCTGGGTTTAGTGGGTTAGTGATTTACATACTTGGATAGCAGGAGTTATCTCGGGGTGGGAGATGAAGTCTGGATGAAACAGCTACAGGCTGCAGTCTTGTTATTTCCTGTGAGACATAAGGCTTAGTGGAATGTTCTGTAATCCCTAAGTGTTGAAACACCTTTGTGTTTGTTAAATAGAGGAAGTGCAGAGTAGTGGAGAGTTACTGGAAGAGAATATTGTTCCATATGTTTTTTAAGCACATTCTTTCAGGAGAGTAATTTTTCACATTTACTGAGTCATGCAGATTGTTGCATAATTGATTGACATTTTATATGCAAGTGTCATCCCATCCATCTAAAAGTCTCCCTTCAAACTATGCCTTTTCACTTGGTTCTGTTACTAGCGTACCATGTTTGGCAATGTTTTGGTATTCTGCATTTACTTGACCAAATACAAAGTTTACTTAACCAGATATAAAGTAACGGCCTGACAGCTACAGAGACAGGGAATCACTATGCAGAGTAAAGCATCTTTTTTTTTTTTTAATATTGCTGGGGGTGGGAGTGTTATGTTTTGCTGAAAAACAAAACCAAACCAGGTATCTGTTTCTACCTTGTTATCCTCTCCTGACCTGTCACCTTTTTTTTCTCTTTGCCCATCGCACCAGCAGCTTTGGCAATGACAGAGACTTTGTGACCTCTATATTTCTACTGTTTGCTTGTGGGAGGCACCACACCTGCTGGGAAGAACTGATCTTGGACAGAAAATGAAGAAAAGGGGAGGGGCCACAGAATATTCCTCAGTGCTTCTGCTTGTCGATTTTAAAAGCTCATCTCCCTTTCCCCGGAGAAACAAGAGAGTGTTTTTGCATAGTAACCTCACAAAACTGGTACTGGAAAGGCAGATGTATAAAGCACAAACTAAAAAGGAACATCAGACCATCTACCTTAAACTGTAGTGATATCAAACCTTAGTTGGCTGGAATAAGGAGGGACTATAACTGTATAGGGTGAGAGCTAGGACTTCTAGTTTTGGATGTCTCAGATGGACAGCCTGCATTATGAGCCTCAGAACTTCAGGTTTTCAATTTAGAGGCACAAATGTTGTGTCCTTCAAGTCCAGCATTTATATATGGAATTGGATGTTTGTAAGTGCACACTCTGTAAATAGCTGCATGGCTGACTTCTTGTTTACCCTCAGCATGAATGTCTCCATTCAGAGTTTTGCAGGTGCAGTCAATGCGCAAACATTTTTCCCACGCTCTTGAGCAATCCCATCATTTTAGAACAGGGCCTTGTAAGTCAATATCTGATACTCTGAGGGTTTTTTTTAATCAACTTTGCTATGCCACCATAATCCTGTTTGTTTGCTGCATGAGTTTTCACTTTTAAGATCAAGTAATTCACATAGTCCAAGATTTTCATTGCTGCCTACACCACAAAGAATACCAAAAAGTAAAAAGCTACCTGTTCTTTACATACTCTTCAGAAAGTATGTAAAGATTTTTGATTCGGTATCGTTTGTGTTTTGAAGTAGTAGCATAAAAACCTTGATGTGTCTGTTCTTCAGTTCCTAAAAATGAGTGTCTTTGTTTCTTCATGGGGGAAAAACACCCAAAGTAAGTAAATGTTACTTTTCAGAATTTTTTCCATATTAAGAGCTTTGAAGATGCCTTGAAATATGCAAAATATATGGTCTCTGGCTCTTAACAGTTGGTACTC
Organism: Heliornis fulica; assembly: GCA_013399135.1. Taxonomy (NCBI): domain Eukaryota; kingdom Metazoa; phylum Chordata; class Aves; order Gruiformes; family Heliornithidae; genus Heliornis; species Heliornis fulica. The sequence continues at coordinate 989,055 of VXBZ01005662.1, read as the reverse complement.
CATACCACTCAAAGTGGTATTGAGCCAGTGATGTCCATTCTGCATAGAAAACAATCCAAGTATGACAAAGTTTTAGACTTCAGAAGATTCTCCTTTGTATACTTGGAGTTCTACATCCAAATTTTCCAAAGATCTTGAATCACTGAGCATGCTATAGCCTCTTCCCTCTTTTGCTTCATTCTCATAGTACTAATGTAGAGGTAGGAAAGCATCAACTCTCTTTCTGCGGTAGAACTGCCTTATAAGCAGAGATGCCTGGGATGGCCCAGGATATGCACTCAAATCACAGGATTGAACTGAGTGCTGGTAGGTGTTCCCTGAGAGAGGAGCCTCCCTGCCTGAAAAATGAGTTTTAAATGGCACAAAAACTGTCAAAAGATGTGGATGTGGGACAGAAGTTGAAATAAATGGTGAATTCATAATTTGAAGCACATGACCACAATGTATTTGGAGAAAGGAGACGCAGTGAAGAAAGTTTGATGCTAAAGGAGAAGAAATGAGATGGGCATGAGAGTTTGGAAAGAAGGCCAAGAAGCTTGAGCAATGCCAGAGGAACTCACCAGTTCAGCAAAATAAGCAGTCTGGGAAGAGCTAGGAGATGTCTGGTTTTGGGGTGGGGGTTGTTAGGAAGGTGCATGGAGTGCACCAGGGGGCCATACACGCAGAGGTTGGGAATAAGCCTTACCTAGCGGTGGTTGATAATATGAGGGAAAAGTAGTTTTCGTCAAGTTGGAATTGTGGCTTATCATAGAAAAGTCCCAACAGCTAAGCCTGCACATGCTTTGGTGCTTCATACCTTGTTGTGTTGCTCTTGAGAATTGCTGCCTGCCTTCGTTCTAGGGACCATGAGGTTTGGCTGTGTCAGAAAGATCAGCAGAAGATCAGCAGCAAAAACACCCTCAAATACAACCTGCATTCAACTCAACTTTGCTATTTCTGTTTCAGTCTTAAAATTATGGCTTCTGTGTCCAACTCTTTTCTATGTTCTTTTCAGCTATTCTCAGCTGAAGTTACTGGGTTATATCTATAAACATCATCTCACTTAAAGTGCTGCTCTAGCTTTATCAGTGGACATAATGCAGATAATTTGAAACCTTAAAAGCTGGGTGTTTTAAGCTGGGTTTTTTTCCTTCTACAAGATATTTTTTTATTTCTTTAAAATCCATGAGTAGACTTCTCTTTTTTTACGTCTATGGGAAAACAGTGAAGAAAACATCATGAGGGGTCACATGAGGGAATTCCATATTTATTTTTGGCATTTAATTTCCATGAAGAGGAGGATCCTGTTGATGCAGAACATTTCTAATTTTTTTTCCAACTTGCAAATGTTATGGAAGCATTAAAAGTTAGTTCCTTCTTGTCAAGATTCCAAAATAGATGTTTGCATAGTAGATTAAGTGTAATATTTTTGTAACTTTGAAAACAGCTTTCAGGCTGGTGTTTCTTCAGCAGGATATGAATCTCTATCATCAGAAAGAGTATGACTTCTCAACGTCAAACAAAACGCAGATTTGGTTTACAGAATCTACCATCTTATAGACAGATAGTATACCGCAGTGATTGAAGAGTCACATGCTGAATGTTAGTAGTACAAAAACAGAGGTAGGTGCAGTTAAAACTGTTCTCCTTTACGATGGAAAATATAATCTGTTGTAGCTAAGGTTTGAGGTTTGTCTCATCATGATTTCACTATTGCAGACCTCAGAAGGAGATGGCCTAAAACTGGAGAGCTAGGGCTTGGGAAGGTAAAACATCATATACAAGGAAAGGTCATCGGTTTATTTAAAAATAAAACCCTTACCTGCTACATCTGAAAATCTGTAGAGATACAAATTGTTACCTGTAGGAAATTACTCCAAAATACTCATTCTCATAAAACATTTCTTCGGACATTTTCTGTCTTCAGCCTCCCATTTCTTTCACAAGAAAATATCTAAGCAACAGGTAAGTTTTAAGAGGCCCTTCAGATTGCAGGATCACTTTCTTTTTTCCAGTTGATGGTTAAGTTATTAAAGTCAAGCAAAGTGGTGGTGGTAAAGGGGATGAGGGGTGTTAAAGTGCACTATCCATTTGAACGTGAAACTTCTAGGGGACAGGCAGGTTGAAAGGTGTGGCAGCACAGTGCGTACCAAAGCCCAACAGGGCACAGACTTAGTAGTTAAAACACACTCTTGGAAGACTTGCCCTGCATTGTGGAGTAACAGAGAAGTAAGTGATTTTACCAGACCTCTAATTTGTTGTGAGGCCTGGATGCCAGCAGTGCAAGCCAGATGCTCCACTGCTGAAGCATGGTCTGCATAAGCACTGGTGATGGCTTTCTTCCAGCTCTGCCTGCAGGAGATGCTGTTTGCTGTTGGAATGTAAATACTCTGCGAAAATAAGGTTGTTGTGGACAAGCAGTACTTGGTACCTGTTAATTCAGAATTATTAGGCTAGGGGTTAGTTTCCTTAATAGGTAAATAGGGAAGTCTATGGTATTTCCAAGGACTATCACAGCATTTGCAGAGCCTCTGCACTGCTCCATAGCACCTACAGCAGTGCTCAGTTCAGTTTTGACTGCCCTGGTATTTTTTTCTGGTCACAATCACAAAGGTAGTGGGATAAACCCAAGGACAACACCTATTTCCCTACAGGGGAATTGGAATGTGTGTTGGATTAATTGCTTGTCTTCATCCAACTTTTGCAGTCCACTTAAATGGGAGTCTGATTAGACTCTTAGTGAAAATTGTATATTTAACTGTAAAAGTGCAGATGAAGTTATTTTCAGAAATCTGCCCGCTCGTCCATGTACAGCTAAAAAAGGCCTGTCTTGCCTTAGGCTGGGGTGAGATATGCAAGCTAGCTAGCCAGTTGGGCCAGGCTGTCTTGCCCCTTAAAGATTATACTGCTGGAATTCTTTTAAATACTGTTCTGCACAGAGTCCATGTAAATTAGCTAATTACCAGCCTCTGCTCAGGCTTCCATGAGTGCTGAATAGTGGAACAGAATGATTTAATTTCTCTAACATATTCTCTTGGCGCTTTTGCATGCAGAATATGTTGCTCTAAAGTATCCCTTGATACTAGATCCTTGGCAGCGGTCCAAAAGGAGTTCAAGTTAAAAACCATTCAGCATAATTCAGGGGTTGGTAAAGCTAGATTTGTCACCTTCCTTGCATCACGTAATCTTACAGTGTGTAACGTGGGCTTTCCTCTTCTCTCAAGGAAGTAGAGATGAGTTTATATAGAAGTGTTTAAACTGCGCATCGGGGAATATAGCTGGCACTAGTTATGCATGTGGTGTTCTCTTGGGAGAGTAATTAAACTGAGGTGAAGTGATCATATGAATCTTAATTTTTGTGAAGTCGTTATGCTTTCAAAAAGGGATACTGGATAGAGGTTTTGGTTACCTCAGTAAATAAGTGTGATTATCTTCCACTATGATTTTCACTCTTGCCCTGTGCTTACTCTAAAATGCATGCTACTGTCAGAGATGGTAGTAGTGTACATTTAACTTCCCATTGAAATTCTTGAGTAAAAGTTTGTTTGTAGCGTACAGGAACACTCTGACTGGCGGAGTGTAAATTATTTAAATCACAAAAAGTTTTGGGCTTTGGCCAGATTTAGGCTAACAGGAAAAGGAATTTAGTCAAGAGGCTCTGTTTCTCCTCAGTAGTGGGTCCAAATCCTAGAAACACTCTCAACATGTGTTAACTCATTAATTTTACTGCAACTATCAAATAAATCTAAATATAGGCATAAGCATTGGCCAGTATTAGCTACCTAGTGCTATTAATTGAAACATGCTGATGTCATTGAAGATTCCTTTAATGGTAGCTACATTCTTTGGCTGTCTGGCTTTAAAAGAAATAAATAAAATCAATCTTAAGCCTCGGGCAGGAAAGATGCCTATGTGTTATTTCCAGTAAGCCTTGGCAATCAAGAAATTGCAGACCAACTAATATGATGTTGGTTGCCAGTCATCTTATCACAGTGTTTCAATGACCAGAGATACCACAATTTCAAATTTAGAAAACTGATTTAATTTTCATTGTTGGACAGTTAGGTAAGAATGGTAAACGTAGAACGGAAGTATGTATTGGAAGGTCAGAATACCAGCGTATGTTTCTCTGCTTGGCAGAGGCTTCCTTTGTGTCTTTCAAAAATCATGCGCTAAGGCCCCACTTCAATTTAATTCAACAGCAGCAGTCTCATAAATACCAGCACAAGAAGAATATCCCTGCCCAAAACAGAGCAGTTGCTGTGTGAAACTAGCTGTAATATGTGTAGTTAACCCTTTGTAAGTATTTGTAGATCATAGTATTGACTTGATGGTTGGACCTTGCTAATCACGTGAGTACTGTAATGCATTGCAGTGACCTAAACTTGATGATTAGAGTTGCCTGGAAAAATATGTTGGTCCCTACCTTTTTTTCTGTTTTAAACAGCTCAAGGCAGCAGTCTGTCACTAAACTAAAATTAGGTGTTTTTTGCAGCCCCTAAAGAATTGTGTTCATATTTTTTGGCATCCTTATTTTTATAGTAATTTCAAATCAGTTGGACCATATTTAAAAGAAAGATTTTGAAATTGTGTAAACTGGAAACTATGTAGCAAAACCATTTACCAGTTTCCTTTCAAACTCTTAATGGCGTGTTCTTTAAGCAAAACATTCCCAGCCAATTTGCATGAGCTGGGATGCTGGCCTTTCTGCACTTCTGTCCACGGGCCCAGCGTGTGCTGATATCTGAGCTGTCATAGCATGCGTGTGCTGTCATTTCTCACAGAGCCTGCAAATTTGAATTCCTGATTATAGGTCATAGTGGAAATCAGTATTTTTAATTACCGCTGGCATTTCAGGGGAAGGAAAAAAATCATTTGAAGTACTGTGAACTTGTTAGAATTCTTAAATTAATATCAAATTCTGGGCTTCAAAGAGCCTGAAGGGAAAGAAGCTCCTCAAGATGTCTTCAAGAAATTAATGCAGGGCTTTATGCAAGTCCAGTACTAAAGCTAACAATTGTGCCTGTTTTGGCTTTGTTTTGGATTGGGTGTTTTTTTTTATGGTCCTCCCTGAGATTTCTGAATGAACCATTATTGCTTGAGCTTGTATGTTTCCTAGTTGATTATGGTAAAAATAATCTAGGAAGTATTTCTTGGAGTACTCAAGTGCTGGCCACAGAGGAAGTGTGGACCTTCCACTTCCCTTCTTGAAGCCTTGTCTCATAACTGTCCACTTCCTCAGTAACCATTAGATGCAAAACTGTCATGCATTGAATTTCAGCTTTACGCTTATGTTACTGATGCCCATTGCTGCCATTTGTTACAAATGTAGAACATGGGAGATCAAGTGATGATCGCTCACTCTGACACAAAATTGATGCTCTCAGTATTATCCTACACGAGATCTCTGAGACATCCTGTTTGTTACGTTGTGCAGCTGATGTTTGACATGCCTTTGCAAGCTCATACAGACTGTGTCCAGTTTTGGTACCTGCCTCAGTGCTGTGAGGTAGGTTGCAGTTGCCAGACTTGTACAAATATCTGTTGCACTTTGCAACAGTACCAGTGGGATCTGCTGGTGTCTCCTTCAGATACGTGAACAAATCTCCCATGGGAAGCTTTTCTCTTCCGTCAGCCATCTGGAGCTCTTACAGGCAGTCTTCATGAATTGCACCTGACAGTTATCCGAGCTTCCATGGGCAGTGTGGAAGTGTATTTCACTTTCTGATTGCCTCCCTGCTTGTCTCCCAGCAAACGCCTGGGCTGTGTCTGGGGCTCCAAAGGATCATTCGTTTTTTGATGCTAAGCTCTGATAAAATGCCAGCACTTCACAACAGAAAGATAGGAAAATTTCTGCCCAGTATATTACCCAGAGTACTTAAGGCATAATGAGGCATTGTCTGCTGTGTTTTTCTTTATGCAAGATGCTTCCAAATTTCTAACTCCTGGGTTTTTAAAAATTGTTGTTATTATTATTGTGATTGCCTTCATAAGTTGTAACACTAATTTTTCCATGAAGTAACAGCAACACTGTGAGGCAGATGAAGCTGCCTACCCTAAACACTGTTTGGAGTGAGCACATTGTCAGCTGCCTCTCTCATTAGTCATCTTTAACATCAGATTGTGTTATCTTTAATTCCTTTCAGACAGATTACAGTATGTGAAAATGGTCTTTGGAAAATCGATCACTGGTTAACCGTGGGTTTTCAGTATTCAAGAGGCTTTTGCAAAGAGAATAGGAAACATCCATATGCCATGATGTGTAGGGTAGGATATATGAAATTCTTTGAAGTGAGGATTACTGAAAGAAGGAAAAACTTTTGCAGGGTAAAGGACAGTGAAGCACTTGAATAGGCTGCATGTGGAGCTCTGGAGGTGTTTACATGAAAGTAGACACATCTGTCAGAACAGAATGAGTTTGGCTTTTTCAGGGGCTGGATAACTCCGTAAATTAACAGTACAAGGACTAAATGTGACTTCTTGTTGTTTTGGTGTGTGTGTTTTGTTTTGGGGTTTTTTTATTTTTTTTTGGGGGGGTTGTTGTTTTATTTTGGGGTTTTTTTTTTTTAAGGAATGACTATTCTGATGAAAACTTGATTCTGAAGATGTATTTGGAAGATGTGCCTTTCCACTAATTTAGTACTGCAGAATTGGGTGGCTTTCTGTATGAAAAGATGCATACACCTTTCAAAACGGTCTTTCATGAAGCTAATGCCATTATTTCATTTAATGAAACATGCTGTAGTTGTTATACGTTAACACTGAGAACTGCAGAACTATGTGAAATCAGGTATTTACTGACTTACTATGGTTTAATGTGTCAATCAATTATTAAAACAAGTATCCCTGCCCCTTTGCCTAAGACTTGCAATCTTCTAAATCCTTTAGAAATAATTACATTTTCCACAAAATTTTAATATGATTAACTATTAAAGTAATGAAGTATCTCAAAACAGTCTGCACATTCAATAATGCAAAATTTATATATATTTTATCTTTATGCATGTGCATGTGTATACATATGTATATATCTTGAAACCTGCTATTAAGACACAAGCCATTTTGAACATGGTTGACAGCACATCAGAAGATAAATCTTCCTCATTACTTTGGACATTTCAGTAACTAAATGTTGAATTTAGAAAATCGTACTCATTTTATAAAGAAATAATTTGAAGGAAAGCTACCCAAAAGCAAAGACTTTATCTTGTAGCAGAAGCTGTATCTGTTAATTTTTCCAAGCATATAGGGGACAGCAAGAGTTTATTCTGGGAAAAAAATAATTCTTTATATTTGTAGATCATGACTAGTCACATCTTTTGCAGCTGACATACTTGATGACATCTTTGTGTTGATTTTAATCTGTCCCTTTATGCCTGCCCAGTCTATTTGTATTGTTCCCCTATGTTAAGAGATCACTGCAAATGGGAGCAGGAGACTTGCTGCCTTTAATATTACTGAAGCCATATTTTCAAGCAATGGTCATTCTGGTTAAGTACTCATGGTAAAAGTATCTAATAAAGGTGATTTAATATAGAGGGAATGACAAAGCTAAGCAAAAGTTTAATTCTTACTGTAAACTACAGATTCCTCTGTGGCATTGAGATTATGAATGTTTGGAATATATCTCAGGAAAATAGTTTTTGTATCCAAGTGTATTCAAAGTGTTGAGTGAGAAACCTGCAAATTAACACAAAAAATATTGTGTATCCAACATGATGACACTATAAAATTTCCTTTGCTTCAACTACTAGGAATGGCAATTTTTCCTAGCTATGATTGAAGAGTACCAAAATGAGGTAGAAGCAGGGTGCTTACTTCATCTTTTAACTTGTATGTTAATGAAAATCTTTTAGATAGTTCTGTGAGGATGCTTCCCAAATAGATTGGGGTGAATCCCATGATGACAAGAAGCAAAAATACATGCTTTATACTTGGAAGGAGCTTCCAGGCTGTACTAAAAGAATTTGGTTGGTACCCTGGCAGTGTGTGACATTCAAAAAGTTAACTTTATGAACAAGTCAGAAATAATTGGAAAATTATTAATAACCATTTGTGATGTTCAGAGGAGTGGACTGGAAGAGTCATAATTATGACTCCAGGAAGAAATTAAAAATGTTCTCAGTTCCTTCAGGGGAACCAGACTCAGGGACCTAAAAGTGCTTTGATGTGGTTTGTATTCATGTATTACTTGGACCAGGTTTGTAAGCATGTTTAAACATGAAGCAGTGCAAGTAATGATTCACCTGAGTTACAGAAGTGTGTGTTAGCAGAGTCTGAGGTGATTCTGCCCAGTTCATTAAACGTGGGGTTGGTGGTTGCAATAAACCTGTGCTCTTGTGGAGGTGCAGCCCATGATTTTCAAACCTGTGGATCAAGTAGCTTTGTACATCTACAGGTCCTCCCAGCTGGCTATTTGGGTATGTATAGGTGCTTCAGTGAAAGCACAGATGTAGCAAATGTGCAATATCAGATGGGGTTTTCTGCTGAAGATAGACCATCTGATGTATAAAATTAATACTATTAAACTTCTGGTGGACAATAACTAAAAGTACTCCCTTAGATTGTAACTGGTTTATGCCATTCATAGCTTTTCTCTTGTCTGTGAGAGGTGTCTGTTTTTCTGGGACTTTTCTGACCACCTGATTAACAAAGCTTTATATAGTCAGGTTTATTACTCTGCTAAACTTTATTTGTATATCCTGAAGAGACTTTGAAAGAAATTGTTTCCCTTCTATGTCTTAATCTTCCTTTGTTTTGTTGTGTTGTGTTTTTTAAAGGAAGAGTTTAATGTATACACAGTACGCTGAAAATTAAGGTAAAAATATCAAATGGTGCTTTTTAAAATTTAGGATCACTGATTTTTCCTGCTGTACGCATAAATTGTTGACTTCAAGAAGCTGATTAAGCATATGTCAGCATATGCTACAAAAAAAAAAAAAGTTTATCAGTCTGTGGAAAAAAGTAAAACTCTATTTTTCATAAGATTTGGGTGGACAAAATGTCTTTGAATTCACCAGCATTGTCTAATATTTTATCTTAATTTATTTTTGGTGGTTTTTTCGACTTCACCACTTACTGTCATTTTCTTCCAATTACAAATCTCTTTCAGTGGTTTTCAGTAGAGGACATAAGATTTAAACGCACATTTTATCACTAGCTATTGTGATGAAGCAGAAGAATTTTATGTTACGCAAGAGAAGGAAATTATTTAAAGCTAACTTTTTTTCCTCCCCTTTTTCTGAGGTAGTAAAATATAATACTAGAATATTAATAGTAGTTTTCTTGGTAACACTTGTCTTTATTCAGAAAGAAGCTGGAGTTACTGATCCTCCATATGTTACTCCATACTAGCAATATTGTCGTAATACTCAATTTCACAATGTGAAAAGTCAAAAGTCTTTGAGAGTATTACTTCAGTCTAAAATAATCTGATAGCTTCAAAGACTGCTTTGTTATATTCTAAGGCTTTCAGCCAGCCTGTTTTGAGTGATTGTAAATGTACTACGAAACAGCATTCACACTAGAGTGTTAGAGCAGAAGGTATGTTTGCCCTACATACCGTAATGGGTAGAAATTCCCAAGATCCCTGGGCAAGCACTCCATGAGCTGGTAGCAGCCTAGCTGTAGGAATCAGCAGACTGAACGAATCTGCACAGTGAGGTTGCTACTGCAACCCAGAAAGCACAGCAAAACACTGACAGCTCCGAGCTGATTCGCTCATCTACGTGTTGTATTGACAGTGGAGGTATGCCCACAGTGGAGGTGTGCCCTCTGAAGACTTTAATAAAACATTCATGTGCTGTTAGGGTCCGAGCTGCCTTTTCTTTGTTACCTGCTTGTGTATCAGATGGTAACACTACTCAGAGATGACTTCTGAGGGATCACCTAGTTCCAGTTGGAAACATCCCTTAATTCATGCCAGATTTTTATGTGTAAACAAAGTGGTGGATTGATGCATCACATTCTCCAATAATCCTCTGTACTCTTAATGCAGAGAAAAATAAGCCTCAATACCATGGGGGGAGAAAAATTAATTTCTAAGGGTTTTTTTGTTATCTTGTTTAACAGTGACATTTTAAATATGTGCACATGCTTTTCAAGAGTATTTTATAAACAACACTGAGTAAACTGGTTTTATGGTGTGTCATCTCTAAAGCAGGTCTGTGGGGGCATGTCCATTTTTGTTCAATTTCAGCTGCAGGTATGATTACAGATTTGGTGGCTTTGCTCTGAGTATATGCAGATAAGGCTTTGTGTTCCCCAAGTTCAAGTCGTGGCATGTGCCAGAGACCACAATCATAGGAGTTCAGGTAGTTCTTATTTATAGTTGTGCCTTTGTTAGCTTTGGATCTTGTGGCAGTCTTATCCTGGTATATAAACCTGGTTTATAACCTGGCTTCATACTTTCTCAAAGCAAAGCAACACTTTCTAAGAAAGGCAGGCCTGGGTACAAATGATGTACTGTGTGCCTATTGGGGCCCCTTCTGAAAACAAAAGGAAGTCTGACTCTAATTACAGCAGAGTACTGTGCCTTATAGAAGCTTGAAAAGAGTGGCCTTTGTTCCCTAGATCTGTTAGTTTTGCCACAGTGGTGGGTTTGTCTGAGTAACTTATTCCTTCCTATCTCTTGTGTGTGAATTTGGGTTTCTGATGGAAAGTCCAATTTCTTTCCTTATCACATCCAGCACCTGCATGATCCTACATTCAACCTCATCATCAAGTATTACCATCTTGAGCTTGAAAATCAGGTGGTCCTTTAACCATAGCTTCAAAAAAATATCTAAGAATAAATTTTGCCAGTCTTTGTTCTGCTTAATGGTTTTGCTGTTTAAGTTCACACAGGATTTATTTAAATAGAAAGTAGCTCTTGACAATTTATTTCAACTCCAATATATAATATGGCAGGTGTAGCTGTTGGTTTGCTTTTTTACATTACAGTAAGTGAGCTCTTAAACCCCTTTGTAAACAGGTACATTTCTACATAAAGCAGTTTGCAGTCTCTTGTAAAATTTAAAGAAATAGTGAACTTGTTTGAGAACTGGTAGATCAGACCAACAGTCCTGACAAAATGGGCTGCAGTGAGTCAGTGCTGAGAGAAAAGATACTCAAAGTCAACAAGTTTTCAAAATCACAATAGTCTCTTCCCAGTAGTATGTGTGACACTAGCTTGGCTGAGCCAGTGTTGCAGTTTGCTGCCACCAAAAATGTTGGTGCTTTTGTTTCTCAGCTGTGCACTGCCAGTATTTACTTTATGCTGGTTCTGGTCATGAATTGACTCCAGTGTGACCAGGATACAGTGCATGGATGGCCGAGCCCAGAGAGTGGTGGTGAATGGAGCCAAATCCAGCTGGCGACCGGTCACCAGTGGTGTTCCCCAGGGCTCGGTGTTGGGACCAGTTCTGTTCAACATCTTCATAGATGATCTGGACGAGGGGATTGAATGCACCCTCAGTAAGTTTGCAGGTGACACCAAATTGGGTGGGAGTGTCAATCTGCTGGAGGGTAGGAAGGCCCTGCAGAGGGATCTGGACAGGCTGGATTGTTGGGCTGGGGCCAACAATATGACGTTCAACAGGGCCAAATGCCGGGTCCTGCACTTTGGTCGCAACAACCCCAGGCAACGTTCTAGGCTTGGGCAGGAGTGGCTGGAGAGCAGCCTGGTGGAAAGGGACCTGGGGGTGTTGGTTGACAGCCGCCTAAACATGAGCCA
>VXBZ01005662.1:867779-977208 GCA_013399135.1 Heliornis fulica | reverse complement strand
GTTGGTCTCTTCTCCCCAGTAGCAGGTGACAGAACTCGAGGTAATGGCCTCAAGCTGTGCCAGGGAAAATTTAGGTTGGATATTAGTGAGAACTTATTTACTGAAAGAGTCATCAAGCACTGGAACAGCCTACCCAGGGAGGTGGTTGAGTCCCCATCTCTTGAGGTGTTTAAAAGACGGGTAGATGCAGTGCTTGAGGATATGGTCTAAGGGTAGACTTGGTGGCGGTGGGTTAATGGTTGGACCAGATGATCTTAGGGAACATTTCCAGCCTTAAAATTCTATGATTCTATGATAAGCTGACAGAATGTGCATGTGAATAATATCTCTGAGTTCTGAGATATCTCTTGCATTCCTGTTAGCCCAGGAATGGGATCATCCAAAAGGAAGATGGGAGGGGTTGAACTGCTCTTTTAAGTGAGAGTTGGATTGGCTCTGTCATCCCTGATCACTCCAAAAGGGCTCATGTTTTGCTGCCACTCTGAACCAGCAGCTGTGTGGTGTGTTTTACTAGGCTTTCTGCAGTCAGGTTACTCTGATTACCTCTGGTAAGTGATTGTCTCCATCATGCCCTGGCAAAAGTTAACATGGCAACAGGGGTGACCACCGTTGTACTTTTCCCAAAGCTAATAGATATCTGTCCCCTTAACGTGATTAGTCAGGGATACTGAGGTGGGCACAGTTAGCTCACACTTTATTGCACACAAATCTTTGTGCATGTTAGTTTGCATACTGCAGTGACCCATAGTATTGATCAACCCTTAACTAGCCCATGCTATCGATATTTTTTTACAAAGTAGAAATGCAATTTTGGAAGGGAAAGCTGTAACTATAAAATCCGTTCTTCATCTGTGCCAGCTACTTCTGTTTTAGGAGAAGCAGTAGCCTCTCTATTCCCTGTGCTGCTTTTTTCTTCTGTCCAAAAAAAAACCCTTGCCAACAACCTGGTATCTCAGTAAGCACAGACTGGGTGCCTGCCTTCAGGAGACTTCTGCCAACTGCTCAGCACAAAAAACTTGCAGACCACTCTGTTACTTGGATGGTGTAGGGCTCTCCAGAGAAACACCATATGGGCATAATCCCTTTTGCCTACATGTGCCATTTCACTTAGATGCCCAAAGGAACTGTGTGTATATAAAGCAAATAATGGATTTAATTTTGTGGTGCAATGACTATGCAAAGCACCCTCTGAACTGTACAGAAACAAGGATTGTAGGAGAATGTGCTGGCAGAAGGGAAGATTTGTTGATCTAAAACCTATATTAATATTTGTTTTAAGAGAACAAACAAAAAAAAACACCCTTGGTGTACAACCTTCCTGCTTCAAGGTTTTAACTTTTATGTGTTGTTATTTTACAGGAGACTCATTTTAGGCATTTGCATCTTGCTTGGTCTGTTCTCTGTTGTATAGTGTATTGTGTAGTGTCAGAGTGATTCAAAAACAATAAAATCAGTTTCCCTTGCGATGCTGAAAAACTCCACTCTTGCTTTTACACAAGGAGAACATGAGAGCAACCCTTCCCATAGAGATTCCCAAGTCCTTAATTTTTTTTCTTGTAGAACGCTCAGTTGCCTTTTCAACTCCTCTGATTAGCAGCACACTTTATAGTACGATCACAGAGAACAAGAGTTAGTGTCTTGGATGAGGATGAAGAGCATTTTAAACAAAAAATTATCCACAGGATGTTAAGACTTCTCTGGGAACAAACGGGGTACAGGAAGATGGGAAGTGAGACTTTGATGCATGATTTGACAGTCCAGTTGTGAGTGTGCCAAAGTGATGTTTCTGTCACATCACATCATCCATTAATTCTTTTGGCAAGTTGCATTTCCTATGGGAGTCAGCTACAATGAGTGGTGTCCAGGGATAGTGTTTCTTCTCAAGCTTTTTCCATGGTATGCAGCTTAGCTTCCAACATGCAAGCCACACATGCTGACAAGAATCAGATACACCTGCTCCTTGACCATGATCCACAGATGTAGTTTTAAAGAGCCTAAGAAGCAAGGGCTGAGGGATGTGTACCAGTTGAGCTGAGTAATTTCACTGCTAGAGATATTTTTATCATAAATTGTGCATTTGCATCTAAGTTTACAGTGTTTGTAATTGTCAGAAGTTTTGTTATACAAAAATAAGCAGCTGCTAAAGGCTTTGGTCACCAAGGGACCACAAAGCATTCAATGCACTGATTCACATGTGTAACAGTTTTTCTAATGTGCCTATTGGGATTTCTTGCCTAAACTCTACCTTCACTGCCTGCTTCAGTAAAGCATCTTGCTCTTTATCAATCTTAACAGAGCTGCTTCTGTTATTTTTATGCTTTTCTTGTTCACTGGACTGTGAGAGGTGCTCTGTCATCCTTTCCTCAACATCTGCTCCAGACTTCTCCTTGCAGACCAACCCTGGATTGCACTGTATGTATATAGTATGCGTGTATTCTTCACATTTCCCTGGGATATTATCTAAAATCTCAGAAGATTAATGAAGATATAAAAAATGTGTTTATTGTATGCATGCAGAAAATGTGGACTGCACAAACACAACATGCACTTTATCCTGCTTACTAAGAAAGGAGCAAAGAAGTTGGCTAGCCAAGGTCAAAGAACTCTCTTTAAGTTTTCAGTCAAAAAACAGTCTAGACATTTTTATCACATTAAACAGTCTGAAGCATTTAATAGGTGCACTACAGGAAGAAAGTAGCCTGAACTAGCTGACCAGTTTTCTTTTGGGAAAAGCCTGCTGGGCTCAAGGTTTTATTCTTTGCAATTGTAATTAATATGCTGGAAAACCTTAATGGTAATGCATGAAGCAAAGCTGGTTTTAGACATGTAAAAATGTTACTTTCACTTTCTATGGGGTCTTCTCTACTTCATGACCCTGCTCTTGATTTTGATGAGCACAGTCCTTGAGTTTGTGTGCCATCTATTATTAAGTTGTGGATACTGGCAGCATTAGTTAAGCACAACAGAACACTTCAGTACATGTAGACAATGCAAATGGCCAAACATTTTCCTTCTGTCCCAGCTAGTGTTATCATATTTTTTTTAGTGTAACAAGTTGCATCTGTTGATTTCCTTTGCATTTGTTATCTTCCAACCAGACTTCTCTCTCTGTCTTTGACCTCTGCCCTCTTATCTAGAACATGTTCTTCCACCTTCCCAGGCATTTTGCCCATGTGCCCCTTAGTTTGTCTGCAGTACAGAGGAATGCTGAACTTCTTGTTCCAGGATCCCTGCTATCCTAATTCCTGAATTGTCACAATAAATAACCCTACTTTGCTATTGCCTGGAACGTTGGCACTGTTCTTGCCACTTCTCTCTTTACCCTCCACACACAGACACCAGCGTTCTCTTGGTCTTGGTGTGTGTTCTATCCTGTTCCTCCTTTTCCAGCCTTACTGCAGAAACCCAGCTTTACATTTGTAGGATTTTTAAAAATAGCCTTGCTTGTGCTGTCCCAAACCATTTCCATTTCAGCTATTCCAAACTACCCACTGTTTGCTTCTAGTATTGTGAAGATGCTGTCACCTTCTCTTTTCATTTTAGCTCCATTGGCCTGCTTGGACTCTTCATCATTCTGTAGAAGCCCACATCAGTGTCCTTGCTTCCTGCATTTGTTCTGGTGTTAGTTCCCTCCTCCTCTTTTTACATCCTGTGCTCTCCCACACATCTATTTCATTTCTTTGTCCCCTAATGGTTGCCCAGGATCAACAATATCTTTGTATGACGTGTATACTCTCACCTCGTTAGGCAGAGAAGAGAAATCGCTGTTTATCTTCCTGCCTGCGTGAGCATGTTCTATTATGTACCTGCCTCAGCATGAGGGCAAAGGTATTCTCTGTTCATACTACGTGTGTCCCTTTCCACCACAGTAGAAGCAGAGGTCTCAGCAGCTGGTGACAATAAAGAACAGTGATGAGGAGGCTTGGAGAGGCTCAGTTCCCCCTTTTGCTTCCTGCCATTTGACACTGAATTGCATCTTCGTGTTAGAAATTGAGAGAAAGTAAGTCCCCTGACCCTGAGGTCTCTATTTGGTCTAGAAAAAACTGAATAAATTGAACCTCTCAGCATGCTGTAAATCACGCTGTTTATTATGAGATGTCAAGTAAGTGTTCAAAATGGGCTGTGTACGCCAGCATGCCATACCAGCAATCCTGACTGGCAGACTGGCTCTCCTTTTTGTCTTCATACTGGACAAATAGGTTACATACCAACACTTTTATTTTTATCCCTTTTGGAATACTATGTCAAACCATCCACTTAAAGCAATACAAAAATTGAGATGCCTTTTCTCCAGAAATTTTCGTATATGTTATGAGTAGTTGAACAAGCCAAAATGCATTCCCAGGAAAGAGGGTGCTGGCTTGGAATACTTCCCCATCCCCCTCTTTAATAGTTGGCATGCCTGGTTTTGCCCCTTTTTTTTTTTAAACAACAGATACATTAACATTCAGAAGGACGTTCTAGGGGCATGGCTCTTGAGTAATGTAAACCATTGAATATTTCAATTATGAGTATATTAGCACTCAGAACTGTTTTATCAAGTAGACTTAGATGTCGCACATAGTCTCAATTTACCCCTGAGATACAAGAAATGTCAATTTGATAATGACTGATGTGACAGGAGGCATAGCACAATGTCAAGAGAGATGTTTTAATATTTGATTAGTAGATTGCATGGTTTCTCTGAGACAGGGCTTAGTGAAAGCAACTGATGCCATATTTTATGCATCATTGTCTTCTGTTTATGGTTAAATATGAACTTAAAAGGATTGGTGACATTTTTTATTTTTATTTTTTTTTACACTTGGTAAAATACCATGAACTTAAAGGATTGGTGACATTTAGTTTTTTTACCCTTGGTACACTACTTGCACAATCTTGTTGTGTCTCCATTGTTTTTATGGCTTCTGGGCAGTGGCACAACAGCCTCTTAAAGAGAAATCTGGCTGAAACAAATTTATAAGAAATGCTTACTCTGCCACCTACCTACGATACTGAAGTAATGATAATTTAAAGTTCATAACCAGTTGCTTTTTCCCTTGAATCTTTAGGAATTAAACCTATAAATAGCTGATAATCTGGTATATCTCAACCATGGTTTCTGTATTTGGACAGCTTTAAAGAGGGCTTCTAGATTTCCAAATTATAGGCAGAGTTTTATTTTTGGCCTTGCCTAGTTGTAATATGTTGTGTTTAGAACTGCAGCAATGTCATCTTAAGAAAAATGACTGGCTATTTATTAATGAGTTAATACTGGATGTTACTGGTGATTGAAGGTGTATCACATTAATAACATTTAGCTCTGAACCACCTTGCTGTCAGTGTTTTCATTTACAGTATATAGATAAATAATTAATATCACTGTGTAATTAAAACAAGTTTTGCCTCATTTTTTTAGAGGAGGGGGAAATGGGAAATGGCAAAGACTCCTTCCAGGACTTGGCTTCCAGCAGTCTGGCTAAACATCAACTGTAACCCATATCCCTTGATTCCCAACTAGCTAAAGGTGCTTTTCCTTGATAACTGGTAACAAATGTTGTTTCTGCATGCAGCACGTAAAGTGTTTGTGAGTGAGGAAAATAGACAAGTTGAGCCTATACAACAGTGTTTAGGCCAGGCAGTTCATGATTATTTTTCCCCTATCTGTTAAATGTCATCCTGATTAATAGATCTGCTCTTTTGCATGGTCCTGTTGAAGTGCACACCATGAGCACTACACATGGGGTTTTTTCCTGACACTGACTGGGAGGAATCAGAGGAAGAACCTTATTAAAGACAATTAGTATGTTCCGTTTCTTTCTGGTTTGTTTCCTGTTTTCTTTTTTTGTTTGTTTTTTTGGTTTTTTTTTTTCTGTGATTTGAACCTGAAAACTTGGTAGGAAAATAAAATGAAACCAACCAACCATTAACACTAAAAGCTCAGAGGAAGCTGCAATCTGCTCCAGCTGTGCATGAGCTAGGACATGTTACAGCTGCCCTGCTCCTGTCCTTATTTGAGCTCAAATTGTGTCACAGAACTAGGAAAGGAAGAAAAGCTGTGCCTCCAAATCTCTGGTACCCAGGATTTGGATTTACTGCAGCCACTAGGACAGTTTCCATCCCAACCAGCTGATGATGGTGTGCCTGCATTCCTCTACCTCCTGCTTGAGATTTAAGTTGGGGCATGAGCCAGCATATGAGTTAAGATAACGGGAAGTAAAGAAAGAGTGGTGAAAACAAGAGGAAGGATATCAGGTGTAAGGAAGGAGTGTACTGATGAAATGCAGATACGTTTTTCTTGCTTTTCATTCTGTTTTGTCTTGTTTAAATAAGGAGACACAAAACCAGCTATCTTTAGGGTTTAAGGTGGGTTTAATGAGCAACATTATGATAGACAATTTTTCACTGGCCAGTGCCATGGGTTAAATTGCCCAATGACAGTTACACCTAAAAAGTATAAAAAAGCCTATCACAGAATCACAGGATCTTCTGAGTTGAAAGGGACCCATAAGGATCATCAGGTCCAACTCCTGGCTCCACACAGGGCCAGCCAAGTCAGATCAAGGGACTGAGTGTGTCATCCAGATGCTTCTTGAACTCAGTCAAGCTCAGTGCTCTGACGACTTCCCTGGGGAGCCTGTTCCAGTGCCTGACCACCTTTTCAGTAAAGAAACTCTTCCTAACATCCAGATGTGGTGCTTCAGGACATGGTTCAGTAGTGGTTATGGCAGATTAAGTTGATGGTTGGACTTGATTATCTGAAAGGTCCCTTCCAGCCAAGACAGTTATGTGATTCTTGGTGTTTGTATTTTGTAGGCTCTTCCAGGCTACCAAGAAATTTGTAATTAGTTTGAACTTTCAACAAACATCTACTTTTAACAGACTTGCAGCTGTCAAATAGTCAATGCAGCATTTGGATATTATATATTTTAGGCCACTGGAACAATTGCTAAAAAGATCACCTTAACTTTGCCTGAAATTTTAAAGCAGCAATGTGTCTCACTCCTGTTTCTCAGAAATGATCTAGAATACTGGTCAGAATTGAACCTTGAAAATTAGAATGACACTTTCCTAATTTTAGATTTTAAAATAACATCTATGTTCCTCACAGCTTATTAGCTTTTAAAATATCTGTGTATTTTGAAAAAGATCATATTAAGTCATCTCAAAACTTTAATAAAGTTTGGCTTGAACTACAGTACCTGACCATAGAAGGGATTATTTCAAACACCGAGAGATTTAGAAGTTATTAAAAAAATGTGATCTTGACCTTTCATTACATTTTATTAATACAATGTCTGAGTCTGTGTCGTTGTTTGGAAACAGTCAGTGTGTCCTCAGGACGTGGTCATGGAGCAGCTGATATTTGTAGTTTGTTTTAGTTTTGTTTGAGGTACTAATGTGTTATTTCCAAAACTTTTCCTTTCACTTAAATTAAAGACTGCCAAAATTAATCTGGTTTGGAAGTTTCTGTTGCCTTTTCCATGATATTTCTAGTTAATAATCAGCTCTTAGAATTTTGCAGGTTTTTTATGTCCTAGGATCCCTGAACTTTTGCATTTATGACAGGAATGATGCTCATTTAAGGTTACTTGGTGTTTCTTGAATTCTTCTTAGAAATTTAATTTCAAACATTTATTTATGTCCTGAAGTACAAAAATATTTTCTGCTTGAGATCTTTAAAAGCACTAAGCCCCAGAAGGAGACTAAAAGGAAGAATCTGAGGATCTAAATGTCAAAATTGCCTGTGATTTCAACTAAAATGATTTATACAAATGCTTTATACAGGTGTACCTGCACTGCTCACTGATTTAAAAGATGCATTATCTATCAGCTCCGGATTAAGCAATATTGGCAATTAAGCACAGTATTATTTGCCCAAAGAGTATATTGAAGATTTGGAATTTTTTAATACATCTGGCAAGTCTTTTTCTTTTAGTGACCATTGCTGTAATTATAGGACATGTCAGATTTTATAAGACAATAAAGAATTTGGGCTTAACTCATTCAGAAAATGCTTGAGTTGTTTTCAGGTGCTATGTTATTTGTGGCTGGTTTTTTAGTTTTTAGCACTGTCTTCACTTGAAAGCCAATGAGTGGAGTAATTAAACTTAATAAAAGTCCCTGCTGGTGAAATCAAGATATCTTGTCTACATACATTTCATGCTATAGCAATTCAGAAAGATCTTGACAACCATTACACAAACAGTTGCTTTCATCAAAGTCCAATTTGTTTTCTATTACTACCTGGGGAGGAGGTAGCTTCTAGGAAATGGGATGCTTGATATAATACTGAAAATAAATCTTGAGCACCTCTAACATGTCTGCTTAACTAAAGGTAAAACTGTTGCATATTTCACATTTTAGACAATTTAATATAATGTTAGTGCGTATTATATGAACAAGACAAAACATGGAAAGTTCTAGTTCATCATATGCTCACATATGAAACAAAAGTCACTTGGCAGGTCAAAAACGAAGCATTGCTGTTAGATGGTACTGAATAATACAGGTAAATGAAAATAACTGTTTATTTTTTCCTCTCCATGAGTCAGATTGCTAAATACTCTGCCCAACTGACAGCATTAGGAACACAACCCCTCCTGAAATCATCCCTTTGGAAGATCCATTCCTTTCCCCTTGCTTTTACTGTTAAAAAATTGAAAATGCGAACACTAAATTTTCTATCACCAGAACAACATCAATAAAAATAACTTCAGTAATTTTTATGGATATGTGTGTATGATTTGTTATTTTTTAACACATTTTAATTAACTTCCAGTTTTTATAGGTCTCCATTTTGGCATACTGTTCAAACCATACTTTTCCTAGGAATGTGTACAGATGCATGTGAGCAGATGAGGTTCTGTTATTGCTGTAGGAGTTTCCTTGTGGACTGTGACTAAAAACTTAACTTCTTGTTTTAATGCTTTGCTGTTGAAATTGTTGAGGTGCTTTTGGTTTTCCAGGCATTTCAAGTGGCACCTACCTAGAGGCTCACTTTGGTCAGCAGGGGAAGTTAATTGTGTTAGGTTACAATGGGAGCACACAAGGACTGATCCCGGTTCATCAGAAGCTGTGCAATGAGTCCATGTGACTTTGGAGAGGAGTTCAAAAGGGAACCTCTGCTCCACTGACTCTATATCTGATGAGTGTAGAAATATTTTACCTTCTTGGGACTAGAAGTATTTGTTCTGGGAGTGAGATGGGTTAATTGTCTGTCTGTTTTTCTGGGCAGTGATATTCAAGCCATCAAATTTAGAATAGAGAGGAAAGAAAACCCTTTAATTTAGGTTCAGGTAATGCAGCTCCACTGATGAAAGAGGCAACAATGGTCAGAAGGATTAGCAGGTCACAAAATTAGATGTTTTTTTCTTGTTGCTGGTATTGGCTTATTTTCTATTCTGGGGAAATTTGGTAGTTACATAGAAGCATTTCTTATGTTGCATTTTTCTACCATTTCACTATTAGTAATAGACTCATTAAGCTGTCTTTCATCATTAATCTTTTTTTTCCTTTATGACATAAGATTGTTTCTTATAAATTGTATTATTTATTTCTTGCATCTAATTTATGGAATATGTAATATCTTGTATCACTTTTTTTGAGAATGAACTTTGACTTTATAGCACCTTCCGTGGAATTCTGTTCTCAGAAATTTAGAAACCTTTTTTCTGAAATATTGCTGTTGCTGCTGTAAATGTGTGTTTAAGATAGTTTCATATGTGGCTTCTGTGTTAGTGGGGTTAAGTGGATGGTCTGTGCTGAGTAAGCCATGCTGATAGTGGTGTCCCTATTAGGCAAGCTCCCACTAAATTAATTTATTTAGAAGTTTCTGAGGAATTAGGCCTGAGTGAATTATCTGAGAAACTTTAAAGGTTTTATTTAAATATATTTCTCAGCAGCAGCATATAGTCTAGTTATACTCTTGCAAACATACCTTACTGGGTATGTTTTATTGCATAATCTGTATGAAATAACCTTTACATACCATTCAGATCTCAGAAAGTGGAATGTGCCCTCCATACCTCATTCCCACTGCCCACCCTTCCCCCCCCAAAAAAAAAAAAGAAGGAAAAAAAAAGGAAAAATTGGGTGGTAAATACTTAGGATAGATAATGAGATTTTTATAATGAATGGGAAGGCTGGGAAAAACTGTGGATCTTAACAAACCAGGTCTTAGTACAAAAAGAGAAAACTCTCAGGAAGCTGGGAGGTAATTTTTGGGTACTGTGGTCTTTTCTAGGAATTGTACTTGTTAGACATACATAATGGCTGTCATCAGAGGTGATGACTTAGCCACAGTTCAGACCTTAAGTTTAGGCAGGACTATCTCATTTTCAGGACTGTGGCACAAGCAATTGTTCTGTGCCGTCAGTGTCATTTCATAGCCTGAAGCAGAGCTCAGCACTGGGCAGCCTCACTGAACTTGCCTGAAACACCCAAGAGGAGGATAGTTAAGAACAGGCCACTTCTTGTTTTGGTCTAACCTCCTAGCTGCCCCGGCATGCCAGTGCATTCCAGCAATTAAAGCAAAATGGAAAATGAGACAAAATGGAAATTGAAACCATCTCTAGACAATAGATGTTGAGGCGCCTGAGCTCTGCTGTGTGGCTCTTATGCTTCTGGACCTTGTTTTTGAAAGAACTGTTTCAAGTTGCTTGCATTAGCTGGGGGAGTAATGCATTTAAACATAACTTGCTGAAAAAGTACTCCCTTTAAAAAAGAAAAAAAACCCCACACAACAGCATTCAAGGATGGAAGGGTCTGAAGAGCTGTGAAATTTGGGAATCATTCTGCAGTATAGTGTGGATGCTGCAGAAACTCAGCAGCATACCATTACTTTTTACACAGCATTCATGCTGTAGTGACTTTTTTTAAAATTTCTCTTAAAATTTATTCTGAATATTAAATTCTAGTTCAGAAACAAAAGGTTTGTGTTTTAAAAAAACTTTAAAACAGCTTTTAAAGGTTGTCTCTGCATTTTGCATATGGAAATGCATGGTGCATATATGACCAAATAAATTTGATGCTGAGGAGTAAATGTATGAAGATTTAACTTCTCTTCCTGTAAATCTGTAGAAACAGTTGTAGTATTTGAATATGAAACTACTTCAGAGCCTTGAACAAAATGAAGGGGAGATTATAATAAGAAGGTTGGTATTGCCTTGCCTGCTAGTTTGCCCCTCGCTGTAGACCATAATGCTGTAGGTAGACTAGCTGAACTGGGATGAACTCCATAAAAACCCAAAAATTTTATAGCAGTGTGCTGATGTAGATTTGTTTGTCTTTGTTAAGAAGAATTTTGTTTACCAAAGAGGAGTGGTGGTGAAGGATGTATGTGCTGGGCAAGATTACTAAACTCAGCATGGTGGGTTCTGTGGGTGCTTAAGATTTGCCCTGAAACCCATGCAAGACTGTAGTGGGTGCAGGTTTAAGTGGTATAATTCAAAGAGGTAAGTGGTGAAATGGCAAATACAGAGTGTGGAGCCTCATTGATTTTCACTCAGCAAACAGTAATTCATTCTAGAGGCAAAAATAATTATTATTTTTAAAATTGTGCAAGTATTGTTTTAATATTTGGGGCTGAGCAAACTGCGGAAATTGTGAGTTACTGTGTTTTGGACTTGGGGGGAATCAGCTCTGAGGAATATTGCCAACCTTTCCAACAGTGTCTCAACATTGACAGGATGTTTATGGGATCCGAGGAGTATCCTATCCATCATGCTCACCAGCCCTGTGGGTTAGTTTAGAATATCACCTCTTTCCCCAAACATTTGTCTGCTTTGTATTAACAGAATCCTTTCCTCCTCCTGTTCAGCCACACCTTGTACTTCTTTTGGTCAAAGAATGAAAAAACCCAGGATTTATAGTCCCATCCCATCCCGCTCCCCCCACCCCCAGACCTCTGATTAAGCTTAATACAGCCAAGCTTACAAAAGGGAAAACTTTCTGTGTGAAAAAAATGCCATTCTGGATATGGTTAATTGTATGCCCTCACTATTTAGGTACTCCAAATGACTCAGAAGGTACTTTTTTCATGTGATTGAAGTCATGTCTTCAGGCATAGATTAGTGCTGAAAGAAATGGTGATATCTCAAACTACTGCACTGGAGAGCTTCACCTACCTCTTCAGACCATTAAGTCCTAGATGTGTTTTTTAAGAGTGTTCTTTCTGCTTTTCTGAACAGTATGTATTCAGAAGCATTTGTATACTTTAAGAACCTTAAGTCGGTGGAAGATTTTTATTTTAATTTTTAAAGGCTGCTTAAAAGTTTTTAAATTAAAATTTTACTGTCTTTAAGTTTAGTTTTTAAATCTTCTGTCTCTCCCAGCTGAATCTTAATGCATTCCATTGTTACTCAATTTCGTTAAAGAGAGTAATTAGTGATTCTCATCATAGCAAGGGTATTTGCGTGTATATATTTGCAGCCATATGAATGTTAGAATGTCCTGTTTAGATTTGGTGGGTGGGGTTGGTTTTGGTTTTTATTTGTTTTTGAACTGCTTAAAAATTGATGAAGATTAATAGAGTTCTAGGAGTGACAGAGGAATATTTTCTATTTTAATTTGGTGATCTTAAAAGTTAACAGGGTTACATAAGAATGGATTTTTGAGAAGAGTGTAAGAAAAGTGAGAGACTGAAAAGAGCTTTTCTAAAGGCAGAGAGAATTTTCTTCACCTTCTGCACAGCTGCCAAAGTGAAGGGCAGGGTTTAAAAATCTTGTTTGTTGCAATTCATCTGACTCCTTGCTACATGTACTCCAGCCATCTTTCCCTCACACTTCATCTGTCTCACTTCATCTGTAAACTGTATTGACCTGTGAGAGAGCGGTGCTAGAGATGAGAAAGATGGTAAATGACAATGAGCTTGAGCCCCTGAGACAGAACTTGATTGCTTGATAAATTATGAGCAATCAAGCGTGTTTTCTTACAGTGGAATGCAAAGTTATGTAAGAGGATGGACTGTTTGGTTTGTATGACAGAGGGCTGTGCTGGGCTACTGTGTCCTGGTGCAGACCCCGGACTTGTGAAAGGCTGCTGGAAAAGTGGAGAGGGTTCAGGATGACTCACTCCAAGACTTGAAAAATGTGCATTGCAGCAGAAACTGAAGAGTTTGATCTATTTAATTTATCAGTGATGAAGTAATGAGACAACTTCATCATACTGTGTGAGTACCCAGACAAGGAGAAGATATCTGTAGAGAAGGGAGTTTTACAGTGCTGTGTTTCTGTGACTGGATGATGAACTCAGCAAAGTTCAGATTGGTAATAAAGTGCATGTTTATAGTGCTAAGACAATTAGTCTTTCTGAACAGTAAGTGTCTGTTCAAGCACTCTTTACATCTGCATCTAGGATCCAGAGTGCTGGATGCTGTGACTTGTTCTATACAGCAGTTCAGAGCAGTTGGAGAGCTTGTAGATTTTCAAATCTGTGTCTGTGTGGGGTTCAATGTCAGTGAAAAAGGGTAAAGACCATGTATACAAGGCTAGGGGCTGGGTAAGAATATTCTTCACAATCTTAAAAGTGTCACCATGTTTCCTATGTTTTAGCACGGAATGTATCAGCTTTTCCCAGAAGGACTTCACATGCTGGCAGCATGTGTACCTGTCATATTTGAAGTAACAATTCTTCTTGGGAGGATTCTAATGGTAAAAGTAATTTAAACTGAAAAGGGAATGATCAAAATGGAGTTTTTATATCTTCAGGTGTGCATGCACAAAGTTTCCTTTAAATGTAAACATATTTTCCCAAGACCTTTGGGGATCTATTGTGTCGGGGTTTTTTAGTTATGTTTTCAAACTTGCCAATAACAAAGGCCACAAAGTCAGAAAACATATTTCCACAGCTGTGGGTTTCTAAATGTAGATTTGTTATTGAACAAACACGAAGTTTTTTAATTGCTGTGATTCTACTGAGTTACTACGATAAGTCTGTAAGATGTATAGAACAAGATGTCATTGTGCTTCTGCAATGGGATAGCTGTTCTGTTCTGCAGCTTCCTCCATGGAATTGAGGAAGAACTAGCTCTATGCTGATCTGAACTGGAATAGACCCTAAAATAATGTATAATTTAAAAACAACACCAACAAAATCAATAATTTGACACATTTTCTTAAAGGATCTCCAAATATCTTATGGTCCTCAAGAGGAAGATATTATTACTCTTTTATAGAGTGGTAAGAGCCAAATGCACAGGGCTGGCAAAAAGAAAAAAAGGCTTTTGATAAGTTACTAAATGTAGCTGATCCTTTTTTGGCCAAGACCACTTCTTGGCTCCTTCTCCTCTATTTTATTCAAAGCATCTTTTCATAGGAGAAAAAAAAAACAGTGCAGAAAAGTAGTCTTAAATATTGTATAAACCCTTTTTTTAAAATTTGTGAGTAAAGATATGTTATTTTGAGTTTTCATCCTATTTTCAACAAAAGTGACCATGTAATGTTTTTTTATACGTATATAAAAAAATGAAACTATTTTTTTATAGTTATGAAGAATGACCTAATTCATCTTATTCCTAAAGCTTTGGAAACGTGATATGTAGTTTTTATATTCCTGTATTGATGACGAAGAAAGAGCAGGAAATAGAGATGGAGAGCATCCAAAGTGTATTTTGCATTTTTTTAGTAATAAGGACTTTTTTTTAGTAGAAAACTATAAAAAGTAAAGTAACTATTCTTAAAGTTAGTGTTAGATAGTCTTTAAATTGTATCCTCTGAGATTATTTGTTCTTGTTAGAACATTTTTGATATGACTAAAAGCAAGATAAAGAAAATTAAGAAGTTTCTAGTATCTTTCTCCTAAGCATTTTCATCTATTCTGTGTTTAAAGTTCAGTAAAAGTAGATATTCCTGCCTAAGAATATTGTGGAAGCATTGTTACTAGTTAGTAATTTAGCTTTCTATTCAGAGTTTTGGTCTACAAAACCACCACAAATACGATTTGCACAGCATAGATTACACGTCATGCTCTCCCTTGAATTTTACATATGCTTTTTATTCTCTGCAATTAGACAAACTTGGCTTGGACTGGTCCCCGTGTTGTAGCGCAGTAAGATCCGTGCTGGTTAGACTTAGCCCTGTATTGTGCTGGTACAGACTGTCAGTAGCAATGGTCATTGTCAGAGGAAGGCTAGGGCAAGCAGGGAAGAACAAGGTAAGGCAGAGCGCACTTGTAAGACAGACTGTAGCATGTGAGGTCAAATTATTATGACTGTGTGCTGTATTGAAGCTCAATATACTATTTCACAGACTGGTTTCCCAACATCTGTGAGTCAGTCTTACCTGGCTGCTGCCACGTGTATTCCTTCTTATGCAAGACTTTCTGGTCCGGTCTGTGAAGGAATAAACAAGTGTGTCCTAGATGGCATTAAGCAGGAATAATGCAGATGCACCTAACTGCAGATAAAATTAACTTTGGTGCTTCAGAGTACATACTTGGGATATTTTCTGGTGTAAAGCAGCATAACCTGGAAGGCACCATGGTGTTGGAAAGGATACTGAATAGTTTGATAGTCTTTACTGTAAGGTCCGTATGTTATGACTTCATTATTATATTCTAAATTGTTTTATTCACATTCCTATACTTGAGAAATGCACAATACTACTAATTTTATTTAATGCCTTATATCCTTAAACAGGTTTTTTCTCGTAATTTTGACCTATATATTATGCATATATTGAGTTATGTATAAAGTATCACTGACAATACCCAGTAAATATATTAATATAAGTGAATTTTGAAATACAAAGTACAGATAAAAAATGTTTTGCCTATGTACTATACAATTTAGAATTAAAAAAATAAATCTGTCTACATAGGATCTGATGTTTTCCCTGTAAAAAAGAAACACTTATGTATTACAGGTGGTGGTATTCTGTGTCATCTAGAGCTGCATTAGACCCAGCTTCATTATACTTTAGAAGTGATGTAATAGATATTTAAGCTAAAGCAATATTGCAGTCCAAGTGTGGTTTTTTTTCCAAATAATTAAGTTCAGGCACACAAATTTTGCAAGTATTTTTAATTTAAAATTATGAAATAGAAATACTCTAATGAGGGAAACTCTTGATTTGGAAATGCACCATGACTTTTTAATATTTCTGTGTAAAAGAAGAAGGTAAAAGTCACACTTTTCCTGCTTAGACTTTTAAATACTCCTTTTAAAAGACAGTAATGGAACTCTGCTTTTTCATTCCATTTCAGGTTTTTCTTCTATAAGCATGGCAAAACCATATGAATTTAACTGGCAGAAGCTGGTTCCCTCCTTTATGCAAGATGGAGCTGTGTTTGATAGATATGAAGAGGTAAGAGGCCAGTTGCATTTTATTTGCTATTCTCTCTTAAATATGTAGTTGTTACAGAGCATTTAATGTTTTTCTTTCAGTGTACCCAAACTTCCAGATAAATAAAAAATTGTGCGTGGGAAGGAAATATCAACAGACCTTATTGCTATGCAGATTTTTGCTTTTAAAAGAAATTACTCTAAAACATATTTAATCTCTTATTTGAAATAAGCCCTGAGCAAGAGAAAGGGAGATTTGGATCAAAATATCTGTAACGTGCATAAAGCTCTCATCTTTGCAGATTCATAAAGCACATTTTTGAACAAAGTGAATCATTCCAATTTTTGTACATCTGTCAAATGGAGGGATGGGGGAAATGTATTTTAATAAATAAACTGAGGATCTGCATCTCACAAGGGAAAGAACACAGAACATTTATATTCTGATTCAAATGCATCATTTGAGATCTGGAGGGGTTTTATCTACTTTAGAAAATCAACTTGTGCTCTATCTGAATGTGATTATATGATCCCACATTTAGCTGTGCTTTAATCCAAATTTATTAAAGGAATGCAAACCAGGACATTTCATGTGGCCAGCTGAGAATGTTTACCTTATACTCAGCATAATTCTATCAGGATCTATTTTTAAT
This sequence comes from Heliornis fulica, assembly GCA_013399135.1. NCBI lineage: Eukaryota > Metazoa > Chordata > Aves > Gruiformes > Heliornithidae > Heliornis > Heliornis fulica. Next base: position 960,294 of record VXBZ01005662.1, on the reverse strand, counting down.
CTTGTTTGGACAGGAAATCTGTAGAAGTTGAAGGTATCTCAGTAAGTACCTTCAGGGATATTTGTATTTGCCTCTTATCTTGGGAAATGCAAGTAAAAGGTATCATGAGGCCTTCCAAGATAGGAATAGTTGTTTTACCTGGTATTTTCAGCTTTGGGGGTATATAAACTAGGAAGTTACTAGTAGACACTACATTCCTTAGAAAGGAGGTTCATGAAAGCCTTTTTTTTCTTCAGCAAGTATCAATCCAGAAATTCGTCCCGTGAGGATCCAAGTGAGGAGTATGGCCCATGCTCTTCACTTCCACCTTAGATGACAAAAACAAGAATCAGCAGATACAGGAAAATGTTTTAAGTGCTCAAATTTTGGTGGGAGATCAAGAATGCTTAGTGAGGCACCTGGGTCCTTGAAGTAATGATAGGGAGAATGAGACATCTCAGAAAGTAACAGCTTTGTACTGCAGATCACTTTACCCAGCAGGCACCTGTGTGAGGCTAGATGATGATGTGCAGATGGGGGTAGGATGGTAGCACCAGAAGTCCTGCAGCTAAATTTACTGCCTTCCAAAACCCCACGGAAAGGGGTTCCTGCTTGCCACCAGTGGAACAAAGTATTGCTTATCCATCCATGTGAAATTCTTCAGCTGCATTGCTCACTGCAAGTGTTGCTACAGTACAGTTGGAAGCCTGGTTTGTTTTCTTGAAGGGGACTCTTCTAGAAACAATAAAGGGCTTTCACTTGAAGCAACAAACTGTATATTTATCTGCAATTTTATAGGATTTATCAAGGGCTGTAAAAAAACCCAGTGACTCAGAAGTTAAGATCTGTAGCCTATAAACAGTGAACATTTAATGATGTGGCTGTTTGATGTAATCAGATTTATGATATAAATAGGCTATTACTTAGTTGTGTTGTGGTAGTAACTAGATAGCCCACCCAAGAGAGAGGCTATTGTTTTAGAAATACTATGCAAACATAGCAAGATCCTATCCCTATACTGCTGGCCTTGCAATATTCAAGAAAAGTGTTTCAGATAAAGGCTTCTAATTTTCAAGAAAATTCTGTGTTTAACTCCACACTCTGACCGAATGGTCATGTCAGGGAAAAGATAAATACAGCTGGTCACTGTGGACCTGGGACTCAGGAATCCTGTCACAGGGTCTGGGTGACTGAACAGCATGAAAGGTCTTTTATGTGCCCAAGTTTCATTGAGTGGCTAGAAAAATCTGGGTCATCATGTGGAGCGGTGTCTTGATCCATCTTATGCGGATAGAATCATGGAATTGTTAGGGTTGGAAAAGAGCTCTAGTATCATCAAGTCCAACTGTCAACCTAACACCACCATGCCCACTAAACCATTGCCCAAAGTGCCATGTCTACACATGTTTTTTTTAACACCTCCAGGGTTAGTGACTCCACCCCTTGTCTTGGCAGAGGGTTCCAATGCTTGACCACTCTTGAAGTAGTTTTTCCTAATATCCAATCTAAACTCCCTTGCTCCCTTGGTACAACTTGAGGCTCTTTCCTCACATCTTTATGAGTCCCTTAACGAGAAGGATTACAGTCATGGAAATATATTTTGAGGAATCAAGCGTTATCATGTTTGCTGAAAGTTCTGTGTCTTGAACAGTGTCATCTCAGCAGTAAATACAAAATAAAAATCATACGTAATTATGAATCATACTGGTCATCTACATGGTCTGATGACAGGTGCTTTTTACTGTATGAGAAGACACATAGCAGAAAAAGTAATTTGCTGAGAAGAGTCAAGGCTAGGGTAGCACATAAACATAAGTGCACTTTACATAGACACCTTGGTGAAAACATTTTTGTTATATAAAGAGCTTTTTGATAGATGAGGGCACAATAAATGACAAATGCTGTCTGCTTTTTATTGTGTGAGTAATCTTTCAGGGAAATGCAAGACACCCTCGTTTTGGTTAGCTAGCTGCATTTTTATGCCGCTGTAAAACTAGTGCATTTGAGGTGTCTGGCATCAGATAGGTTTCATGATGAACAGGTGCTAAGGTGAAGGCAGGAAAATAGAAGCTCTGGTGGGGAAAGATGGGCAGGGTAGTATATTCTGGAAACTCATGCATTACTGGTGTTGGCTCAGAGCTGTAGCAACTGTACTTTCTATCTTGGCTCCCTGTCTGTAAAATTAACATGGCTGTTTGTTACTTGGATGGAAATCTGTAGTGTGTCAGTCATTAAAACATGTGAAACCTGAAACATGTGAAAACCCTGAAGTGGTAGACACCATTCAGTAATTAATGTGTCCAGGGAGAAGGAGCAATTATCCCAAACATAACATATCCCCTTTGGCTGTGCCCATCTAGGAGGGCTGAAGGACACCTGACTGTGGGTCCAAGAACTTGGTTGCCTTCATGTTCAGTGTCAAGTCAGAATAAGACCTGACTGGAATGTGACCATTCCTTAGACTACATAATGCCCTTGTTCCATGGCAGAGGCCACAAAAGCCATGGGGGGCTGCCCACTCATGTCCTGCATCCTAGGTCAGATAGACGGGCTGCCACAGAGTAACCCAGTGAAAACAAACTGTCCTGGACAGACTTACTGACCTAGAGGTATGCTCCACAGATAGAGGTCATTGGAGTTTATACCTGGTTTTGTTACCTAAAGTCAAAATATCCTCAATGCAAGACTCTGAAAACAGCTGTGAACTTCCATGTCCTTCTCACCCTTCCAAACACAGCAGAGGTCACAGCATTTCAGAGATGTGCCTCAGTCTTTAACGCAGAAGAGAGCGCTGATCTCTGAGACAGTAAGCAGGGCTGTAGCCTGCATGCATGCTTGATGGTTTCCAATTAAGGAAGTCAGGAAGTCCTGGATCCTTTTTTTCATTGAAAAGTGATTGATTCTGCACAATGTTATCCTGCATTTTAGCTTAATTTATGATGCATTAATTGAGGCTGGAGGTGTGTGGAGGAAATTTCTTTTTTAATTCAGCTAATCCAATTTTTTTGCCTTGTCTAGTCTCTTTGGCATGCCATTGTTTCTTGATCTCTCTACAAATCAATAGCCTTCAACTTCTTGCCTTATACTCTGGCTTCAAACTGCTTGTGGCATGCATACTGTTGTGATCTGACAAAGGAGTGCATCCCAAATTCTGAATGCTAAAATATAATGTTGTTGTTCGATCCTGAAAGAAGTTACCAAATTACATATTTTCAACTTTTAGTTTGAAGCATTTAATTTTCAATCATTTTTTCTTTTTAAGTTCTATTTCATTAAGGCTTTTCATTAGATAAGAGTTACTGCTTTTATTAAACAAAACAAATCTTCATAGCTACAAAGAAGTAAGAAAATATTAAGTACATCCTAATGTCTGAAATGTCAACAAAAAGACAAATCATTGCAATGATCATTTTTTTGAAAGCCTGCCTCCCTCATTTCTGATTGCTCTAGGAATAGAAAGTTCTCCAAGAAGGTATCTGGGGAGAAGTGTAACAAATCCTTTGTATTTGAACCATAAATAAATTCAAGACATTTGTCAAACTGACTAAAATAATGGTTTGTGTTTTATTTTCTATAGGAATCCTTTGTCTTTGAAAGCAACTGTCTCTTCCAAGTGGATGAATTTGGCTTTTTTCTGAGCTGGAAAAGTGAAGGAAAGGTATAATATGAAATTCTGTCAAGAATATGTATTAGATATTATTGCACTTGGTTTATATTCTGGCTGGCTTTTTAAAAATCTTGTGTTCCATGTTTATTCATAAAAAATAATCTTAGTCCTGTTCTAGTAGACAGAAGTCTTTAAAGGGGAATTAAATGATACAAAAAGGAAATATAGTATTTAGTGTTAATTAACAATATTTGCAGATAAGATTCATTGTTTATTTTTGCTGCAATTCATAATGGTGTCGTGTGTCAACAGACCTTTGAATTTGTACCTTTTGTGTCATTTCAGGAAGGACAGGTATTAGAATGCTCCCTGATCAACAGCGTTCGGTTTGGAGCTGTACCAAAGGTACTCTATAGTTAGTTTATACTCTTCATTTAAACAAAGAATATTTAAACTGAAGGTGAACTGCAGGGTGAAACTACTTTTATTTAAAATTTACCAACAACACAGCTTTTATTTAGCATTCACAGTCTAGTATTTTAAGTTCTCAAGTCAAGTAATTTGGTCTGATTGCAGGGGGAAGGTTCTGTCAGCTGGTCTTTCTGTATTGTACAGTGCTCAGCTTTCATGATGTGGTGAAAGCTGAACAACAGACATTAAAAGCATGTATCAAGAAGTTTTAATTGCTTTGGAGCTGTGTATTGTGATACTTCAGGGATCTGGAAGAAGATGTGTCATATTCCAAATATTGTTCCTATCTGTTTAAAAATTATTTTATCTTCTTGCTCTATTGACATAAAATACAGAAAGGTTTGTTTGACATCCTTCTTACAGATTTAGATGGTCAGAGAGGGAATCTGGTCACCATCTGCCATTTTGAAGAATATGGACAGAAGTACCTGCTTGGAGTTCTGGAGAAACTCAAAATTTGGGAACTATTCTTCTGAAGGAATACAGAGAATTTTGTGAAGTGAATGATGGGATTCCCTGCCCCAGGCCTTTAGTTTAGATTTTTTGGGGAAGCAAGATATCTGTTAACACCTCTGCATTCCCATTTTCATGTGTTCAAGTGTTCCTGTGTTAACTGTAGATGACTCTCGTATTTCTCTTGGGAAACCACAGACTAAAATCTTTCCCCCCTAGAGAAGGGGCATAAGAAGTGGTGGTGCAGACAACTTTATGCTTCATGGGCTGACAACCATATCGATATGTTTCAGACTTTACCTGTCTTTACACAGGTAATTTGCTCGTTATGCCCATTACATCTATAGCCCTGGACCCTCAGCAGAGATACCAGCTTGTACAATGTGTTGTTAAGAAGTGGCAAAAAAATCAGACAGATCTTAACTTTCAGCATCCTTGGATTTAAGTAGATCAGAACGTTTTATTTGGAGGTTAATGCTGTTCCTCAAATCCTTGGAAAGATTTTTCAATTTTTTTTTTAATTTTTTTTTTGTGATGAAAATATATTTAATTTCTAATTTAACTTTAAAATCCCTCACTTCTGAGTTCTGACATCTCTGTTACTAATTGTTAGAACATACTTTTTTTCAGGTTTCCACAGAATAATTCTCAGTGAAAGCCCTCATTTAATGTGATTGGCAAAAGCTTAAAGGTGGAGAATCAAGTGCATCTTCACCATAGTGCACTGCATAACAAAAGTATTACAAATGTAACAAGCTATTTATTCTGTTTAACAGGATCCCAAAATACTAACTGCACTTGAGGCTGTTGGAAAATCAGAAAATGAGCTGGAAGGACGGATAGTGTGTGTTTGCAGTGGCACAGATCTGGTGAACATCAGCTTCACTTTCATGGTAGCAGAAAACACAGAAATAGCCAAGGTATTTTTCAATTAAACAGTGTGTAGTTTAAAAAAAAATGGGGGGGGGGAGGAATGCTCCTCAGCAGTGCTCTGTTCTTTTCCCTGACTAAGTAAACCTGCTTGTCTGACTGATACTTGTTTCAATGTCTGCTTCCACACTCTATAAGATCAGTCAACATCCATTTGGAGCATTCTGTAACATAGCTGTGTGCCATGGTGAGAGGAAATAGTGACTTGATGGGCTCTGTGTGCATGGTGATTTATTAAAAGTAGATGTTAAGAGCATTAAATATGGGGGATGGCATTCCCTCAGCTGTTTAGAGTTTCTGTGTGGCCCTTGTACAGCAGACTAACGATTACGCAGTGGATGCTGAAGAGAAGTGCAGTTACTTCTATTTTCCTGGTGGGTGGAGCTCAGCCCTCCAAAACTTTTCAGCAATAACCTGATTGTATTATGTAGCTCATATTATTTGGAAAGACAAAAGCAGGAAATAAATTTTTCTACACTTTAAGGGATTCCAGTGTACCCAGGTTCTTTTCTGTTTCCCGTTAACAGGGAACAACTTTCAGAGAACAATACTGCTTTTTTTACACGTCATCTTCCCTGAGAGTTTAAGATTGCAGTTCACAATGCAAGTTCTGTGTCTCCACCAAGGCCTGGTACTTGATCTTCCTGCTGTAAACTGAGAAACCTGATCTGAAGTACTGATTATGTGCTACTAGCTTAGATCCAGAGATTCAAGGGATTTTTAAAAATACACTTTTTTTTTCTTTTCTAATTATAATACATTGTAACTACATACAATTTGTTTTGCCTGTGAGATAAATATTGCATAGTGATCAGTAACACACATCTGCAAAATCCCCTCACTTACAACTGAGTCTCTGTTTGCCGAAAGCAGCATCACTGAATCCCTTGGCAGACCTGGTTGATTTTTCATTGCTTACCTCTTTAAACACTGACAGTACTGAGTAAACTCTGTGATAGGAGAAATACTTGTATAACTTAGACAAGTACACTAAATTGATTTTACTGTTTATATTTTCAACAGGTTTTCAGGGAAATAACATGTCACAGTTATGTTTTGAAAACATTTAAAAATCAAAGAAAAGGAGGCACAGGCAGCATTCACTTTTATGCTTAAACCAGCAGTGCTCTGATTTATTCCAAAACCAGAAAGTTGGATATAAGTGTCTTAGCCACCTTAGATCTCAATAAACTGTATTAGACTAATTAGTTTCTGAGGAGTTTGATTGCCAGTAACATAGTGTTTGACAACAGGTGAGCTGATTATACAGTCTAAGATTTGCTTCATTAACCACCAAGATACTTACCAAAAATGGTGGGTCATGCTACAGTCACCTGTGGGTTGGCTCAGAGAGGCCCATAAATGTCAGACTCCTACCTTTGGGAGTCTTTCCACCAAAAATATATATATCCAGAACTTGCCAACTACAGTGATCCTCCTGATCTGATACAGAGGGTGATGTTTATCAAGCCAAAACTCATTTAGAGCTTTTTAAGTTGTCTTCACTGGGGCTATGGCATATAGGAGGTAATTTGCCATGTACTGCATTGGCCTTGTGTATACAGTAAGTATATCAACTTGTTAGTGTAATTCTGTGCTAACATAAAATTTTCTAGGAGTTACCTGCACATAGAGCTACTCCTGCTTGCTTCTTGTTCATGAGAAGACACCATTCTTCTGGGACACAGTAAATCTCCCCTAGAAGAAATGAGTCTCTGTGGGGTATCAGGTAGATATGCAGCCACTAACTGCAGTTTAAAATAGGTTTGATTTAATTCATGTTCAAAAGTAAACCCCTCTTGGGAAGAGAGGAAGGCAAGAGTTTGGAGAAAAAGAGGCAATGACTGTAGCTTAAGCAGCCCAGCCAGATATATGTCAGGGTTGCCTCTGTAGTTGTTTTTGCTATTTCCTCCCCTGTTGCCATGAGGAAGATGAACATTACTTATCTTTTGTCCCTTCCTCAGATAAACCAAGGTTAGGACTGGTTGGCACCTGACTAGGATACTTCAAAACAACATAATATAGGGATGGACTGTAATACTAAAGCCCAGAAGCTTTCTGCTCAGGAGGGAAAAAAGCATCCTACTTATGTCAATAATTTACAATTGGAAAAGAAGTAATTGTTACTTGCTGAAAGCTGGATTATAATGGAATAATATATATAACTGTATATTATAGTGGGCAGCGGTGAGCTCTGCCCTCCTGACAGGGCTCATCACAGGCTGTCCCCTGTGATCTGTCATTGCCTCTGCTCCAGGGCAGCCCCATGTTCTGCATCTTGTGGTGATGTGCTCAGCAGCTCTGGCCAAGTCATCACTGAGCTCCAAGTATAGCCATTCCAACAAGAGTTGTGTTTATTATCCCTCCACTTCTCTCCAAGCTCCAACTCTGGTATTTACACTCTATCTACTTGAATTTTTTTATGTTTTCAGCTGAGAAATTGGTTTTTGTTTCCACTCTTAAAACAACCACAAAATAGGGTGTACTCTGTCTCTGATGGCAGGCAGCTGTCATGGTCCACTCCTAAAGCTACTCCACTGTCGTAGTGGAGAGTGACTGTAAAAGGTGGAATTTAAACACTAATGTTTGGAAGCCAGATTAAATCAGATTGTATAAATTACTGTGAGCTAAAATTAAAACACACACACATACTAGAAGTGTGAGAGTATGTGTGTATTTTTCATTTTTACTTCACAGATGGACTTTCTGTGACCCAGTAATCTGATAATCTGCTTTCCTCAATCTAGGACATTTGAAAAGGCCAGTGAGTATTTGGAGGAGAATTTCCATAGTGCAGAAGTGATGTAGTGCTGATGTGCAGCCGCAGCACATGGCAGAGAGGCTGCCTATGCAAAATTGGCATATGTCCAATAAAGCTGTTATAGTTCAGCAACCCAAAATCTGGACTTTGTGTAGTCTTTGCTCATCTACTTCAATGCCTTAAGGAGTTTAATTTAAGATTAATTTAAGTCAGATTAGCTTTTTACATTCTTTAATATTACTGCGTATCAGGGGTAAGTTTGTCCTGACAGTTGTTCTTTCCCAGATCCAGCTGTGTTGTTGGGAAGGACCATCTCTCCAGCTAATAATTTTTGCCCTTGTGCTAGAAAGTACTGTTTCCACTGCCCTGATAACAGAGGACTTCATGTGAATACTCCTAATTTACTTCAAGGAAGAGCCATAGCATTAAGCTCATGTCACATGTTTAGGGGAGAAGTTCAGTGTTTAAGATAACCTGGCTCTGGGAAGTGCTGATGCAGACCATTCCGCTGGTGGTAGGAGGGATGAGAGGAGACACAGGAGAGGCAGGGTTACTCCACAGGAGAGAGTGGAGTAACTTTTTACACCGGCATACGTGGATTAGATAGAAAATAGATATTGGTATTGTCTTAAACAGTAGATCACACATTGATGGCTGAGGCACCAGAATGAATAGCATGCGCTGAAATACCTTTTTACTTACATTCTGACCAAGCACAAAAAGATAAAACACAAGCTTTATCATACAGCTAATAATATGGTATTGCAGACAACAGCAGTTGAAAGCATTTCAATTTGGCATTCTTAAAATTCTCTGCTTTTCAGTTAAAATAGTATTTTCTTCTTTAAATTTATTTGGTTTGTTTAAATGCTTAAGTGGACCGCCGCGGTTTTGGTAAGGAAGCACTTCAGGCTGCTCATTTTTGTTAATGTTTCTACTCTATGGTTCTCTTTTAGAAAAAAGTTCTTTTTCAGGGGACCCTGGTTTTTTTTTTTTCCCCTAAGAAACACGCTATTAAATAGTTGCCCAAGTCATATTGCCAGGAGTGCAACCAGAAGGTAGAAGATTCTCGTGGGAATATCCCACAGTCACATTACAGAACAGTTCTGTTTTCCCATAGCTTTGGTTTATTTTGATGTTTCAAAGCAAAACTGTCCAAGAAACCTGCAGAAAATAGTTGAACAGAACTCTAGAGGTCTACTGCTGTTCTCTGTGTCTCATTATGTTAGTATATGGCTTATGTCTCACAGCCTACATGATAAACATTTCTAAACTATGACTACCTTACATGTTCAGGTAACCCTGTGCCAAGTATGTAATACCATGATCTCTAGAGAACTCTTCATATCCTAGCCAGCCTGCAGTTAAGTGTCTGTGATTTCAATGTACTTGCTTTTCTGCTTTTTTGTGTTCTTTTCTTGGCTGCACTGCCGCAAAATCATCAGAAAATTGAAAACCTCAGCCCTGGTTGATCTCACTGTTTAGAGCTCCGCTATGTTTGTCTTTGTATACAAAAGCATCTAAAGTGAGTTTTCCAGCCACTTTCAGAGTAGACCCCTCCAGTGCTGGAAAAGTCATTCCAGGGTAGAAAGCTTTGTTGAGGGGTGGTAGCAGTATGGACACATCAGGCAACTCCCAAAACAGAGCCTGTGTGAGCCTAAGCTATCCTGCTGAAATACTTGGCAAATGGGAAAAGTTCCTGTAACTTTCTAACAGAATTTTCACAGTAATATCCTGCAAGTCTGTGCTGCAGATGGGTAAGTAGCTGTTAGGTTTTACAGTCACTAGTTCAGCCTCCTTGCTTTTGCTGTCTTATATCAGAGGTATGGTAATTCTCATAGAACAAAAATTACTTCAGAGACATCTGCATTGAGTGAAGAAGGACATCTACTGGCCACAGCATGACTGAGTGGGGCAGAGGACCAGGGCACCCTGCAGGGCCACATCTGTCTTGGTAGAAACTGGGAAACACAGTTCTGTTCTTTGTGTCCTTCCTGAACCATCAAGATATCAAGCCCTTGACTCTGATAGGTAGTCACAGGTGCTGAATACCAAACTCAGAGGGCAGTGCCTTCTTGTCTCCCCAGCTTTCCTGGTGCTCAAATTAAACAGAGTGCGTCTGTGTAGTGGCTGCACTGAAAAAATGAAGGTAAAATCTCAAGAGCTCTGCGTAATACTGACATCATCTGTAAATAAGTCATGGATGACCTTGTATAGAATTTCATCAGCTGTAGTTTGTGGTGAATTTTATCCTTTTATAATTTTTGCCCTTCTTAACCCTTCTAAATGAAAGGTTGACGGCTAAAAGTTTTCTGAGATGTCAAACCTATCTGTGTGCCCTGCCACTGGTGCCTGTGTTTCATCAATGAGCCCCAGCTAATTCAAGGGCACTAACTCCCTCCGAAGCATATGAATGCTACAGCAAAAGCTGGAAGAGTGCTTCTTCAATTTTTCTTGCACATTCTCTTTATAGGGATAGTTGAGAATGTTGGATCTTGTTAGAGTAAAACAATACAGTCTGCTTATTGCAGCCTGCAGTGTACTCAGATTTTGGTCTCTTGTGTCAGCCTTAGGGTCTCTGTTTAAGGTATACTTATCTTTGGTTTTGTTTCTTTTCATGGGTATTGTTTCTCTAGGATTTGATGGCAGGGTCCAGATTGTCTCTTAAATGAACCTGGAATAAATTTAGGTATATAGAGAGCCTTTCAGGAGTTACATTGACAGAGTAAAGGTATTTTGAAAATATTTCACTCTAGCATCGGGAAGAATCAAATATATGCTCTATTTCTGTTGAAAAGAAACATTTGTACTTTCTGTAAGACTCAAGTGTGTTTCCTGTCATCCGTATTTTAGTATTTAAACTTGTTATAGGATTTTCCTTCTTTGGAGAGGTAGTGATTTGGAAATGCTGAGCACAGAAAAAGAGAATTGAGGTTCTTTATCCCTGTTTACTTACAGTGGTTTATGGGTCTCTCAGCTGCTTACATAAAATAAGGAGTGCTATCCTACCTAGCATGCGAGCAAGGCTGCTGCTATATTCTTTGTAGCATGTCAGCAGAGAGAAATCTGAGCTGCTCTTCTTCCCCTCCACAAGGTCATCAGACAAGTGTGCATTAAACCTGGGAATGGTTTGTTGGCAGGAAAGCAATATATTGCCAGCTTGACATTTGTAAGAGTATTCGGGCTTTTGATATTTTATGAATATCTGTGCACTGGATTACAGTGCCTTAAAAGTGATTATGAAGATAGTTGTTACTTGGAGACTGTTCTGGCTCAGAAGGACAGAGTTTGAATGTATTGCACTGAGCCTGTATAAAAATCTATGGATGAGGAATTCTTTTCATCTTATGTCATTTTGCTTCTGTGTAGTACATTCACAATTTTTCCCCAGCAATCTTTTTCCTAGTTAATTTGAAGCCAGCTGCTAACCGTGGGGAATATCTGATGAAATGCTCCAGAAACTGCTTTAGCCCCAAACTGGAGGGTGAGCAGCCAGATGCTTCATTGTAGTGCAGCTGTGTGGTGCAGAACAGATAGGCAAAAGTGTCTCTCGAACTGCTGGGTCTTGCCCAGGGGACACCATGCCAATATATAGATGGACAGAGACACTTAGGTTGTTCCTTTGCCTGGTGCCAGCAGTGATATGATGCTGTTGTGGCTTATCAGTGTTTGGCTGTAGTTCTGTGCTCTTTTAGTGTAAGAGAACATGGTTCCTGATTTGGCATGCCTGCCAGGAAAGGGTGTTATCATTGAAAAAAGATTAGGGAGTCCTCTAAAGGGACATCATCAGGACAACTCCTGTCGAGAAATTGCTGAGTGATTAGTGTATTGATTTCTCTATATGCTTGGTGGGGTTTTTTTTTCTAGCAGTGTTCCTTTTTGACAACTGTTCTTAATGTACAGAAGTAACTTCAGAACTGGGTAGCCTTACTTTAAATGTTACATTTTGATGTATCCTGAGTAGCTGCAATCTACTGCCTTCAAACAGAATGGATCCGTGTCTGCTTATTTCCTGGTGACATTACCATCACTGTACCAGCATTGGTTTTTAGCAGAAAATAAAGGCGAGTGTTGAAAGACTGAAGTTTATTTACAACATGCATTTTGCATCATTTAATATTGCAATGTTTTTTTGTTTGCACTGCAAATGTCATTTAACTTTATGGGTCAGTGTTGAAAGGTTGAAGAGCTTTTAAGTGACTACAGACTAACCAGATCGCACAAGGACAAACTTTTTTATAGCTGTGACAGTGTTAATGCTACAATAATGTTACATTTTACTGTTTAAGAAAAATATAGCTGTGACAGTGTTAATGCTACAATAATGTTACATTTTACTGTTTAAGAAAAACAAACCACAAAACCCCAAACATGATTGTTGGTGATGGTTGAATGACAATAGTTAAATTTCAACAGTTGTAGGAGACTGAAACATACATAAAACTTGTTCAGGCATTTATTGTGAAATTATCACAAGCACTGCTCCTGCATCATCTTAGGTGAGAAAACACTTGTAGGAAAAGATAAGCATTCCCTAGCTCTGTCAGTGGCTTCCAGCTATATCAGTTCTAATAAATAACATTACTTTTCCCCATAAACCTTGCTTTCTTTATGTCCCTAGGCAGCACATCCATACTATGACTGCAAAGTCATCTTATTCATGCAGCTGGAAAAGAGAAATGGGAATTCAGACTGTTACTGGTGGGTTGTTTTCAAGCACAAAAGCACACCTGAGAAGATCCCAGATGCTATCTTTTCTCATAAGTCAGACTTTATTTTGAAATGATACTCAGATACAGATACTCTATTTGTATGCATACTTTATGTACTTCTTCACAAGGATAATTTGAAAAGAAATATTTAAATATTAATAAATGCCTCAATAAATAGCTACGTTTCCTAAACCAAAATAGATTTATAAGATCTATTTTCGTAGGAGTCTGATTAACAATTTCTTGTTTAAAAAGAAAATTATGATGTACATATGTGTCATAGGTACAAGGGTCTGCTGAACCGACAACTTAGACCTTGGTTTAACCCATAGGAATTTATGGTCTGCAGTTTACAATATGCCATTTCCAAAACCATTAGTATTCCTCCTCTATAAATGATGGGTTTTTTCAGCTGTTTTGCATATGTACAGCACTCATTCATGAGTAGAAAAATATACTCATCTGCATCTATTTATGAGTGTCACATTCTGGATCGTGCCCAAGCCAGTTTGAGCTACATTCACAGAATTTGGCCAAAAGCAAGAAGCTTCTTTATTCATAAGGTTAATGTTAAGCAGTGGACCAAATCCCGTCTCACTTCCACCAGTGTAAATTATCTGTTGAGTAATCCTAACATTACAATGGCATAATTGAGACTGAACTTGGCTTGTAGTGCTGTCATTTTTTTCTCTTCCTATAGCTTTATCCTGCCAGGATTCTTGCTGCAATCAGTGAACGTTCATGTTAGGGGCTAATCTTTAAGCTTCTTCTATACAGTACTGCAAAGTCTAGGTACAAGAAAAATATTCCATAAAAAGGAATTGCCTAAGTAAGTGCTGTAATGCTGCTGTTGGCTGAGAGTCATCCCAATGATTACTGGAATGTTTTGCTTAAAGATGAAAGCCAGAAAGCAAGCAGGATTGAATAAATAAAATGGTGTTAGAGAAGGTCAGTGTAACAGAACAATTGTTGTGCCTCCCTGTGGTTTGCTTTAGAATCATAGAATGTCCTGAGTTGGAAGGATATTATTACTTATTTAGCTTATTAATATTTTGTTTCATTCCTTTTCTAAAACCAGACCAGTTAAAATAAGTCATCACATATTGTATAATGTTGCTTAGTAATAGCTAATATTGCCAGCCACAGCTGAAAGGGAGGCATACGTATATACAGGCTATATATACATAGATGGCTTAATATGTCAATCAGTGGACCACTTGCCATTGCTGGCTATAAACTGTTTTAATGGCACCACTGATGCTACCTGTAATACTTGGAAGAGTGAAAAGCACAATCACATTTTTCATGAAGGATGAAATATTAATGGGTAAAAATGGGCTGGACTTTTCTGTGGTGTTATGATGTTTTTTTCTCGATTCAGGTTATTGACATTATCCATAACTGTAAGGAAGAAAAGCCTTCCTCTAAGACAAACTTTCCTACTTTTTCTGTCTTCTTTTTTCCTAATTTGGTGTATATGTATTTTCATGTTTTTCAGCAATGGGTAGAAGGGCTTGGATCCATCATACATAACTTTAGAGCTAACAATGTCAGTCCAATGACGTGTCTGAAGAAACAGTAAGTTACTATCTTTTCTCTCCTCTCCTTTCTCCTTTATTCCTCTGTCCTTGCATTTTTCCTTCTTGGATTTAAAAACCAAATATTTTGTTTTTCAGAGTTTTTCAATCACAAAACAGAGAATTAGTTTAGGATTTCTCTTTCATTGTCACCAGAAGTCTCAAATCTATATGTGGCACCTGCCCAGAAGAAATTATAATTTATAATTGTTAATTTTATTCATTGATATTGTAAGTTTTGGTTATTGTCTGGTTTATTCTTTCATTGATGCATAAGCAAACAAAATCCCACGAGTCTCTCTTGTCTTCAGATGTTAATTGTACTGATTCTTTTGGGCGGCTTTTTGTCTTTACAGTTACAGAACTGCTCTGCTTCAAATACTAAAAGGTTACAGAAAAGTTTTTTTCATACAGAAAAATTATGTGTTTACATTCATTTCACAGACAGAGCAATCTAAATATAAGTATCTAGATCCCAATGTTAATGAATAGTATTTTAAAAAGATCTCATTCTTAATTTCAGCTGGATGAAGCTGGCCTTTCTCACAAACACAAATGGGAAAATTCCAGTTCGGAGGTAAGCATGATTGGGAATTCAAGTTTTTGTTGGGTGTTGGTTGTGTAATATTAATAAAATTCTGTGGCTTAATAATGAAATATAATACCAGTTTTATTTCTATACATATCTAAAAATAAAGGCAGAAGTAGACATACTTGGCTGCGCTACATACCTCCTTGGTAAACTAGGCAGGACTTCTTGTCAGTAATTATTTTCTTAGTCTAGTTAGGGAAGATTTGAAGGTTTGTAGCTGTTTTTAAAGTCATTTCGCACTAAGAGCATCAGTTTCCTCAGTGTAAAACTCCTCCAACTCTGGGATTGGTTTTTCAGTTGTAAAACTTCATAAAATACTTATCAAAACAACCATAAAAACTTGCAGGTCGGTTAAATAGAGGACAGTAATGTAGTTCCTTGTAAAAGAGACAGATACAGCTTGGCCAAAAATACTTCTACTTTTTATAGGAACCCCAGGATAATATTTGGGTTTCTCCATGTAGTAAAGGAATTTTTGGCTTGGTTGTCATTAACACAAAAGCTAGAACAATGTATTTCTTTTGGTACCGCTATTGACTAGTACAAGTTACTGATTTTCAGTCCTCTCTGGCTAGGCAGTAATTTCTCCCTCTCCTGCTCTAGAAATTATTTCTTGCTGATTGAGCTTCTTTTCTCTTCACGTAGTGTGTGAAAACCACACTTTGGGCCATGGTTTGTTTTGTTTTTTTCCCATAAACAGCCACTCATGGAAAGGAGCAAGAAGAAGAGAGCTTTTTCAAGGGAGAAAGAGGATTTTGCATCCCTAGAATTGGCACAGACAGAGGGTGTGCCATGCTGCCTTCCAGGTTTCTTTAGTTTCATCACTCAAGTGACACCTTGGCAGTGTTAAGGCTACTTCAGAGTGTTAATCTTTCAATTTTCATATTGCCAAGCCCCTGCTTATTTCTCAAACTATAACTAAACTTCTGTAAGGCACCTTCTGTACAGACATACTGTGAGGCATATCAGCTGAAGAGTAAAGATGAGGGAACAATACTACAGGGCCAAATTAGTTTTCAAGACTTTAGTGCTTTATGCCCCTGTCTGAACATAGAGCTTTATTCCTTATTATGAATTTATGATGTGCTAGCTTGTCTGAAACTGTTTCAGCCTTGAAATATTTTACCTCTCATTTAGTAAGACATAAATTCTCTCTTCTGTGATACAGCACACTGATTTGCATATGCAGACAAGCCCCCTTATTGCTGGAGAGTCCAGCCCACTGTTTCTAGTATATTAGATCTTTAAATTCAAATTTTTACCTCTAGCAGTTTAATTTAATTCAAAAATTGTTTGCTTATAAATTTGTGAGGGATATCTATTCCATGCTTCGCAGAGGGAAGCTCAATCTTCTTTATGTCTAGATGCTTCAAGGAATGCGCTATGCTGGTGTGGGTGAAACGTGGCAACTCTCTGGGCCTCATCTGGGAAGATCTGCATGATCTGCTGAAAGCATTTCTTTTCAGGTTTAAGGCAGATTTTTGCAGCTAGTACATGGGGATAGGAAATGATGAACCTTGAGACAGTGAGACTACTTAGGCTGTTGGTGATAAATGGTATAAACATTCCTGAGTCCTTGTTAATGCAGTTTGGGATTGCAGAAATCATGAAGATTCATCTCAACTACTTTTATTTTACAATGTACTCTGGAGTTTATAACTATTACTGTCAAACTATTTTTGTTTGGGAGAGAAGAAATTCTGGCAGTTAGTAGTGCAAAAACCTGAGGAGATGACCAGATTGGTTATTTGGGGTTTGAATAAATTTTAGCAGTCTTAGCTTAGAACCATATATACAGATCTTACAAGGACAGGGATTTTGGTCAAGCTATACAAGATAGCTTGTATTTTCAGATTTTAACAGTACTGTAAATGATGACTGAAAAGGTCAGTGTTTTTTGTAAAACCAAACTGCTTGGTTTCTGCAGCTTTGTGTTGGCAGAAAAATGGATTTTCTGCATGTGCAAGTTGCAGCTGTTCAGCTAAAGCCTGTTCAGAAATTAGCTTTGCTCAATCTACGCTTATCGCCTGTATAACTACATTTAAAAGGATTTAAGCTGATTTAGCTTCTAACCATGAAAATACATAAAAAAAAAGAAAAAGCTAAACTACAACAAATGAGGCTTACACCTGATTTTACAGTAGTTAATTTGAAATTAAACTTTTTTTTTAGTGAATTTCTATTGATTATTCCAAAGTCCCTGGAAGAAATAAATGTTTCTATACTTAGATGATAGTTGGAAATCATAGTTTTAGATAATTTCTTGTACAGAGTAGTCAGTGGTACTTCCAGTTCTAGACAAAGTGATACATTCAGCAGAATCGTAATGTAAGATGCATTTGAACAGTTTGCATTAGCCTGATCTTTGAAGTTATTGGAAAGTAGTGATGGTCTGTAGCATCCAAGTCATTTAATCTGTCAGCAAGCATGATGGATTCATGCCCCTCAGCCCCACATTTGGGGAGTATTTTAGATATTTAAGAAGTGACACAAAAAGCCCCAAACCACTCTAGAACAGTTTCTGTCAAACAGTAACTTCCCTGCATCTGAAGGAGCCCAATTTTTTTTCTAAGCAGTGCAAGGTGAGAGTAAATCTGCCAGGATGAGGTCTCTTGTGGTAGAATAGTTTTATTTAGAATACCCTTAGCAAAATGAAATTACATGCTGATTTTTTATAATCTTTCTGAATTTATGTAATCTTTTCTAGACTTCTGCTCTCATTACAAATTACTGCTGTGTTTGCTGTCATCTTTGGTGAAATCAAAACTATTTTGGCATAAAAAATAAGTTCCTTGCAGCCATGGAATCTTGGCTTTCAGCTTCCAATTACTTACTTATGCCAATATTACACATTTTACACGGTACTTATTTGTCCCAGTTCATTAGACCAGACATAGAATTATTTTTTTTTGCATGGGAGATATGTTTTATATTGTAGAGCTTACATTACTCTGTGTTTTAGAATTAAAAAAATAGACACCTGAGATTGTTGGAGTTTTTTAAAGTTAACAAAGTTAAACTTAGTGTATGCTTTAGTGAAAACATCCTGGTACATGCCAGTTTTGGAAAATCAAGTAACTTACTTAGGTTCCCAAATAGGGATGTAGAAATCTGTTGTAGGAACCCAGTTTAAAAAAGTGGCCAGCATTTGTTAAAATATTATTTTATCAATTAGATCTTTCACTTCCTGATCTTAATTTTATTAGTATGAAAATATTTACATAGGCAGTTTAGAGTGTTTTGAAGAGTAAAACAACTGTGAATTGCTATGGCAACAAATAACAGCAACAGTTTGTTTTGCATCTCTCCCCATGTGAAATTATTTCGTATGCATGAGATTATCATCAAGACAAGCATTTACTGAGACTTTCGATAAAGAGCAACACATTCTTATCAGGCAACTATAGAGTCTTTCCCAATGTCCAGACTTCCCTTTTCCTCTCTAGACCGAGACATAGAAATGAAAGGGTTGTAGCACAAAACATTTTAGTTTAGATCCTAATCAGGAAGGAGAACTCTGAAGTTTGGATCTCCTTTTCCAGAGTTAGAGGTTCTCAAAAGGTACTCATCTCAAAAAGGAACAGACTAAACACTTAATCACACCAAAGGGCTAAGCTTTAATTGGATTATTTTAATTTCAAGTGAAAACAGTTTGTCAGTTGTGTGCATGGTAAAATCACCCCCATTTTGCAGAAGGAAGAGGATATTGATCAGTTTGGAAATATTTCAATAGAATCTGAGTCCTACTTAACTGTGTACTTTGTCTAGAACAGGGATATTCATAACATCTGTAAGGTGAGAGAGCATTTGGAGGGAGGAGTGAGCGCTGCAGCTGGTGAGGGAGCTGGGAGATTTGGCATGCAGTTGGGAGCCTCTTGCAAGCACCAGCTGCTTGAAAAGGAAAGTGGAAGGAATCTGGCATTGGGAATAGCTCGTGCCTACCTTATGGGTGACCTGGGAAGCATAAATTAATGCTTGGAAGAGAAGGGAGGTCACTACACCCAGGAATGTCTGGAGATGTGAGCCTCCTCAGTTGGAAAATCCACTACTTTTTAAACACAGTCCTTTATCTACGCAAAGTTTAAAAAAGCCAACTGAATGGTGCTTTGTGTAGCACTCTATCACAGTATATTGGAAAAAAAAAAAACCTCTCTTGTTGCTTTTGAAGTTCATTATTTTGGCATATTTTCTAGTGGATAACTTGCAGGCATAGCAGTGCTGCTCTGTGAAGCTTGGAGCCCTTTTTCATCTGCACTGTTACTTGGAAGATGCTTACATTCATCAGTTGAAGCCAGAGGAGAATGTTGGCAGTGAAAACAAAAGAACGAACTGATTGTTTATAAAGTGACTAACATTTCTGCCATGTCTTTTTTGTTTTAGCATTACCAGAACCTTTGCATCAGGTAAAACAGAAAAAGTGATCTTTCAAGCCCTTAAGGAATTAGGTCTTCCCAGTGGAAAGGTACCTAGTGGTTTTGAATAACTTTTTTTTTGTATACTAATAAGTTGATGAATCATCCACGTTTGTAGTTGTGATCTAAGTCATTCACATTGCATAAAAACATGGCTGTTGTTCATGAGTAACTTATTAATCACTGTAGGTTGTTTACTAAAACCAAAATGTAATTAAATCTGCATGATATACTGGTCTTTAAACTTAGATGTGACTACCCTTCTTTTCCACACAGAATACACATATAATAGGGGTTTCTTGTTGCATACTGTCCTCTCAGTTACATTTCTTGGACTCCTCCAGCTCTTTGCTCCCTTTCATTGGAGAGCTGCTGCTCAGCTCTGTCCGACTCACAGCAGCCCAAGAGAGGTGACAGCTGGTTAGAGTTACAGCTAGTTTTTGCAGCTTTACTCCCTGCATGGTCTCTTCTTTCATTTTGGAGCCTGCAACCTGTGGATCTTGGCCTGGCTGCAGAAAGGGGCTGGTGAGGGACAGCCCCGTGAGCTCAGTCCAGCTGGGAAGAAAGGGTATAGAAAGATATGAATTCCCATCTTTAGCAGTGCCTGCCATCTGAGATTAAATCTTTCCCCACTGCTACAGTGCTCATCTTGTTGGGAGGAGGATGCAGTACTAAATGTCCTAGTCCTAGCTGGTGGAAATCTTGCATGCACCTGTGTGAGAGCTGCTTTGCTTTTAAAAGCCACTGCACCTAATGTGAGAAGTTTTCTCAATGTGCCTTGGCTTCAGTATAAGCATCCTGAAGCTTGTACAGTATTGTGGGGTGGGTTTTGCTTGTTTTTAAAGCTTCAGAAGAAAGAAAAATAAAAGCTGTTTTCCAGTTCTATGTTTAAGTAGAATTAACGCTACAGTGAGGTCCAAATACAAGCACATCAAACAGATCTATAATAAAGATGAATTAAAAACTGTTTTCAAAAAATGTGAAAGTAGTTAAATGTGTACTAGGTAAAGAGCTAAAACAGTTCTTGGTTGCTTTTTCTGATGTAAGATATGCTCTTGGGAAAAGAGCACACAAGCTCTCTTGTGCTGGATATATGTACCTTTTGTTGCAGAATGATGAAATTGAGCCTGCAGCATTTACTTATGAGAAATTTTATGAGCTCACCCAAAAGATATGTCCCCGAACTGACATAGAGGACCTCTTTAAAAAGATGTAAGTTTGAATTTAATATAATCATACTTCAAACTAATTTTGCTGTATTTTAGTCCGTATTTAATAGTGACAAGACACTGTAAGATTATCTAACCTTGAATCCTAGTAGCATCAGAAGTATTTTAAGAAAAACTCAAGTCTGTGTTTTTCCCCCTTCCTTCCCTCTATGTAAAAGTTAATGTAAAAGATAATGTAAAAGTTCACTCTGTATTTTAGAGCAACTTTTACATGAGTTAGAGGAAGCACCTGGAACTTTTTTTTTTTTGCATTGGCTTTACTAACTACTGTAATTTTAACTTGCTCCTTTAGGTGATTAACGCAGTATGTGAACTAACTGAATTAATTAAAAAAATTTCAGTTTTAAAAGTTTTTTCACTCAATTTATTCTCAGGTGGAGGACTTACATGTTGTTTCATGAAGTATGTTTGTTAAGTTATAGGTAGTATGGGAGATACACTGTGCCAAGCATAGACAGTATGTTTTCTGTGTTCTTTTTGAGATTATAGAGCTGCTTCAGGGAGAAAAGTAGAAGGTTTTATAAGTATCAACAATGTCAACATGTAAATCATACCTACTGTAGCATCGTATATGAAAACTTACATTCTCTAATAAATTTCTTTTCAGCAATGGAGACAAAACTGATTATTTAACGGTAGACCAATTAGTGAGCTTTCTAAATGAAGTAAGCTTTTTCATACATTAACTACCATACAAGTCTGTCTGCAGTGGCTTGCTTCTTCCAATCTTTCCATTGCATGAATCATGCCATTATTTGCTGTGCGTTTGATCTGCTGATCTTTCCATTATGGTAACATCCAGGTGCAAAAATCAGCTCCAAGCTTGTATGTTGTTGTGCTTTCTACATGTTGGCTTTGCAGATTGCATCTGTTGATTACTTGCTGTTGTGTTACATTGTATGTTATGTATGTTTTATACATTTTATACTGTTACATTCAATGCAATTTCAACTAAAATGCACCTAATGTTTTATTATAAGCAATTATTTTACTTGTAGGCCACAGCTAAATATATCTGGTAATGCTTCTGAATAATAGAAAACATGAAGTAGGCTTTTTTAAGCAGTGATTTGACTCTTCTCAATAGTTTTATTTCAGTCTATTGCAAATCATAAAAGCTAAGAGGATATTTTAAGAGTTTGTATATGATTTTTTTAAAAAATACTATGTGTGCAGAATGAGAGGAAATATTTTTATTGCTGTTATTCCAGAATGCAGTTGTTGGCAAGAGCATTTTATTCTTAAAAACATCATGAATGTTCAATAAACAGTACATGATTGTGATTTTTTTTTCTCTTCCTAAAGCCCAGTAAGTTATGGAAGACTGACTCACTCAGAATTGCAACAAGAAATGAACTGTGTAGATTTGGCAAGAACATTCACATGGAAAATAGGCCTACTCTACCTATTTTTTTACCATTAGATTCTTGTCATCTGGAACATGGATAGCCACTTTACCTCTCTGCATGATCTTCTAGGGACTAGGTGCATTACCAAAATTATTTTACTGTCTAGAAATCTATTTTATGTAGAGATTTATTTATGTATCCAATACTGCTTTGTCAAGATTCAAGCAGTATGCTCCCCATAAACCAAAATTAGAATATTACTTTCTTTTTCAGGAGGGAATGCATTCCTTATTCAGATGTAGAAAGAGTATGCAAAAAAGAATACATAGTGAGAAGATTTAACAGCTTCAGGACTAATAGCTATATACTTGGGCCCTTAGAGAGATATTCTTTTGTCACAGCTACTTGCAAAGTCCAGTGTTAAACGTTTGCAGGACTTGGGTTATAGGTAAGGAAGGAGTGTCATTTTTGCTTCTGCATCGGAGAAAGAATATCATGATTTAAAGTGTAAGTTACCCCCCTAAAGTACCTCAACCCCCAATTCACTTGTAGTGATAAACTTCACTACTTGAAGCACGCAGCCCTGTCCCCACCTTGAACCATATTAGTTCCTGATGATTTTTTAGCACTAATCCTTAGTTTTTTAGTAAATTAATATTTTTGTCATTATTTTAAAATTTATCTCTCTTTTTATTTTTAGTTTGAAGCTTTAGTTAGAATTGAATTGTGCTCTCAGTTTTGTATTGTTTCAGCAATTCTTTGTACAGAATTAGAAGCCTTATTTTATGGGGAATAATGGAGAAAGACGCATCTTGTTGGCTATGTTATTACTGCTAGAACACATTTTGCAATTGGAAATCTTGTAATTGGCCCTTTACTGGGTGACCAGAGCTGGGAAGAATTAGTCAAGTGGTTTTATAGAGAAGGACATTCATTTTGATAACTGAAACTAATGCCTTTGGCTCTGTTCAGGAGGTCTCTAAGTCTCCAAATAGAGTTTAAAGTTTTGGTCATGACTTGAAAGGCACTAAATGGCCAAGAAAACTCCATCCTGAAGTGATCATTTCTGTCCCCTTGACTGCTGGCCAAGTCTGCAATTAGCAGTGGTATTTAATACTAGAAAATATAAAAAGATTATTATCTCTGTAGAGGAGAGGGGAGTTACTTGGCAGAGCAATTCTTCATGGGACTTTTAACCTAAATTATTTTGAATTCAGTAATGTCCAAGGCATGTTGCCGAAGCTTTAAGTGTTAAGGGGTTTTAAGGAAGCATGAGGATACATAGTCGGTAAGAGTGGAAAGTGAGCTGTTTTCCTGGAGTTTTTCCAAACTGCTGTCTCTATTTGACTTTTAAATGCTGCTGGCTGACAGCTGATTTAATTGTGTATCAGTATTAAAGCTTCTGGGAAGTTTTTAGAAATTTAATTATTGTCAGGCACCAAGTACTTTGTCTAGGTCTTGTTTCTTAAAGTCAAATTTTCAAAACCAAACATGGAGTAGAAAAAGAACTGAAATCACCGCAATTGAGATTTGCTCCTGCCATTCATTTGCAGCAATAAATTAATAAGCCCAAGTAACTGTCAAAATGAAAAATCATTAGTCTGACCAGGACT
Source organism: Heliornis fulica (assembly GCA_013399135.1). Lineage (NCBI taxonomy): Eukaryota > Metazoa > Chordata > Aves > Gruiformes > Heliornithidae > Heliornis > Heliornis fulica. Next base: position 936,609 of record VXBZ01005662.1, on the reverse strand, counting down.
AATCCTTTCCCCTGGGAAGGAGGTATGAGGAGATCTTTTCCTTTACCCCTCTATCCCATTGCCTCCTCTTTTTCCTACTTCCTTGCTCTTCTTCATACTCTGTCACTTACTCTTTCTATCTCTATCTGGTTTTCTTCTATCTCCCTCTGTTTTTCAACTCCACCAAAGGCCACCCATCTTACTGCTGCACAGGGCAGAGAGCAGAGTTTTTTTCTGGCACATTATTATTAACTACTGTGCACCTCTATTCCCGAAGAGGAGACTGGTGGCCAAATCGGGGAGGCTAAATGGTCTTTCTCTCTTTGCGGGGCCATACAGGCATTCTTCCTCCTGCTGCTTTTAAATGGTTCACTCTGATATGATTAAGAATATCTAGTTTAAGTGTGTCCTGTCTAATAGGGTATCTAGAACAATCTAATGCAACTTTGTTGGGTGTACAAAACAAGTCCTGGGGCTTGTGGTCTTTCTAGATGAAACTTTGTGCTTTTGCTTTTGGTCAGCTTTTGTGTTATAACTTTCCTGTGCCACCAAGCTCAACAGAGCAGAAGCTTTGCCCAAGAGCCACTGGTAGGCATTCTTCCTTTTTTTTAAGTAAAACTTTATCAGTTGTCTATTTTGATTTATTGTTAAAGCTACAGAAACTAAAGACATGCTTCTGTTCAAATGGAAAAGTGATAATAAGAGATGATCTTTGCTAATTATATTTTACTCTTAGCTCTTTCCGGTAACTCTGGGACTCTTTCTCAAGGGGAGATATTTTGCTGTATCCCACTTATTTTCTTCTGTTTGCTTATGACTAACTGTAGAAGAAAGAGAGTCGGGGAAGAGCACTTTCCTTGAGAACCTTCCCTAGTATTTCTTAAAATTTTTTGAGGTGGTGTATTATCACTAATGGTTTAAAGCTTGTGATTGATTTGTCACAGAGGATTGTGCTGTTGCATGTTGGTGTTGTGTTGTTGTTGTGTGCTGCTTAGCAAGTTATGTCCTGCATCCATCTGCTCTCATATCAGATTTCATCTGAGTTTTACTTGGATATCCAGTCAGCAAATCTGTAGTGAATGAAACTGCTGTATTTTAGATGCTGCAGACTGTCAGTAACATTACTTGAAAGATCCCTCTTTAATTGCATGATTAAGTTGGCATTGGTTGTAATTTCTTGGAACTAATTCTGCACGTGAACCAATTTATTGGTTGCTTAATTTCAATTGGATATTGCTTTTATCAGAAAAAAAATGTCCAAAAGTTTACATGTAAGGAATTACAGCAAATGCTGATAGTGTGGTGGCAAGCCATATCAACACCATCCCTCCACTCCAAATTATTGATCACCAATATGGGGGTGGCCTGTACATTTCAGAATTCTGCTTAAACTAAAGCTTGAAATCTGTGCACCTACTGGGATAAAAGAGTGTTTTCACAGTCATATTTATTTCTTTATGTTTTATTGCATCTGCTTACATGCCACTACTCTGTTTGATTCTGTTTTTAATTTTCTTTTAATGGAGAATCAGGCACACAGTGTGCAGCTCTAATCCAGCATGGAGAGAAACAAAAATTATATAGCACACTATTAAGTGAAAACTTAAAAACTCTGAGTAGTGTATTAGAAATCACTGCTAAATTATACTTTAATATTACAAATATTCCAAAATCCTAATATTGTAAATCACTGTGAATTGAAGAGATGATACCATGAAGCTCTTAGATTGTACATATTTCTGCTAATAACCTACACTGTTTTTAAAATAGTTAATAACACATTGTTTCCATGATTCACAAGTAATCATCAGTAGTTGCCTATTTCTAAATCTGGGGTTCAAATTCTGTATCTATAGTATAGCTTTATTTTAGTTTTACTTTTTACTTTAGCTGTAGATATTGCCGAAGACATGCATTTTCTGCAGAGGTGATAACAATGCCAATCAGTCAAGTCTGTCCGTTTACATGACCTACAAAAAAGTTTAGGAGAGAGAGAATTCACAGAGGAGACTTTTAGCAATTTGTTTTCAGCATTTCACTTGTGTGTGTACCACATACAGCCATTATTTCCATGAACAAGCAAGAGTATGAGCAGTTACATGATTGCACTGGATTGCTGGAGTATTTTTTTTTAAAGTATTTTTAGAATCAAACTGCCTAGGTTTTTTACAAAAGATATGGTTCAGTTTCTGTCTAAAGCTCAAGTTACTGATGAATAGTCTGTAAGTTTTAGGGCACTCTTTCTTTTTTTTTATTTTTTATTTTTTCCTTTTAAATGTCCACTTCTTTCTTTCTCATCTGCAGTAATGAAATGCTCTTGGATGATAGCCATGCACTATATTGTTTTGCTGAATTCCGTTGTTTTCTAACCTTAGCATCAACGAGATCCTCGGCTCAATGAAATTTTATTTCCCTTTTATGACACAAAAAGAGCAATGCAGATAATTGAGACATATGAGCCAGATGAAGACTTGAAGAGTAAAGGTAAATGTTGGAGGAAATTCAGTATTCACTGGTTTTAAGCATTTGGGGCATTGGTTCTGAACCATTCAGAAAAGGGACATTACTGTCCTTGTGGTCAGGGGCCAAGGACTTGTGTGGCCATCCAGTGAACTACATCAGGAAACTGATCTACTGAAAAATATCTCCCTGTCAGAACCAGTGATTTTTTTTATCATTTTCCTGGTTCAGGTTACAGTGTGGCTACAAAGGTAGTCGTCCTGATACAGAATGAGACTGAATAAATGGGAAATAGCATGGAGACTCCTTCTAGCAACAAGGCAACATGAGTGCAGTTATGGCCAAGGTCTCGTAGAAACTGAAAAGCTGTTCAGATATTGTGTAATTTGAATAATTTTTTCGTTGTTTTTTATATAGCCATATGTGCCATTGGATATGCATCCGCCTTCTTATAGCCTTTATAGCACTTAAGGGCAGCAGCCTGGCTAAGAACACTGTGTCTTACATGAAAGTGTTGAAAAATGATCTTTCTGAGCAAGTAGATTGAGCACAGAGTCTCCAAGCCATTCTTGGACTGCTTGTGTCCTGAGCTTCTGCTAATGGTGTAGGAATGGTCAGCTGTGGAACTTAGCTGCGTTATGATCACAGGTATTGACACTAACGATGCCTTCCACGGCAATACCTGTGCTTTTCATTTTCTCTGGGCCAGTTGTTGAGAAGGGTTTACAGTTGTCTTCTTCAGTCCATAAATTTAAGGAATCCTCCTGTAGTTGGAGGTGTAGCTTTCATCATTTCTTATCATACTTCAGTCCTTTTGACAAAACAGCTATAGAGAAGAGCTTGTACTGAATATACTACTCCAAACACTGCGTTATTTGCTGGATCAACAGATTGCTCTTTTACTTCTGTGAAAACATGGGCTTTCCAGGAATCACCTGGGAGAGAGGGAGATATTTTTCTTCTCTAGGAGTCATATATAAATTTCATGAGGATTTTCCACTTGCAAGCAGCATAGCTCGTTTATCTTCCTCTCTATATGAAGTAGAATTCTCCAGTTATTAATTACTTGATTTTAGGCAACTTTTTTTTTTTTTTTGAAAGGCACTCATCTGTGATTCCTCTTGATGATGGTGTATTATACATATTTTTTCAAAATGATGAAAGTGTACTAATGTAGCTGCCAGCTGCCTTAGGATGGGAGATGTAAAAACATGTTTTCTGAAGGTGAAAATTACTCTAGAACTGGAAAACAATACCAAGTAATTTGCAAAGAGGAGGATTTTGCAAGCACCAGGCTGGAGCATAGCAATTATGTTGGCTTACTGGTTTAGCTAATAATTGCATCTTGTATAATTATTTAGCTTCTTTCTTTGATTTATATTTCTAACAGGTTTTAAATAAATCTGGTAAACCTCCTGCAGGTATAGGGTTATGGACAGTAACAACAGATCAACAGTAGTGTCCTCTTATAGAGTTTCTCCACTGATCATACTCACTGATGCAGATTTCACCCCAGTGCAATTAGTAGGATAGGGGAATGATTTTGTATAACATATTGAACCTCAGCATGTAAAGACAGCAAAAATTTATCTCAGCAGTGGCTGTTCTCTGCAGTCCCTTTTCACTTATTAGATACAACTTTGCCATTGAGCAAAATAATTCAGCTCAACACCTTCTCCTACTAAATCATGTTGTTTAAGAAACAAAGAGAGTAGCAAATAAGCACCTGAGTCTTCCTCAGGTACATTTCAGTAACAGAAGGTGTAAGTAGATAAGCTGAACAAGTTCATGCTGTGCAGTCCAGTAACCAGAGCCTGCTCAGGAACACTACAAAATCAAACTCTTCCACCTGGCCAGTGCTTGTCAAAAATCCAAAGGTTGGGGTGTGGAGCGCATAGAGCTCTCTGTTAAGTTGCTGAAGTCTGTTGTTTGTCGAGGACTCCGGCTCAGCTGTGACATTTTCCCATTAGATGATGCACTAAAGTGCATACTATTTGAGGTGTTTTGTGCTTCTGCTTTTAAGTTCTCAGTGATTAGCAATATTTTAAAAATTCTTAAAGCTGAAAATCCCATTTCACCTCCTTTCTCTCCCCCCTTCCAAAACTCTGAACCAGCTGAAAGGATTTGGATAAAACAATCCAGAACAGCTCACCTCTGGCTGACACGAAACACAGAAAATCTAAGCTCCTATGGAGGACTTTTTCAGAAAGCTGGGAAAGGAATGAAAAGTAGCATTACTGGAGTTCTTTGTATTAGCGAAAAGTTGTCTTAAAATAAAAAAAGGACTGCTGCAACCTGTGTCTTACCAAAAACAGACTGCTCATATGTAACTTTAGGGAAAGCAATCTCCAAATTAGTGCCAGAAAATGATTCTCTGCATTGACTGTGAATAATCCCTTCTTCCCAGATAATTTTTGAGGTTCTTGGCCACTTTAAAAGTGATATAGCAGTATTGATCATCCTTAGCTTTTATCAAAATGTATTCCTTGATTAATAATTTTTATTATTTTTGGAGCATATAATAGCAGAGAAATTAGAGAAAGGTTCTATGAATTCTGTCTTCTGAATGACTGTATCTCCCATATTCATTGCAGAAAATTGCTTGCTTTTCATTATAAAAGAATAAAGCTGTATTTTGAGAAGTAAACTTCAAGCTATCTTATATTTTCCTGATGTTTTGCGACTGAAGAAATGCAGAGGTTTTCAGGAACACCTTGGCTTGTTTTTGTCAGTGGAGAACTGTCTCTGCAGGTGCTGCAAGCTGGTTAACAGCAATGTTAGCAGTCAGGGCAGGTATGAAAGAGGCAGGGAGGAAACTGCCATGGAAGCTTGGTACAGTATATGCAAGCTCACAGTTTCTGGCTCACAGAGTCTCAGAGACCAAAACTCTTGGGAGTATTCTGAGCTGTCACTACTTATTTGTGGCCTTCACATGCCCTTGGTGCCTTAGGTCTGCCAATGGTGTGTGCTGCATGTAGGATACTGAGCTAGGTGGGCTCCTGTTTGGTTTGTTGGGTTTTTTCTTTTGTTAGTGGGAACTCGGTTAGTGGGAACCCCAGATTCTGCACTGGGGACACAATTGCTGCTCCACTTGGAGCACTGGAAGGGAGAAGTCTGTGTAAACATAGCTTTGTGCTAGGGTTCCTGCTTTGTGAGACAGTTTGATTCCTCCCCACCTTAAATATCTAACAGTAATTTGCCTTGCTTTCTTCTTCCTTCTAGGTGTCATATCAAGTGATGGGTTTTGCAGATACTTGATGTCAGATGAGAATGCCCCAGTTTTCCTAGACCGTTTGGAATTATATCAAGAAATGGACCATCCTTTAGCTCATTATTTCATCAGTTCCTCTCACAATACATATTTAACAGGCAGGCAGTTTGGTGGGAAGTCTTCAGTGGAGATGTACAGACAAGTGCTTTTGGCTGGATGCAGGTTGGAAGCAGGGGACAACAGCCTTTAATATTTGTGAATTGAATACTTTTAACCTCTATAACATACCATTATGGTGATATATTGCAGAGTTGAATTTATAAATTGATTAGTGTGATGAATGAAAATATACGTATACGTTTTCTTACATAAGATGTTGAAAGGCAGTGGGAATGTAGAAGTTGATGTCAAGAGAAGACTTGTGAGAATGATAACAGAAGTTTGATCTCAAAATAAGAGCTAAAGAATTTCAGGGTGCTTTCTGCTTTGTAATTAAGATGCTTATACATAAATGAGGAATTAGTTTAGGATATCCTCCTTAATTTCTTGACATGCTGAAATGTGTCACATAATGAATAAGAGTGGAGTGTTAGAGTTCTAAAAACATTATTGTTCAGGTGTAAATATATTGACCCACACATGGTATATTTAAATACCCCAAAATATAAAAGCAGTCTGAAATAACCCATGTGCATCTTGAAAGGAATTGTGCAATGCTGCAAACAGTTTGTAGCTTGCTGCCCTGAACATCACTGCCCAGAACTTGTCCTGGGAAACTTTCCTGTACAGAAACACTAAGGAAGCTGACAATATTTTTCTTTGGTCTTTAGATGTGTTGAGCTGGACTGTTGGGATGGCAAAGGGGAAGACCAAGAACCGATAATCACGCATGGAAAAGCAATGTGTACAGATATTCTTTTCAAGGTAAATGCCTGATGTCTCCACCTGGCAGTAAGCCCCAGTAGAGTCCCTGGGCAAGAATCTATGCAGGGCACCCCTCCCTCCTCAGCACCCAGTCAGTGCTCCCTTGTGACAGACTAACAGATGCATAGCTAGGGTTTCTTGCCCTTTTTCTTAGAGCTCATTTCTGACTTGTGTCGTTAGCCCCTGTGTTATGGGTGCCTTTCCACAGAAACTGCAGGACTTGCTGCTTTGGCCCCAGATTTTCACATCCTGTAGCAATTTGCACAACAAAATAAATATCTTCTCTATTCTCTGAGAATTTCATTAGTTGTCAATATCCAGCCTTGAATATGCAGGAGTTATTGTGGGAGTAGAAATCCTCCCTGGCAAGAGCATATGGGAGCAGATCCAGGGGTAGCATTGACATTTGACACTCAGCTGTTTCTCAGGGTGGGGTGGAGAACAAAAAATCTCTTTCATGATTGTAATTTGATCTGTTTTAATTTGAATACTGTTATTGAATTTTAAAGGATGTAATTCAAGCCATTAAGGAAACAGCATTTGTTACATCAGAGTATCCTGTCATTCTTTCATTTGAAAATCACTGCAGGTATACAGTGCCTTTTTTTTTAATTTGAATAATAGTGCAATATGTGAGAGACACAATACAGCTCAAAACCACTATAATTTGAGTGTGTTTGAGAACAGTTTAGGGATATGCAGGTATATTAAACGTCTCTTGGAAAAGACTGTATTTAAAATATGGCATTATTAAGCTAAATAAAAATTGACTATTATATAAAACTGTGGTAAATCTGTGAAATATATTTGGGTGTCCCTTTAGTTGTGTGTGATTCAATGCATCTGTATTTATGGTCTTATTAAATTAATTTATATCCAGTAATAGACTTTTATTGACAGTTTAATTACAATAAAGTAATACTCAGTTGAGAGAAAGCAAGCGGGACATAATTTGGAATGTCTCCATTACTTATTCTGTTTTGCTGAGTAATAGTGATTTCTTTCTTGCTATTAAAAGAATTTAACCAACATCATCTTTTCCAGTAAATATCAACAGTACAAGATGTCAAAATACTGTGAAGATCTTTTTGGAGATCTACTGTTGAAGCAGCCTCTAGACACACATCCAGTATGTTACATTCTGCTAGTCTTTTGAATTTTTTATATTTTAGCTGTATTTAATAGAGATGATAAACTGGGATCATATCACCTATAGTGCTGTTCACTGCCAGTCCTGTGCTTTCAAAAATGACTAGTGATTTTTGGATGTCTGCGCTTTTTGGTCCTTATCTGATTTGTTTAATCTTTTCTGTGCAGGGCTCTGGTGAGCAGCCTGGGGAAATCCATCCCCTTGATGTGTGACGTAATATCAGCACCTACATAAAATACACCACATAGATTGTATTTGCAGGTCATACCTAACTCTGAAATTGCCAGTCACTGTTGAAAAGCAATTAATTATAAATTGCATGGTCCCAGCTGAGGAAACCTGTTCTTTCAGCTGCACTTTGCATGCTTCATGCTCCAGATCAGGTCCTGCAGTCTAGGTGCCCCCCACTACTGCATTAAGAATTAAATTAAGCACAAAGAATTCCCTACAGTATCATGTTAGACTATCAAGTGCACTATAATCTGCATGCACTTCACCCTCCTGCGTGGCAGGAGACGGTAACAGACACTCCTTCACAGACACACTATTTGGGAATCGAATAGCTTGTTACCCAGTGCTTGCAGCTATTACTCCAGGCCTGCCTTTCTCTCCTGAGCAAGATGCTCACGGTCTGCCAGCAGACACCCAAGCCCACAGCAAAGCGATCTCGGCCTTACCTTTCAGCTCCTGTCATGTGACCGTGACAAAGGGGACTCCTGGCATTACTGCCTATAGGGTTGTGCTGTTCTTGGCTTCTCTTTCATGTTGCAGGGACAGCCTCACACAAGACTTGGTGAAGACACTAATGAGCCTTCTGCATTTTCTGGAAGTTCCTCCTCATGGGTTAAGTTAGTTTTCAGCTAATTGCAAGGCAAATGTTGAAGAGATGGTGATTAGGAGCTTGAAACACTGATTTTATGAGTATTTATTTGGTTTCTGGCACCTTGACTGAGTGAGGAGGACAGACTTGAGTGAGACATGGCATTGGCAGAAGCAGATTTGGCTTTAAGTAAAGCAAACGTTCGTTCTTCGTTCGGGTGGGCATCCAGCTATAGCCTGTGCTTAGGGATGCAGAGTGGCATCCTGAAAGCCTGGGGATAAATGAGCTCTGCGGCAGTGACATCTAGTGGCATTGAAACCCAAGTGCTCTCAGGAACAACAGTGTTCATCCCACATGCCGAAGCACCGATGACTGAGCTAGCCTGGTGGTTATGGATGGAAGCTACCCTCCTGAAGGAGGTTTGCACCCATTGTTGTGGGGCCGAGTTGAGTTGGTTTCTTTCAATGGGTTGTTATTTGTCACATCTGCTGGTTTTATTTGTTTTCAAGCTGTAGTGTTTTGTTGTTGCTTTATCTAGAATGCTATTTCTGAATAGCTCAGAGTTGGATTTAAGGATAAGACTATCTGAATATTTCTTCTAAGAATTTTTACTAGCCCTGTAAACATCATCTCCTCCTAGATCACTTATGATTCAGTGGAAACCACGGTCCATTATAGCAGCAACTCCCTACACGATATTCTTATCAAGCCTGATGTGGAGAGGGGGTTAATTACCATTCTGAAATCTGTTTCTTAACCTCAGTGATGTGATGGGACTTAAATCAGAGGTTTTTTACCCTTTTTCTCTTTCCTTAAAATATTTCTTCTCCTTTCCCAAACTGCAGTACACCTTTCAGTAATACTTCCTTGCGTATATGACACTGGCCATTTGCCTTTCACAGATACTGAAGATGTGACCCTGGTGCTCTGCTGGCAAAAAACATCCTTGTTATCTGACTGAGGACTGGTTAGTGTTCCACTCACGAGTGCCAGCCCATTTCTGTTCTGTAAGGGTATCTGGGCTGTGCCTCACTTGTGTTATTACAGCTTGAAGGGACCATAAATGTGACTTATTTAGAGGTCAAATAGGCTAAACTGTGACTTGGACTATGTGTGAACCCCAGGGAGAGAGGGAAAGTAGGAAGTCCTCTAATGAAAAGTAGCAGGTCACAATAATGCCCACTGCTAAGCAGCAGAGAGAGGAGGAGGCGTTTTGACCAGTCCAGCTGAGGCTGGAGACCAACGTGCTGGCTTCAGCCAGCAATGTTTGCCTGAGCATAGCTTTCCTAGGGGATAGGGAGGAAGCAAAGGAGCCAATATAACTGCAGTCACACTACCTCTCAGGGTTGTGCCTGTTGGTGGCACTGCTTGTTCACTGACCCTTACCATTGCTGTTCTAAAGTCAAAATCCAAAAAAGGGATACAAAGAAGCCAAATCACTGATATTAAGCCTTTTCTTGAATTTATTTTACAGCTTGATCCAGGTAAAGCCTTACCTTCTCCTAATGACCTCAAAAGAAAAATTCTCATAAAGAATAAAAGGCTGAAACCTGAAGTAGAAAAAAGTAAGTAAAGCTTGTCAAGTATTAAACGGAAGTCCACAGTGATACAAATAGGCTTTTTAACTAGTTTCCAAATTGCCTGTATGTTAGTGTCAGAATAATATGGATTGTATGTAAATGATACTTTGTTTGCCCTCCTGTTTCATGGAATGCCAGAGCCTGGGCCTTGATACCGATGTACAGCATAGGCATAGATAGACCCAGGAATGTAATCCTGGTGCTTTTATCAGACTGCTGTTTGAGCTGATAGAATCTCTTGTAAATTCTGCCTACACTGGTATGTTTACTTTGCTCTGTTTTTCCAGGATAAGCATAAAATGAAATTGAATTTCAAATCACTCTTCTTGCTATTATCGCCAGTTATGATATTTATCTTCTTTCAGTAATAATAATGTTGCTGTATTAGTTTCCCATATGGCTGTAGTGATAAGCCCTGGTCCTTCTCCATTCAAAGATAAGTGTGTAGACCTTCCACTGACTTGAGTCATACATGACTCTGTTCGTACTGTCTGACTGAAATACACATAGGAACACAACTGAAAATCCAAGCACTTTCTCTCCATTTGCATAGATCAAGCACCGAAGAGAGAGCTTCTTTGAAGAAGTAATAGCCTTGCTCCAAAGACCTTTTAGGTCTCTATCTATTTTTCTTAACTCATTGAGCTTTAGATACAGCCCTTACTGACTGCTTTTCAGATCTAACAACAGTTTATGTCTAATGATACTCCTACTCTGTAAAATTTTATTGCTAACAGAAGACTTAATCTTAGAGAGCCCATTAAATAAAAGTAACTCTCAGGATTAGAGAATCAATTATGAATGTTTTCATTTATTTCTTTGTGCTACAAAATGTTGATGTCATGACTAATTTATTTTTATTTTTTTTTATTAACAGAACAGCTTGATGCTCTGAAAAAGATGATGGAGGCTGGGGAAACTGCTGCTCCTGTAAATATCCTTGAGGATGATAATGAAGAAGAAATAGAAAGTGGTGAGGATTTCATAGAGAAGGGCTCTCCAGTATTGCTTGTGGGAAATCGACTAGCATGAGCAGCTAGTGTGCACATTGCCCACAGGCTCATGGTCTGTGGCAGCATCAGAAAGCCTGTGCTCAGTGCAGGACCATTCATACACATCTCCAGCCTTACCATCTTATCTTGGATATATACCACAGCTCCTCTTGGCTCCATAGTGGACTGCAGTAGGGATGTGAGCTCTGTTGGTGGTACTAGTGGTAGTTTTTAACTTTCACTTACTGTTAATCATGGAGGAGCAGAAACCAAGTCAGATTTTCACTGTATGTATATGTGTGTGAGAGAGACTGGGAAACTGTGATCTTTGCCTTGAAAACAAGTTTTTGTCACTATTTTTAATTCTTGTGTCAACAACAGATTGGTTTATTACATTATACTTTATAAAGATAAAATGAGAGATAGGATTTGTCTTGCCAAACTTCAGGTATCTTAAGCATAAACATTTAGATCTGAGCCAGTGATGTGAAATGTATTTATGGCCAACAGAGAAAAATGGACAATCTAGGGTGTGATTCACCTTGTCTGTTTTAAATGTCCACCATCAGAAGAGGCAAATCATGCATTGCCTGCAATTGTTCGTACCAAAGTACTCGTTTGTGACCCTTGTCATCCTGAACATCCCAACTTTAGCTTACACGTCTTCTTGACTTTTTAAAAACTTTTTAATTAGGAGTAGTTGTTGCAGTCAGTAGAGATCCTTGTGAAAGATATTCTTTGTGATCTGAATCTGGTTTTTGTCCTTGTAGAAAAAAAAAAAAAAAAGGGCTCAAGCACAGCTTTTTTAGGAGAGGCCTCAGTATCTTTCTTCAGGTGATCAAGGAGCATAGATGAGATTCTGTTGGTTTGCAGGCTGATTTCCTTTGAATGCTAATTTAAAATATTGCTCTTGTTGTGCTGTCTTATGTGCTAGACTACCGAGACGTTCAAATAAGTATTTTCTGAAATTATTGTTTATACCTATATGAATAGTGTGATTAATGATTCTGTGTTTCTAAGAGAACTTTTTAGATTTTTGGAGTACACTTGCTTCCAACAGAAAATCACCTTAAAAGCAATTGAACGTGATTTCCTATAATAGGAAATACTCTAAGGAGACTTTACATGAGACACTAGCAACTTCTTACATCTTTATTTAAATATCTCTCTTCGATTCTTGTTATTTCCCCAAGCCTGTTGGGGTTTATGATACTTTTACTATTTTTGTATTTAAGACACCAAATCAAAGTTTTCTTAGTAATTGTGTCAAGGCTGTAAGAATCTCATGCCTTAGCTGTAAAGAACTACTAATGCTTGGAAATCTAAACCCCTGGATTTTATGTCTGTTTTTAAAAGTGCCGCAGCAAACATGCATATTCAACTGTCATTTGTTTCACATCTCTCAAAACCAGCACTTGCTGTGGGTTTTTTTTTTTTTTTTTGTGCTGATCCTCCTTTCTTTTCTGTGCAGCCGACCAGGAAGAAGAAGCTCATCCAGAGTACAAGTTTGGAAGTGACCTTACTGTAGATGATTACAGTCAAAAAGAAGCTGTTGCCATCAGCGTCAAAAAGGTGGGATTGCTTCTTACAGCTATTTCTTTGGAAGCTTTCCATGGATGCAGGTGTAAAAGACACTCTGTTTTGTGGAAGCAACACAGCACATGTTGTTGGAAGAGTCAAACGTGAAATCTCTACCAGATTCCTAAACTTTAGATTCATAAGACAAAATTTCATAGCCAAAAATACTCTCTGCTTTTTCAGATAAAATACTCATTGAGGAAAAAGAATCATTATGTAGGAAAGCAATATGCAAGAAGCAGGGGATTTGATAAAAAATGCTAATTAAAGGCAGCAAGTAATTTTCTATTCCTGTCTCTGGTATTTTACTTTGCATCTCAGTTGCAGAGCCTCAATATGAGATGGAACGTCAGATTCCTCACAATATTTTCTTGCAAGGTTGCATCCGATGTCCTTGTAGGGATTCCCTGGGTTATTTCTTACTAACTCTCAGGGTAGACTCTCCCTTCCACCTGCAGTAGTGAAGGTGAACTAGGATGATCATTCTGCAGTGGGGTGTATGGCAGTGGGGCTTTACCAGGGAGACAGCTGGCAGGCAGGGTAAGAGGCCCCTTTATTCCACTCATACCTGATTTAGTAGTTTGTCAGCTTGCGGTCAGTAACTTGAATATTACATGACAGTATTTAACACAGAATATTGGAATGCCAAACTAGGTCTGCTCTTGGCCACTTCTTCTGCCTGCCTACTTTGGATCTTACTCTAGGTAGAAATATAGGTATGGAAAATCTTTCATAGCACAGATAGCCCTTGGCAATATGTTTCTAGCTACTCTATCACTGAGATATCTGACCTGCCTTCTTGGAATCTCTTCAAGTCAGCATCTTTACTTCTTCGGGGCTTTAATGACTCCTCCCAGTGTAATATTGTTTAACATCTTTGCTCTGGGGCTGGTTTCACTTATTAAGTCAGCTGGTCCTTAACTACCCGAGTGTTTTGGGATTTGGTTTGGTTTGGTGGGGTTTTTTTCAGATTAGTCACTCATCCTCAGCATAATCCCTTGGGTAACTTTTCTGCTTCTTTGCTGATCAGTGTCTCGATCCTTATTCTTTAGGAATGTACATTCAGTGCCAAGTCAATATTTATCTGTCCAAGTTTCTCAGTTGTGGCAGTTTGTAATTGAAGACAAACAGCAGACTGTCCCATTGCAAATAACATATTGAGATAGGCCTTTTCCAAATGTGGACATTTAAAGCACAGTTTACAGCAGTCTTAACCCTTAACTTTTCAGCCTGGGCAGTTTGTACATCCAGATCAGATGATCTTTTGTGTTTTCTGGGTGTGTCATTCTTTCATTCTTCTCTGAAGCTTTCTGTCCCCAGCATCTAGTAATGGCACTGTCTTGGGCTGAGCTGTCTGGCATCCTCTGTCCTATTCTCATTGCTAGCTAGCAGTTGAATTTCATACATTGGGTACCCAGATTTGAAAGAAACTGCAAATAGTTGCAAATATATGGAACAGATGAGCCACACAAGGAGTTGGAAAAGGGTTTACCTTTCTAAATGCTTTAATTTTCTGAGGATTTTTTTCTTACTGTGAGTGTTTCTTATTGCTTTTTCTTTTGGGTAATGTATATATGTTTTTTTCCCTTAGGCTGTTGAAGATTCTGAGCAAGAAAACAATAAAAAGGTGACACATAGGATGTTACATAGTTTGTTTTATTACTTTATATATAACATACATATTACTTACCATGCATTCTTAGTGGTTTAACAATTTTATGCACGGGTTTGCTGCACCTAGACAGTATTTTTACATCATTTTCCCCTCTAGGGTTTCTTCTGCTATACTTTTATTACAGGGGTTAGACTGTCAGAAACTTTGGGGACAGACAGGAGTGCATAATTTTTGCCTCAGAAGTGTCTGATCTCAGTCTCCAATGTGAGGCACTGGGAAACAGCAGTTTTTTGAATGGTGTTGAGATGTATCATCCCTGCTTCTTTTTTTTTTTTTTCTTTCCTCTTCCCTTACTCTGACTGCAGTTTGTTTTCCTCTCTTTTTTCCTCCTTTTGCTTTCCCTTGGGACTTCTGCATTTATCTTCTCCCAGGAATCCCTTCTGTAAGATTCTTCCCACCTCTTTCCACTCTTCTTCTTTCTCTTCTCTCATTAAAGCTGCTCCTATTTCTTACCACACTTTTTTTGTTCAGTCTATGTTGTTTTCTAAGTGGGTTCTGTTTCTTTTCTTGATGGGTGGCAAAGTGTAAATAACCTAGACAGACAAACTTCCCCCATTGTTTTCTCTAGCCTCTGAAAGGGTCCTGTGCTGTTCTAACCATTCCTTTGTTTCCCTAGGCTTTAAGAAACATTCCATCCTTATCCCTTTCTAATTTATAGTTTTAAAGTTGTGAAGTGTATAGCCCATTTAGTCTAAAAAATACAGGTCTACTAGTGGATAAGATAAAACCAGTGATGTGGAGATTATCTTAGAACATTGTCTTGGAGCTAGTATCCAGTCATACAGCTACAGTCTGAAGGATACTATTGCCTTGACACGAAGGCATGCATAATCCCCTCTAACTTTCTTTTCACTGAGATTTATTATTTAGTCATTTATAGATCAAGGTAGTAAAATACAATTAGAAATTTGAGCATTCTGCAGGAGGCACATTGAAGGAGCCTATAGAAGATGGGTGGTTGGTTTTTTCCTGAATTGCTGGCCTTCCAAAAACAAAGCCACTGAAAATAACGAGTTCATTTGGAGAAATTTGGCCTTAATTTGATCTAAACTTTATTAACAAAGACTGATCTTGTAACAAAAAAATTAAAATGCCTGTATTCTACTTATAAAGGGATGTGCCACTTGGCATATATATAGAACAGAACTGTGAACCTCCATGGGCATATGTGGATTTCTGAAAAGCAGTTGCGTTGAGCCCTGGTGATAAGCACACAACTTTTGTGGGCCACTGAAGGTTTCCTTCCACATAAAACCACCTAATGCACTCATACTCCTTCTCATAACTCAGCTATTTTATGCAATCAGAAAATGACAGTTCTTGTGTCTAAGATCATGTTATTATATCAAGGCATACATTGTTTCAGTTCATATGGATTTTTTTTTTAATGTGTCTGCAATATATAGCAGATTGAGTTACATGCAGATAATACTTTCCCATCTCCTGAGTAAATGAGTTGTTGCAGTGTAGGTACCATATACTACATTTATTTTCCATACTGTATGCTGTTAGACATGCTGAGACTTACTGGCTGACAAGGGACTTTGCAGTGCTTCCTGTTGCCCTGACAAAAAATTCTTTTTGTCGGAGAGCTTTCTGACAAACAGGTTTCAAACTGAAAATAAAAAGCTGTACTGTAAGAATTTTGGAATATACTTAGTGCTTCCTTGCAGAAGTTCACTATCAGCCTGCAGTAGGTTAGATTTTTTGGTAACTGGTTCACTGGCAGGAGAACAAGACAAAATGTTTGGGGGAAAAATGACATGAATGGCAAGTCTTGAGGAGTTTGCTTAGATTGACAGAGAATGTGTTTCAAACTGCTTTAGGGAAAGGAAAAGTTTGGATGGGTTGATCCAGAGAAGAAGCACTTCTATTGTTGTTTCTAGATGAGATACCTATAGAAAACTTTTGAAGGTGTGATGTAAATACAGTGTATCTTTATGTGAATGATGGATTTGGATTTATAACATAGTAAGTAAGTGGCCAAGAGTATTTGAGCTTGGTATTGATGCTCTTGCTGGTCATGTGAAATCTGTTTGTCCTATGAAGGTTGTAATCCTAATAATTTGGTCTACTTTTATTAGTAAAGTTTAGCAGTAGAACCTGTTTGTGATTTAATGATAAGACAGGCTTTACCCCACTGCACTATGAGAAAATGTGTATTAAATCACAGTTCTTAGGAATTTATTTGACAAAGGTAGCTCATTATCTCCCACCATTGTTCAGTTTGTTGAAATATTAATCCCAAAGTTACCCTGATAACTTCACGTAATATTTACTCTTTCTGTCATCAGTCCTCTTGCATGCATCCTGTAACATTGAGAATGTCTGGTATCAGTAAGAAATCTTAATTTGTGCCATTAAAATTTCCACTTTTCTTGTATTAATTTGCACTTTCTTTAACTTTCTGCAGATTTGGGCATAATTTTGTGTCAACTTTGATAATTCCAACAATAGTGTTTGCACACACAAATAGTGATTATTTTCTTTAATATGTTTTCAGGGTTTAGTAACTGTTGAAGATGAACAAGCGTGGATGGCATCTTACAAATATGTAGGTGCCACAACCAATATACATCCGTATTTATCAACAATGGTCAACTATGCTCAACCTGTAAAATTTCAAGGTTTCGATGTAGCAGAAGGTAACATAAAAGGTTGAATGAAATAAAAGTATTTGTCTGCTTATACTAGGTAGTTTTTTAATCTCTACCTTTCACAAGTTTAGAAATGATGTAAGACTTTTATAGTTTAATAACCATCATCAGTGTTGTTTAGATCTTCACTTCCTTGACTGTAAAGTTAGCATGTTATTCCATTGGTCATCCACACGGAGTCACTAAATTACTGGGAGAATATGAAGCTGCTGAGGCTGATTATATTTTGTAGGCCTTTCTGATTAAACTGCCTGGTTTAGTTCATCTTTTTGTAAAGTAAGGTGACCGTGGTTGTCACAGTGGTCAGCAGTTAGCTGATGCTTTCATATTCCACCCTAGACTGTCTATCAAGCTGTTTTGCCTTCTCTAGCTGTACAATATAGGCTATTAATAACAAGTTTGCCAGGGAGCAGGGGGAAGTTTTGTTGATTTCTCAGGAAGCAATAGAAAGCCAGAAATTTATGAAATTTCTCTTCTGTATAATTTGATTCTGTAGGTGACAGACAATGGGAAACCAGACCAGAATTTCCTATATCCTGCTATTACATATAGTGCATTATGTTCAGTTGTGATATCTGATTACAGAAGTGTTTTAAAATGTCTTGTCTTTTTTTTTCTAGAACGTAATATTCATCATAATATGTCCTCTTTCAATGAATCAGTCGGTCTAGGGTATTTGAAGACCCATGCCATTGAGTTTGTGAAGTATCCTTTCAACTCCTTATCCACTTCTCTACTAATGCTACAAACTAATTGTACCTTTCTATGTTTACAGAGTTCTGTGTCTGTAAAGGTAAAGGGAAAGTAGGTCATAGGATGAGAAATAGGAAGATTAACGTAAGAACTACTGAAGATACCGGGATATGACCATACATTTCTGTGATGTTTTTATCTCATTTTCCTTGATGAATTATACAGTTATAATAAACGACAAATGAGTCGGATATACCCAAAGGGAGGCCGAGTGGATTCCAGTAATTACATGCCTCAAATTTTCTGGAACGCTGGCTGCCAGATGGTCTCACTGAACTATCAGACCCCAGGTAGGCAGCAACGACCAGTGAACCTCAGTCCTAAAGAATGACTTGGGCAGTAACTCTCAAACAGATGCCATGGATTTGCTTCTGGCATTTTTTGAGGAAACAGACATATGGCTGAATAATACGGTGGGGTGGAATTACAGAAGCGTAAGAAAAAGAGCGGTAAAAAAGCTATACACAGAAGGAAAATGCAGTCCCTTTTCATGGAAAAATAAGAGAGTTCTTTACATTTTTACATAAATTATAATGGTTTATAATTAATAAAAAGTATTAATTACAGGGAAATAACTGTTTTCACAAAACACAATTTGACACATTGGGGGTGTGTCTCCAAAGTAAAGATGGAGTGTACATATTAAGATGGTAAAAAGTAATGACTATGTGCCAAATGCATTTCTAGACCAGTTATTATGAAGTGTTAAAAAGTCATGTGTTCAGCATTAGAGATTGGGCTCTGAGATCCCAGCTGGGAGAATGATGCCAGGGAATGTAAATACCTCTCCATGGTGTAAACTGGGAGGAGATGCATTGTTCCTGTTCAGTGAAGGTGTGAGTATAACTAATGGGGTAGGGAGGTTTCTTCAATTAATCTAGGAATGTCTTCCGTCATATATGGAACAGACGAGCTCTTCTGTCTTCTTTTTCTAGTGATAGTGCTTTAGTGCTTGCTTTCCACTCCCTGCAGTGGTGTCTTTGGTACTGCAGACACTCCTAATGATCATTCCTTGAGTTCTGACCTGCAAAGCTTTGTGCTGTTTTCACTAGCTGAGGAAGCAGGAGAAAGCTGTACTGGTGTAAAGCACTCCACTGGACATGATATGGAGGTTGCAGCAGATATACAAGGTTCACTCTACTCCCAACATTGCCTCTGCCCACTGCATGTCATTCTCAACCCCTTTGTATTGCAAAATAAGAGTGTTTATTGTATAATTGGAAGTGAGTAACTTTCCTGTATTAGTCCTCTATGATCCAGCTGTGCTGTCAGACTGGAGAATAATTGAGGAAATACAAATTAAGGCTTCCCAGTAAAGCAAATAATAGCCAACATGAGAACATGAGAACCTTATATTTTGTGTAACAGAGAACATACTCTACCTTTAAAAAGGTACAAAATCTTTTGTGTTTTTCGAGCAAGAGGATACCTCCTGATCTTGTGTTCTGGTGTGATTAGAAACCTGCAGGAAGACATTCTAATTTTTACAAAGTTATGTGTTTACCATCTGTCTTTATATACAAGTGCTGTAATAGTGGATTTGAATAAAACTCAGATCCTTTAAATGTGGAAAACTAAGCAATGCTGCTGGGATCTTTGTGGTTTCTTTTTGTGGTATTTTATTCAATTAAGCCAATAGAAAACCAATGTGCTATTCATCTTGGGGAGGGGGTTTAAGACATCAGGACACCAACAGCTTCATCAGAGGTAGTTGTCTATGGTTATCGTAGAGAAATACATACTTCTAGGGTGTCTTATGGAGCATATTTTGTATGTCTGCCTTAGAGTGAAGTAAATTGCACTATTAAAGTGCCTGTATCTCTCCATTATTCAAAGTGATTCTAGATCACTTCTAGAAATGGAGCCACCTATACTGTAGGTACTATAATTGAGATAATAGGAATCCCAACCCAGGCACTTAATGTGACCACAGTCTGATGCTTCTTTACATATGAGCTATGTTTTCATTCAGGGAGAAACTCCCTGAATGAAATTCTCTAAGCACAGCATAGACATCACCTGGGTTAATAAAGGTGATACTACTGTGAATAAATCTTGTTTTCCTGTTGCTTCCTTTTATTGCTTAGATATGTCTAGTTTATACGCATTAAATTTAATTGTAATTTAAACTGATTATTCTGGACAAAAGGTTTTATTTTCTTTTCTAAAAAGGATTGTTCATGATGTGTGTTATTCAGAAGGAAAGAGTAATTTCTTTTTTATCTCACGACAGATTTAGCAATGCAGTTGAATCAAGGAAAATTTGAATACAATGGATCATGCGGGTGAGTGATATGATATAAAATGTTGTCACTGTCTATCTGAATCCTTTACTATGGTTTATATAAAATTTTGATTTTAATAAAATTTTGTCACTATTAATTACATGTTACAGAAGAAAAATGTATCTTAGATAAAGAGTAGAAATTAGCAGAATTCGGGGAGAATTATCCCCTGCAAGGGGGAGGTATTCTGATGAGTATGCTTTTTAATTAAACCCAGATTTTAAGATGGAACTGGAAGAGGTTTTCTGTACAGGTTCTGAAGATTATAATGGATACTATACAGTGTCATTTAAATACATCTTCATTCTCAGCTCTCAATCTTAGAAGATATGCCTCAGAATGGAGATTCATTGAACAGTTCACAAAACTGCCAAATTTACGTGCATAAGTTGGGCCTTAATGCATAGGGAATACTTCTCTTAGTATGTGTTCTTCAGTTGAGAATACTGAAGTGTTTCATCTAAGTTCTTGCCCATCACTTCTGCATGAAAAGGTTGCTCAAGAGGTATCAATAGAATATTTTTCTTCTATTTTTCCCCTCAAATGTTGAGTTTATAACTTAAAAGGGTATGCTGATCATTAACATCTAGAGAAAGCAGAAATTTGATGAATAATAGGGAATGACAGTCCAGAATCACATTAAAATCAACGAACTCATCCTTGGAAGAAACAACTCTTTTACTAATGCAAATCTTACTCAGAGAGAAATTCTGAGAAGATGAAGCTAGGTAAAATTCTTCATCTGCAGAATGGTCAGCAAAGTGTTTTGCCACTCCATACCTTAATTTCAGTTGTCAACTCTCCAGAGAGAAACTGTTGGGTTTGACAGAAGTGCAGTCTGGTCATTTCAGTCGGAATAACAAAAAACAGAAGAAAAGCAAAGCTGTGAGTTTTTGTTTGGGTTTTTTTTTTTTTTAATGCAGAGTAGGTTTCCTTTCTTGTTTGACCCACAAGCATAGTAATAGAGTATATATTCACTCTTGCCAAATGCTCTGAAAGACAAACATCATTAGCGACCAAATTACTAGATTCTTATTTCAGTCTTCTGGTATTACAGTAATCTGTATTTTTATATGCATTATACATGTGGTGTTGTTTCAGTTGCAGAAAACATGCAGGGCAATAAAAATTATTTTTAAAAATATATTTCTTTCTGTCTGTACTCCTTTTTTCTCTGATCTACAGTTTTCATGCTGGTGAAATAAGATTGAGTCACTCTAGCTTCAGCATTTCTTATTAGAGCAGGCCTGAAGCAAAGGATGGTTCTGATGGATACCTTCTGCCCATAACCAACTTCAAGAAAACATTGGGAAATCACACACATGTATAACATAAGAAAAATGAGGAATACCTTTCTAAACAGAAGCCATATAATGAAAAAGAATGGAAGAAAACATTGACAATCTCTCCATTGGAATTTTTCCAGCATTTTTTAATTATTTCTGAATTCTGTCTGGGCCCTTAAACATTGTGTACCCATGATTCACCGGGGAGACTGGGGGGGAATAAAAACTTATCTTCTAGCAGCTGTTGTCTGTCGGGGCTGCAGCATTGGCAAGATGACTCCAGTTACACATTTCCTTCCACCAGTGGAAGAGAAGCCCTGTCATTTCTGTGATCAACTGCTATTCTATTTTGATGGCAGAATCCTTGGGTTTTGACTCACCAGAGCATGTATTGGCTTCATTGATATGTTGATCCAGTGTATAGTCCTCAGGGACCTATTGTAAGTTTTATTATGGCAATACCTTTCATGCTACTATAATTAACAATCTGTCAGCACTGACATTATCAGCTGTTTCCCCCAAGGTTTTATAACCAAGATGAAAAAATTAGCTTCAAGCTGAAATTTATTGAATGAATGTTGACTCTATGGAACTGCTTCATTTAAAAAAAAAAAAAAGAAAATTGAATAAGCCCTCTGTACTTTTCCAGAGTGTTAAAGAATTAAAACAAACATGAGCATCTACTTTTTATTATGCGGCAACTCACTCTACATTTAAAAAGTATTGTCACATTTTTAAATGTCCTTGACTCTTCATCTTGAAAATCAGGTTTGATTTAATCTCTTAGTAGCTGGTAATTCAAAATTAACATTTATCTTTATTCTAGACAACTGTAGTATTTACTTTTCCCTTCCTCGCACTTGCAGTTAGAATGATATTTGTATTTTACGGTGGTGTAGGAGAGTTCGTTGTTTAAAGCCAGAACATCCATTTTATTTTCATATAATTAAATTTTAATTTCCACACAACAATAATTTTCTTCTTCTTTTTTTCTGGAAATAAGGTATCTACTTAAACCAGATTTCATGCGACGACCAGATCGAACATTTGACCCTTTCTCTGAAACTCCTGTAGATGGTGTAATTGCTGCAACATGTTCTGTACAGGTAAAGCAGCCACAAATTTCTGTCATCACACCCAAGATCACATTTAAACGTCAACGGGATATCTACAGAAATGTGTTTAGATTGCATGGATTTCAACAAATTGTTTCCATTGTTGTTTGTTTCGTACTGCTGTGCTAAGAACCTCTGTTCACTTGATCTGAGTTGTTATTACATATTGTCACTGAATTTTAACCCCCCCATGCTCTTTTTGAATTACACAAATGAATAAATGAATGCAGTTCATTTCTGTGAACAGTATGCAATTGTTACAATCATCACTTATTGCCATAGAGTAAGGAGGATTATGGGCACACATGAACAGAATATTTTCAAAATAAGAGAAAAACAGTTCATGTGATAGAGGTCCTTACTCTGGAGTTAACCATGAGTAGTAACAGTCGAAAAAACTTGTGTTGCAGTTCCAAAGCATAGTTAGGTGTCACATTTTTGAAAGAGGCTGACAACTGTAGAACCTGGCTTGTGCCTTGACACTACTTTCTTTGCTCAGGTACCCTATGCGCAGCTTAACAAAAGACTTTTGAAACACTCTCTACGGACTTATTGTGCATTCTACACATTTAATTATGTTTCATTTAAATCTCCTGAAGAACAAAAAGTTTTTATTACTATTGTTTTTTTAATGTTAAAGACAGTACAATCCCTCCAAGAAAAAAAAAGAAAAGATCTAGTGATGAGAAAATAAGTTCCAGGTATCACTAGAGATAGTTCTTAGGTCATGTATTTTATCACTTGCTCCTCTTGTGTGAATAAAAGTAGTCTAAAATTCCCTATAAAGTCTCTTACATAGGCATGGACTGAAGCTGGTGATGGTACTCCTCAGCTATAGAACTTTTCTTTGTTATCCAAAGTGTTCCCTGGAAGAATGTTAGATTATAAAAAGAAAAGGACTTCAAATGAACTTAGATCTCTGAAATCACGTTTCAGTGTTTTTCTTCCCTCCTTGATCATAGTAAGGAAGGCATTAGCTGTATTTATTAGTAGGCCTTCTTGATGGATTTTTTTTTTTCCTGGAGTAATCACCTTTTGTGGCTAAATTAATGTTGACTTGGGAGTATGATTTGGTGTCAAATTGCAGCAAATTTTCATATCTATAGCAATGTACAGGAGTTGTGGGGAGATGTTATTTGCTTGGCTTGAAAGTATCTTACGTTTCCCAGACATGTACTATGGAGTTAGGTTGACATGTGATTAGTTTAAAACCTTTACCTAAGTGCTTCCTTTCACCTCTCTGTAGTCAAGATATAGAATAGATAGCAGTACTTCTAAATGGAAAGTTTCCAATTGAGGAATAGCAGTGCTGATCTGGATATTCCATTCAGTGAGACATCGTCTAATGGGGCTGACTGACTTACAACTTAATACCATAGCACAATAAGTGAAATCATTTCAAATTAAGGATATATTTCAGTTCTTGTCACAAAAGCTTTTCTAAAGAAGCAGAATTTTAGCACTAAATATACCATTTTAATATGAATAAATAAATCTATCTGTTCTGTATACAGCACTGTCAGACTGCTGTCAATGAAAAAAATACCAATATTTCCAGTACTCATGAAATGCTCTGTACTTTGTATTGCTTTTCCTTACTGCTCCGTTGTTGTGTTGCAGGTAATATCTGGTCAGTTCTTATCAGACAAAAAAATCGGTACGTATGTAGAAGTGGATATGTATGGTTTACCCACGGACACAATACGTAAGGAATTTCGAACACGCATGGTGATGAACAATGGTCTGAACCCTGTTTACAATGAAGAATCATTTGTATTTCGAAAGGTAGGATATTTGGAAAGCACAGTTTTTTGGTTGCCAGCCCTTTTGCACATGAGCTTCCTTGCTCACTCGAGCCACCCCTCCCTGCTTCGGTCTGACTGCTCACATGAATAAGTGCTGCTCCCATCAAAAAGGGTTTGTAGGGTTCCTGTTTACTGCAGTAAACAATCTAAAGCTGAAATAAGCTTTCAAGAGGTTGTTGTGTTTTATTTTTTTAGTTTTGCTTTGGTTTATTTTTCTAATGGATAACCTCTGTAGCTGTCACATGATTATTTTTTTTTTGTTTGTTTCTGTTTGGCTTTTCCCTCCCCTTTGCTTCCTCCTCCCACTTGGAGGTAGCCACCTCCTCCGTGGCCATGCCTGTGTTCAAGGTATGCAGTCTGCTCAGAATGAGCCCCCGCTGGTGGACACCATCATTCCTTGGAGATTTCTTCTTCCCTGCCCTGGCAGTGGCTGCTATCTTGCACTGTTCCTTCAGCCCAGAGGGCAGGTGAGATGCTGCATCCAAAGCTAAGGTCAATGTTATTACATGGAAAAGTTGGAAGGGCGCTGTGTTCCTCAGACGTGTTGCCAGCTCCCTCCTTCAGTAGTCCATGTGCATCATGTACCTTTTTCCTTTTTTTTTTATTAATAGCAAAAGAAAAACAAACCTTTTTTTCTTGGTATGGGGGATTTAAAGAGAGAGATCAGTCGTCCATGTTCAGTTTTTATCTCTCAGTCTTTATATATATGATACACACATATATATATTTTTATTTTTTCCTGTCAACTGGAGTTTCATCCAGACTACATGTGTTAGCAGTGCCGTCTTTGATAACGTCTGTTTTGTTGTCATGCAAAATTGTTGCTCTTTTATTCCAAAATGACAAACTTTGCCAAGTGGTGATAACACTTCACACTTCAGTATATTACACACATAATCTGTTGTGTTTTTTTAAAGTATAACCACTGTTTAATAGAAATGTAGTTAATGCAAAAGAGGTTTTTCCAGACTCAAATATATTCTGGAGTGAATGTGACTTGAAGGGCTTTTCTCTGCGCACGAGGAGGCACAGGGAAGATGCTAGGTGCAGTGACAGGCAATCATGCCACCCATGGTTTGCTGACCATATGGCCAACATCTGCTGCTTTCTGACTTCTTAAATCAAAAGGCCCATAACCTACAGGTTGCACACAGCTTCAGTGTCTTGTGGTATGGGTACAGTGGCCAGTGCCAATATTCTTGGGACTTTCTGCTCTGCTGTGCAATGAACAATTGCATGATTGCACATTCTTTTGAATAACTCATTCTGTAGGTCAGCCAGGAGATTGTTTTTCTTTATTTTTGGCCCTTATCATATCAGGCTTAGCATTGTAATCAACACATACATTGATGGCGAAGCAGATGTGTGGCATAAACACAGCAGGAACATTTCCTTTAGGTGGAGGAAATGGTGGTGTGGGGTGCACATTACTAAAAGATTATACAGGTGAAAGTGCCTACTGTCATACCATAGAACAAATTAATGGAGAAGGAACAATAGTCCTCACTCCTGCTCCCTAGCAAATCTGTATCTGAGCCAATCATGTAATGAAAGATGTGCTGCTGATCTGTGGCCTTTAGAGGAGTATCTTACCTGCCCCATTTGGGTTACAAAGTTCACCTCAAGCTGAATTTTTATTCTACACAGTTGCTCTCAGGTAATGTGTTTGATTGGTCTTCTGTCATGTTTTCTTGTTTTTATTTCAATTAAAATAAAGCTTCAGTCATTCTAACCTAAGTTCTGTGTTGTCATTCTGTTGTGTAAGGGGGAGGATGCTGTGAGTGTTGGTGGTAACCTGTGCTGGGAGTGCTAAGTTTTCATCAGATAGAGTGAATTGCTCTGGTGGGTTCAGAGACAGAAAGCATGCTTTATTTTCTGCCCTTAAGTCTGATAATAAAAGCAGCAGTGGGGGAATGTCTAAGGGAGATGGTAGATGCAATTTTACATGGGTCCTTCTTTTCATCCTATAAGCATCACTGAATACAGCCAGGTAGAGCAGGAGTGGGAAGACCTTTCTAACCTGGCAGAGGGTGCACCTCTCTGTTAAAATGTCTGTTCCTCACTGCTCTATGCACAGAGGTGCCAACTTTGTTCCAGGGAAGGCAGGGAATATTTTTTCTAATGTTTTGGTCAGTCCAGATGGGGTCTGACAGATGCAGATAGCTGGCAGCATCCCTGCCCACCATGTGTACCAAGAGTATGTTGTGAGTACAGCACACCCAACTCTGCTGACAACACGCTATTTCAGCAGGTCTGTCACCCTGTTCTGCCCTCCTCTGTCTGCCTGTCCCCTGTGCAGAACCCCTAGTCAGCATACATCCCCATCAGCTTGTGCTGAGACTCTTTCTGGCTTCACTGCTTTTTTGGATACATCCCAAATCCCATCTTTCTGTCATAGTTTCTCCTGATTCAGCACTACCTACCCTTTGATTGCCAGTGTGCCTGTCATTTCCCAGGTAGTATGTACCTGCCTTATTATTGATTTCACTAGTGTTCAGTAACGAAAAAGAAATAACCAAAATATTTAGGTAGTCCAATTGTAAGCTGCAGGATTTGCATATTCTGAAATTTACCCATTATTTAAGGTGAAAAAAAGCATTTCTAGGAAAGATTAATCTTGAAGTGTGCAGTCAGCAGGGAATGATACTGTTTGTTACTGGCATACGAAGTTAATGGTTCAAACATGGGAGGTGGGAGGGTGCTGCTCTATCAGTCTTATTGAATATCTTCATTTCATGACTTTCCAGGTTATTCTCCCTGATCTTGCTGTCCTGAGAATAGCAGTGTATGATGACAATAATAAGCTGATTGGTCAGAGGATACTGCCTCTGGATGGTCTGCAAGCAGGTTACAGACACATTTCCCTGCGGAATGAGGGCAACAAACCACTCTCTCTTCCGACAGTTTTCTGCAACATTGTGCTTAAAACATATGTGCCTGATGGGTTTGGAGGTGAGCTAAACGTGTGTCTCAGTGTGCCATAGGTTTTGAGTGTTGCTGTGGAAGTACCAGTGTGTCGGTGAGCCAGCCAGAGGCAGACACCCAATGCTGGAGAATTGGAAAAGTTTATTGTTTTACCTCCTTGGAAACCCTGCATATTCAAATCAGCTTTCAGACTGAGTGTCTGCCTCTGTGCTAATGACATGTACCTGTTACGTGGCAAAATAATATGGAAAATAAGATCATACTAATTAACTCAATTTTATTTTCTCTGTTTACATTTTAGGAAAAATTTTTAATTAGACTTTTCTGACATTAATATTTTTCAGGTTAACATGTACTGTAGCTATATTGTTTGGCCTATAATGCATAATTTATCTGTGTTTTTTTCAAATTAAATCATGTTTGAAATTTTGAGAATATTGGCATATTGTTAAAAATGGACAGTGAAATAATTAATCATCCAAAACCTTTCTGCATTTTTTTTACAATTTTACATTATTTTAGTGTGGCTTAATTACCTTTTGGTTTTCAAGAAAAGTAATGTTTAGTAGAAGCCATTTCCATGATCAGGTTGTCAGGGCTGTGGTCATTTATACTGAGTGGTTGTAAATTGCCACATGAAGATAGGAATAAACAGTTGAGAATAACTACTACACCACTTAAATCAGTATAATGGATGAGTACATCCTCTGGGGGGTGTTGTGTTTACTGCAGATGAAATTCACAGGTATGTTAGACAATGTGTAAACCATTTAATATATGGCTTAAACTATAAACTGGAAATTGGGCTAAATGTTAGTGCCCTGACTCTGCAGCATAATGAAGTTCATGTTAGAGTTGATTGGTGAAACACTATTGATAAAAAATAACGGTTTGCTCTTTGCAAAAATGATTTCAACATGGCTGTCTATATAGGCAAAAAACTAGTGCTGCTTTTCTGAGTGTTATTCCACTGTACAAACTGGAGAAGGGGAAGTCTGACCTAACATCGTGTGTATTCAAGTCTGTGTTTGCTGGTATTTACCCAGGTTTTGAAAAAATGAATAGGCCTAGACTTCAGTTACAATATTCCATGGAAAAAGTTAAGCATTTACAGAAGCATTTCTGTTGTTTATATGTGAAATTCTCGTTGCTGGCAAGTCAGCTGGAGTTTTGCCACAGGTCTTGAAGCACTACCATGCCTTTATGCAGCATGTTTTGTCTGCAGTATTTGACTTCAGGAACTTTGTCTCAAGACAAATGTAAAGTGTTGCTTAAGCTTGAGATGCCCAAGGCAGTAACTGAACCATGAGTCTAAGGGACACGTTTAAGCATGAACTTTAATTCTTTCCTGAACTTAAGCTTTTGATAGTAAGTGACTCAGTTAATTATTTTCTAAACTAGGGACGTGCTTCCAATTTGGGTTTGATGAGTGTCTGACTGATACCTGACTTCTCCTAGGAACAGAATTTAAACTCTGCAGAGTTTGTTGTGGCTCAAGCTGCTGAGAGTGCTGGTTACACAGGGAGAAAATATTGGTTCATTTTCTTTGTAAACTGCGTTATGCAAATCCAGGAGTGAAAGACTTGTTTTTCAGTGAGAATTTGAACAGCAGTTCAAAATTTTTGAACTGTATGCAGGTCAGTACTGGTTGTCAGCATTTCTGCAGATGGTTACCAGCTAGAGGTGAGGACATAGAAACATTACTACCCCTGAGTAGTACTAGTGTTTACAGTAAAATGCTTCTCAGTAAGAGAACTAATTGTCATAGCTTACTGTCACTGTTGGGAAAAACAGACTCCATATTAACATAAACTAAATTAGTTCAATTACTAGTTCTCCTCTTCTCCCTTCCCAGATAGTTATGATGCATCTGATGTATTCTTCTCATCAATGTAGAACAGCAACAAGATGAACAACTGGGAAATAACTTTCAATACTTGTGTGGAATCATTAGTATTCTGTTAGCATGTGTTTTTTAATTACTTATCATTTTCAATGAACCTATCGTTCTTTTATGAGCTGTCATTAGTACCTCCATGGCTATTTTAGCAAAACTGCAGGAAGGTATAGCTCAATTCAATAGCTGCCTATGGGTTTGGTTTTTAGAGTTGGGTTTTTTTGGTTTTTTTTATTAACCTGTATGACTAAAATTTAAAGACTTTCACTGAATAATAGCTAGAATGCGTAATGCATTGTAGGCTTTAAAAGATGAGTAGTTTTATTTTTCAGATGTTAGTAATTTCTCGTGGTTTGTTTGCATCAGTTACTTTGTTCCAAATAAAACACAATACTGGCACAAATTAATTAAAATTAAGTAGCATTCTCCAAAGAGAAGCTTCTCTAATAGAATTCTGTATGTAAGTAAGGATAGCTACTTAGGTAAGTGGTGAAGAGTCCACTGTAATGTACTCTTCCAGTGATTTTCCTAGTTTCATATTTAATTGTGATTCTTCTACAAAATTCTGCTCCCCACCCCCACCTTACCTCACTGGGGAGAAAGAAAAACGTAAGCAGAGGACAAATGACAATGTGAGAGGCTGTGATGAGTCACATCCCGCTCGTAGGAATGCTGAGTCGTTGGTGATGTGCTTCCATGGTTAGTAATACAATTTACAAAGGACTTGCTCTCCCAAACATGTTAGTCATTTTTACCTTGAAGCTCGTGATAATCAGGTTCCTTTGTCAAATGACACATCAAGTTAGCAGGGTAGCTTTGGATTTTCAGTGAAGGGTCCATGCTGAGGGCAAAAAGACATGCTTACTATGTTAGGGAAAGGGGAAACAAGCGGTGCAGAGCTACAAGGCTGTTGTTACAGCTGAAAATATGTTCTACATGGGTTTGTCTATATGAAGTAAGTTGCAGAAGACATCTCTGAGTTCCAATTTATTTGTGTAGATAAACAGAGCTGTCAAGGGTACTGCTGTGTTCCAACTTTTGTTGGAAAGGGAGGAGTCTCTGTGCTTTCCTTGCTTGAGAATGCATGCAGTGACTTTGGGGACCATTTTGTTGAAGAAGTTAGATTAGAAAGGAGATGATGTAGTCCAGTCCCCAGATTGCACAAGGGTAGCAAGTTTCTTCCCAAAGCTTTTGAGGGGTTAGATATTTTCACAGACCTGATCAGTGGACCAATTCCTCTGTCTTGCATTATTGTAGGATAACTTGGAAAATGGCTGAAGAGATGTCATGAAACTTGAGCAAAATTCAAATGATGACTAAACCTGTGAGTGTCATTGCAGAAATAATGGCCCGTTATGCTAGTGAGACCATGTAGAATGTACGGGTATGAGAGGATTTAGCTCTTACTCATAAGCAGCCAAGAGCAGGGCTTGGTGGCATTCTGCAAAGAAACAGGCTCCTTGTGAGTGAAGTGCTGTCCAGGATCCTTCCAACAGTCCTGACAAATAATTGGAGGTCATTAAATGACAGTATTTCATAGTGAATGAGGAGTCAGTCAGGCTGTAGTGTTCAGACTTCCTTTCTTAAGTTACTGTTCTGAAAAGGAAGTCTTATTAACTGAGACCAGAGACCCTATTCTCTAGAATACTGAAGTTGCAGAGGGATCAGTAAAGCAAATCAAAGCTCTGGTTGCTGAACGCTTTCTTATTGTAGGTGCTGAATTAATTTTATTTGTAAATCATTTCTTGCTGTGGAGGGCCTCCTTTGCCATTTGTGAATTATGTGACTGTTTAAATTAAGCATCAGAAGGGATTATTAAATATGCAGGTACAGATCATGTCTTTTTATCTTCCTGTAAAACTCTGCTTGCACATTTATCACTCCATATGGAAAGCAGATTCAATAATCTGTATGGTATCCATTTAGGTTAGTGCTACATCACTAATGGTACTGTCATGTGCAAGATTCAAATATTGGTCATTAGGGTCCACAGAAAAGCCATTTCACAGCCTGTCATGTTCCAGACATGGAGCATCACAAAGGTGAGGGAGAACAGGCTTCCTTGATTGCTTTAATCACCCATCTGAAACCACTATTTAGTTAGGAAATATAGCAGCATTTCCTGTAATTCCCCACAGTCCCAAATCAGCATGTACCCCCCTGAATAACCAAGAGACAAACTTTTTAGTGCTTTGTGGCTCAGGAGATCTCATTCTGGTCTCAAAGTCTAGTGTCATCATCTTCCTAAATAAGGTACCAGGATTAATACCACTCCCTTGGTGTATTAGAAACTGATTCATGTTCCTAGTGTGTTCAGGTGCTGTGGTGATGAGCGCTTTCAGTTGTACCAAGTTGACTATGGAAAGTTGGACTGTTGTTGCAAGCCATGGCTCATAAAAAGAGAGATAGAATACAGGCCTTGTAAAAGTTTAATTTCTAAATGCCTCTAAAGATCATAAAAAGTTGGATTGTTTTTTGGTTTGGTTTGTTTTTCAGATATTGTGGATGCTTTATCAGATCCAAAGAAATTTTTGTCTATCACAGAAAAAAGAGCAGACCAAATGAGAGCTATGGGTATTGAAACTGTAAGTAGAACGTAATGACAAACCCAGTCCACAGTGTCACACTGTGTTCTTTTCATAGAGTAAACTGGTCATTCTCCAATTGATGCACATTACCAATTATTTCTCATTTTCAGGTATAAACCTCTTCATCCTGCTCTGAAATACACTGGCTTGTGTTAATGTGCTGAAACACCATTTAGCAGCTTTTCATGGGTCATACTAACACTACGACATGTGTAGTCGTAGGACATAACTTAGAAGTAGAAATTTTAAGAAATTTGAATGAAGACAGATTTTAGTTGGTAGCCACTTAAAACAGCTCACCAATATTTTACAGATTATAGTGTTGTTTAAACATAATTAAGAAAATTACAACATACTTTCAAAGTAAGCAAGTTCAGAAACTTCCTGCAGACTAACTTTTATACTGCAGGTAAAACAACAATTAATTTATTATGATGTGAATGTTTCTTTCAGAGTGATATAGCCGATGTACCAAATGACACTTCAAAGAATGACAGGAAAGGAAAAGCTAATAATGCCAAAGCCAACGTAACACCTCAGAGTAGCTCTGAACTTCGACCAAGTACCACCACAGGCTTTGGATCTGGAACTGATGCGAAGAAAGGTAGACAGAAATCTCCTGCCTCAGTTCTGAAGTGATTCAGAAAGTCACAGAGAAGTACTCGCTACTCAGTTTTCATTTTGAATTTCCATTCATTCTTTCCCTTTTAAAAAGTAACCTCTTTTGCTGTTGAGAGTGTGCTTTGTCTTAATTGCAAATCAATTTTGTTTATTACTGAAATGGCTGTGTTACACCAATACAGCTTTATTTTACTAAGTGACTTCTTCATGTAGCTGTATACCTACTGCCAGTAGTAGTAACCTGTGTGACTCTGGGAGTAGTTTACTAAAGATCTACTGGAGGAACGCCAATAGGAATTGTTATTTTCTGGTATACTCCACAGAAACTCTTCTGCTGCTTTTTTTTTTTCCACTCCATAAATCCCTTGGCAGATTTGCAGATTTAAGTAATTAAAGGTATTTAGAATTCATTGGATTCCATAGAGATTTCCCAACAATTAGAAATGTTTTCAATATGTGATTTTATTCTGAATAGTGATTAGGAAAATGGCATGTTTGTTGCAAAAAATATCCATATTAAATGCTTATTTGTAAGAGAATAAATAACTTTTCCTCACTGTTCACCATTCACTCTACAAAATCATCTTACAGAGTCAAATGGGATTATTTATTTCTCACATATCACAGGAAATGAAGAATAAGTGAGAAAACAAATTTGTACAGCTGAATGAAACACAATAAATATTTCTGTTAATGGGCCAGAAGAATTAGAATGTGGTTTACTCTTTCATCCAGCCTGGCCCAAAAGGAATGATAGGAGTAAAAAGGAAAACAGACTGTTCTTTTTCTTAAAATTAAGCAGACATGGCTGAATACACACACATGGAGGGATCTCTTGAGAAACAAACACTCTTTCTCTGGAGTCAGTTTTAGCAAAAGACACTGGGTCATTTGTGGCACCTGAACTCTTTCAACCCAGATTATTTTTATGCAGTAAGGTGTTTTCATGGTTCAGGTATCATCAAGATACACAAATATTAGTTTTATTATGCATTAATTAAGCATGAAATTTGCCGGGCTTGGCAACTAATTCCTGGTTGCCATAGAGTCAGACTTAGTGAACAAAGTATATGAGTCTGCATTTTAAAATAAAATCCCGAGAAAGTTTGTTGAGAACACAGCATGACTGATGAAGCCCTGGTCTTAAACTGAGATTTCGGTACTTACACATTCTTGTCTGCAACCTTTTTTGTCCATATTCTCACATGTTTAAGTACAGCTTTTTATATTCCATTTAACAAACTTTTAAAATAATTTATCTTTATGATCTTTGAAGATCTGAATAATTCTGCTGTTGCTACAATACACAACTGCACTTGCTGTTAGAAATTACATATACAGCAAGATAAAGTGTCTGGGGAAAGCTTTGAAATGCACAAAAATCCTGGGGGGGGGGCGGGGGTGGCAGAATTGTTCTCTAACTATTAGGTACAGTGAAGTCATCTGTGGTTTTGAAAACTTCAGCTTCCATCTGCACCTAAATCTTTTCTGGTCTCCTTTACTACACTAATCTTAATACCATATAATTGAGCAGAACCTTATGCTTCTAAGAAAATAAAAGATTCATGTTCCCTAAATTAGACTGCAAACTTTTCCCCCTCCCCGCCCCTCTTTTTTTTTTTCCTCTCTCTTTTACAGCATCTGAGTATTTGCCACTTACATTCATCTAAAAGGCAGAAAGTCCTTTTCAAGTCAAGGAGAGCCTTTCACTCCACAGACTGAAGCAGTTAAAATATGTTTGCAGTGTATTTATGTACAGCTGAACATTTTTGTCCAAAAACATAAGTGTTACAACTCTCATGGCGTTGGGCTGACATTTTTATTCATGATTACATATAGGATGTGCTTAGAGTATTTAAAAAATCATAGCATGTCTCAATACATTTCTTAAGGCATAAACATTCAGGGATTTTTGCACTGTAGTTAAGGTGATCAGAATATATTTTTCTCAGTCTAAATAGTACTAGTACTATTAGTCTTGTCTGATAATTTGCTTGTATCAAATTTGCATTAGAATTTTCTCCTTCTGTCACTTGGTATTTCTTCTCCATTGAGAACTCCCCTTTATTCCTGGAGTGTAGTGTTTCTCCTTTTCTCATAGCCTGGCATTAACCAAAACACAAATTTTACCTACATTAACATACAGGTAGCAGGTAAATATTCACTCCTATGATTTTTGTGTTTTAAATTGTGGAGAGGTAAACCTAACTTCTGTTAACCACTTATGTAGCCATGTAGAAGCTCACCCAAGAAGCCTCCCCTCCAAAATGAGTGGTGCCAGAGCCATGTCCATCTAGGGATGCTAATCCTGAAGTTTGCATGGTTCAGTTCTAATGTACATAAATGGTTTGCTGTGTTTCAGAAAAGGAGCTTTTTCAGTTCTTAGATTGCACTTCAGTCCTGAAATGTGAGAGATTAAAATACACTCATTGATTCATTTCTTTTTTCACAAGGCAATTGATTGAGCAGTGCTTTGCCACTTGAGTAGTGATTTGAAAAGGAAATTAACTGTATCTTAGCTATATCTTCATGAATAATTTTCTCATTAACCTGCAACTATTTTTATGTGGCTAAAAAACATTAATTAATCGCTAACTTAAATGTAGGTTTCTGATGTTAAAACTCAAATTTAAAAGTATGATTTTTCCTAGTATGCATGAAGTTTTAGATAAACTATCAATACCTTCCTAGGTATAGACCTTATTCCTCAAGTGAAGATAGAAGATTTAAAGCAAATGAAGGTAAGCATGGACAAAAGCTTTTCAGGATGTGTTCTTAGTTACTTGGTTTAAGTAGCCAGGATTTTATCTGGTTAAAGTAAGTATGACCAGAGAAGAATTATTCCAATTTCTTTTTTTTACAGGCTTATATAAAGCATTTAAAGAAACAGCAGAAGGAGCTGAACGCCTTAAAGAAGAAGCATGCAAAGGTATGATCTTTAAGAGCTCTCTGAGCAATACACTCTAATTGAAAAAGTTGCAGCACTCACTGGCACAGACTAATTAATTTGTAGGGAAAAACTAAGGAACGTTGGTTGGACAACAACAAAAGGTATATGTGTTGTAAATGTACTGAAATGTGCTCCAGTGAGCACATTTTCCCTGTAGGAGCCCTTTGCATGTCTCCTTGAATTCTGGTATGCATTTGTTTGACCCATATAAGCATCCAAAGCTCACCTTTTTCGGGTAATGATTTTCTCTCGCTCCTCTCTTGCATGACATATTGACAAGCAGCTTGGAAAAAAACTTAGTAACGATGCTTGAGGATGCTTCATCGAAGACAGGGACTGGAGAAACTGCAAAATTGCTGAAGAGAACTGTAATTGTAACTGAAAAATGAAGCGCCCTATCCCTCTTCACTTATATCCATGTTAACCTCTTTTTGGCAGTAATGTCCCAAATAAATGCAACATTATCATAAATATACTTTACATTAGAAAATCACAGCAAATTTTCTTGGGCCCTTTATCATTATAAAACCCTGTTGTTACAGAAAGAGGCATAACAAGTGAAGGAACTATCCTAAGTTCTGAATTGTAGCAATTCATACAAACCCATTCTGGGCTTTTGAGGCAGTTATTCCCTTGCTCTATTTGACTGCAGGTTTCATTGCAGATCTGACATAATGTATCTGTCTGGGCAGTTTTTTATGTCAGTCTTTGTGTTTATTTTCATGACTGTTGTTTGGGTGTGGGACTGTACAATGAAATATGAAGAAACTACTTTCAAAAGTTGGTGTTTTTGTGGGGCTCTTAGTATTAAAAGTAGTATAACAAAATGAAGTAGTTACATTTTAGACTCCTTACTGCCTCTGTGCAGAAGGGAAATGAGTGAATTCTCCATTTTACTACTGCATCTGAAGCCTCAAGAAAGTCTGTTGTCCCTACTTCTGGGTATGGACAGTTACTAGACCTTTATAGGATTGATTTTTGGGGGCTTTTTATTTTTAAACACTACTTTCTCATTCATTGGACAACATCCAGCAGTTTGCTGTAGCAGCTTTTTGCAAATGAAAATGGTAGCATGGTTACATACAAACCCCAGCCATACTCAGTGATCTATGTCCCTGATATGTGACCCACAGTAGTGTAAAGATATCTTAGCCAAGGCTGCGCTTGCTAATGTTGAAAAATTGATCCATCTGTTCAGGCTTCTACTTACTTCCTCTAATCTGAGGAAGAAATTGCCAGCTGCAATCTGAAAATGCTGTGCACTCAGAAGGGCTTTCAGCATTAGCTCAAGCACAGCTATTTGAGATCCAAGCCAGCCTGTGTCCTGCTCGTCATAAGTATAAAGAGTAAGTCTCTCTCAAACATGCCTTTCTAAAGGCTCCGGTGAGGGCAACTTCTTCAACATGGAGGGGGGAGTCTGAGCAGAGAAGGGTGGTCATGTTAGCTCACAGGTGCTCTTAGAGAACTGCTTGATGCTCCTGTCACTGGGTCTTATGCATTATATCGTCTGGGATGAAGCAGGAGAGCTGTGTGTTAGCTACCCGTGACTACATGAGGGATTTTGAGCAGGTAGAGGTACAGTCTTCACTGTTCTTTTTTTTCACTGTTGTGTAGGAAAAATAAGACATCTGGTCTAGAGACAGAGATCATTGATTGGTAGGAATACAACTGGTCTTAGTATCACCACTGCTAGGCAGCCAGTCTGTGACTAAATTTGTCCATCCTCTAGTGTCAGATTAGTGGCTTGCAAAAAATGCAGAATTTTGGATTTCACAAAGTCTGTGAATAGTCAGGAGGTGTAATTTTACTCGGAATTGAGAATCATGTAAAAGGTATGTATTTGAAGCTCTGTGAAGACAGCACATGCATTTAAAGAAATCCTGAAGGATTGTAAGGGAATAATGGAATATAGAAATAAAAGGCAGGAGAAACTGTGATGCATGCTGGAGACTATCAATAATACCCAGCAACTTCCGTTTCAGAATCAGT
This sequence comes from Heliornis fulica, assembly GCA_013399135.1. NCBI lineage: Eukaryota > Metazoa > Chordata > Aves > Gruiformes > Heliornithidae > Heliornis > Heliornis fulica. Next base: position 899,369 of record VXBZ01005662.1, on the reverse strand, counting down.
GTGCAATTATAGTTTCTTCACCTCAGAAGAACCCATTGAGTTCTCCAACAGGGCTCGTGTCTCTAGTTTTTGAACCCAATCACTGCTTAGTTTGTAGCCCAGCTACAAAGGAAGAGAGGGTTCAGTGGGGAGAGTGAATATTCTCCAGGCTGGTTTAGTCTCTGAAAATGTAAGTCTGTGTGAGTGTGACTGAGGTATCATTGTGTGGCTCTTGGGATTGCTAAAGACCAGATTGCTTTTGTGAGCAAAGAACATGAGCTACACCTCAGCCCATTTACTTGCATTTTGAACTAGTTTCACCTAACAAGACATTCTGAATCTGGCATAAGACAGGTCACTCTTAGAAATCAGCATAGGTTTGCCAGATGTGCAAAGAACACGGGGCATAATTCTTTAAAGGGAGGAAAAAGACAAGGGATGAGAAGCTAACACAGATTTCTTTGATGATACTATATAGAAATACAGTATTTTTAGTGAGAACACATTGCAAGGATTATAGGCAATGCTTTGTAGTTAAGTCCTAGGGCAAACAACCTGTCATCTGTTGGACAGCAAGCAAAGCTGGTCTGGTAGGCTGAGCAAGAAGAGGAAAAAATCAGTAAGTGTTCCTGTCAGGAATGAGGGAACTTTCTTAAGAATCCTCACATTCACAAGGGTATTTTAAAAAAAAAGAGTTACTTGCAGAGAAATGACTGTCAGCATTATCTTACTGCCTGAGATTACTAAGGTGCCACAAGAATCAGTGGGATCTGGGAAGGTGGCCACAGAAAGGCCAGGCCCCCATGATTCTTTCTGCATGACAGATTTCATGGTGGTCGTGTTCTGTCACTTTAAAGTAGGTTAGCAGCTGCTGAAAAGAGTCTGAAACTGTCAGCCCATGTAGGGATTGTGTTCTTTTGAAATAAAGTGTTTCCTGCCTACATTCCATGATGTAACTTTAATCTCCCAGTATGAATATTACTGTGCAACTGCAAAATGACTGATGTGTCTGAATGCTGTCCATTGGTTGATACCTTTTGATCTTTTATCACCTTAGGTCTTGAATACTGTTTAGGTAAATGATCAGCGGTGGCCTCACAGGTAGATGGGCTATAAAGGCAAGGAGATGTGCATATGTGTCTCAGTCATTGATTTGATAGTAGCCTGGTTCTAGGGTCCCCTACTGAATTTTAATATTTTGCCAAAATGTCACATAGTTGTTTTGCTTCTTGGGTTGGAAGGATAGTGAGTGATTATCTTGATATATTCTCTAAGAGTCAACAGCACAACAGATGATTGTGGTATACAGTTCTATACAGTTTCAGAGAAGACAGTGACAGTCACAAGTACCCCCTTAAATTTGCTATGGCCATAGACCATGCCCAGAATTACATAATTACCAGAATTATGTAATTACCAGGATTATGTAAACACCAGAATTAATTTCCTACACATTTATATTGATGTTGAGTATATACTGCTTGAAATAAAGCCTAGTGAAAACAAGAACATTAAAAAAAAACAAAACCTCCATTTCCAAATGCAAAAGCAGCAGTACAAAAGACTTTGGGACTCTGGACTAATAAAGTTCTGAAAAATGGGTGGCTGGATTGGAAATTTTAGTTTCTTTATTTCCTCTTTTTTTTTTTTTTTTTGTTTTTTATTCTGTAATGAGAATCCTCCAGCCTTCAGTTTCCAGTTGTGCACAGGAGTCTTTGTGTTTCTTTAGGGACACATATCAGGCAGGAATAAGTTTGTGTGATAGGAGCTTACTTACTCTCCTCCTTAAAAGACTGAAGCGGGGTCACACTTAGTCTTTGTAGCAAGAATTGCACTGTTCTGCTCATCGAGAGGAAAAATGGGTAGTTTGAGAGATGCTCTCAGTCACTTTACCTGTGATTGGCTGGTGCTGTCAAGCTTATGGCATTCTTTTCCCTATCCATAGTTTTTCCTACCTGGTTAGTCAGTGTAAATACTCTCTAGTGAAGCTGGCATGTTTTAATGTTGATAGAGTCTGTTTCCGTTTAAATCTTCTGTAGGACAAAAAATGCAGTTCCCTTATGGAAGTGCTGGGAAGCTGTTGGAATGCTTGGGTACTGTCCAGGGCTAGATTTTTTTAAATCTCAATATTTATAGTAATGTTTTGGTAAAGATGAATGTAAAAGTCTTTAATTAGTATTTTTAGAGGAAGGAACAGTGATAAGGCAAGCACAGGTCTACAGAAAATAATAACAAAGAGCAGTAGAATAGCAAGGGTAGAATAAATGCAAAATGAGTTATAAACCGGAATAGAGATAAAGTCCAGGAAGAGGCCATATTAATTAATGCCAAGTCTTTTTGTCACAATTAGATGCAATGTGGATGGTTGTTAATAAAATAATATGTGAGAACCCAACAATTTTTCCTATCGCAATGTAAATTAATTAAAAAGTGCTCTCTGTGGTAAATATTTGCATAATTAGCAGCTATTGTGATAAAGGAGAATACAAAGTCAAGTTCAATAATGAAGTCTTACATGTAAGTGCAGTCTTGTAATAGGAAGGAACTGTCTGTGTGCCAGATGCATTAGGGATTCAGCTTTTCATCACAGGAACAGGTTTTTCCTCCTCTTTCACTGATAACCTCCTCTGCCACTTCACCAGTGTGTCATACAGCTGTAAGTGTCAGCAGGTCAGCATTGATGTGTAATATTCCACAGGCAGCCCTGTAAGTCCAGTGTTCCAGCATGTGCTGCATTGCTTGAAGGAGAAATGGGGACAGTGGATATTTGCAGTTTTGTGCAGCTGGAACTCGTATAGCACAATCATTGTGCAATCGCTTGCAAATCTGCAAAAAGTGGAATGTCTTAAGTTAAGATTGTTGCTGTCATTAGGGGTCATAGGCCAGATCTTCTGCGTGTCTGTTGATTTGATTTTTAGCTAATGTTTGGACTTGGAGCTATTTGATTTGCAGTGAGTAAGGGGCTAGTGCCGTATTCATTATGAGATTGAGTTTTATTCTACTCTGCATTTAGAAACTTGGAATTATATGATCTGGATTTGTAAATGTGACTTTTTACATTGCAATTAAAATTACTTTTATTGAGAAAGATGAAGCCTTTTCCCATCACTCTTTTGTTTTTAAGGTATACTGTATCTTTAAAGTCCACTACAACTTTTAATTTTTTGAACAAAGAAAAATGTTTTAGCACTTAGAGTGGAATATCTGGAACCTTTAACACCAAATGGCTAAACCAGATTAAATTTCATTGTCCAAGTTAACTGTACATATACTGATATTTATCCAGCAACCTAATTGTAAGGTCTTACTGTTTTCCAGGAGCACAGCGCCATGCAGAAGTTGCACTGCACACAGATTGACAAAGTAGTGGCACAGTATGATAAAGAAAAAGTATCATACGAGAAAATGTTAGAGAAGGCAATCAAGAAGAAGGGGTAAGATATTATTTTAATTTTATTTTTTAAACTTAAAAATAGATTTTTATGCTTTTGTGGTCTGGAATAAAACACTCAAAAAGGTCATTCAGGTGAATGAATTGCAGCTTGAACCAGCATCGTACCTCAAACTGAGCACAAACTACTTGAAGGCTCAAGCAAAGGGTCATAAATATACTCACAGTGCCTTTGTTGGTCATGTAGAGTTTAAAAAATAAAAGCAAAGGAAGTTCCTCAAATTTTTATTTCCGTGACCCCACTAGTCCCACTGCATTCCCTCGGGGAACGTATCTCAGAGCAGACTAATGTCCTCAATAGCTCTAATGACTAGTAGCAAAAATTTGATTTGGGGGAAAAAAGCTGTCTTCTGAACCCTGGACATTTCAGAATAATAGAGTTTTGTCATGCTGTCAAGTTGAAGTTTCTTGTTTAAGAAGAAAGCCTTCAGATCCCCAGCTGAGATAAATTGTATTGCTCCTTTGACTTGAATAAAGCTGTTTTGGTTCGCACTAGGTGATGGCCAGGGACATCTATCTGTGTGAATCTCTTAATTGTCCCAGAGAAGTTCCTGGAAGATACTGGTGACCTTAATAAAATGTCCCTCTCACAGTCCCAGTTGGATTTATGCAGCAGGACCTGTATTTGCCTTGCTGCTATTGTGTAATCTGGCAGAAGTTTCTCCTCTGCACTTTTCATCACATGACTGGTGTTCCATTGAAACAGCGGTTTATTGTATAACACTGTGACCTAAAGCAGGAATTACTTTATTTAGTTCTGTATCAAGCTATGCCAATAATTAGCCTTAATTTCATATTATTGGCATCTGGCAACAACAATTTGCAGCCAACTCATTGAATAGAGGACATAGATGCCTCTTCGGCATTGAATTCTTCCACAAATACTTTGTTTTGTAAATTATTTGGAATGGCAGTGGGTTTTGAGTGTGTATGTTATAAACTTGCAACAGAACAGAAATAGGAATGTCAGAAGTAAACAAGGCAAGGAGAATTCTCCTCACTAAATTATTAAAAGCTCACAAACTTTAAAAAGCTCATGTTGTGGGGTTTTTCTGTCCAAGAAAGAACTGTAAGCACTGAAGTACTTCTCATCCAAGTAGTTCTTTCCAGAAAATTACTACTACTCTGAACAAAGAGGAAACAACTACAGGACTAATTCATGTGGACTTTATTCGATTTCCATTGAATATAACACAGCAGAAGGTTATTGATATAGCTGGATTTATAATTACAGTCAGGGTATTCACTACAGTGGCAGTAAACTGAGCCCTACCTAGACACAGTGCCATAATTACTGTGGGGGAAAAAGGCTTTCCTGTGTTCTGGTATTTCAGTATTCTTGAGGTCTGAGAAGAAGCCAGTGCCTCTGGCAAATGAAGCATCAAGTGAAGGTGTGTCAGAAAGTTAAAGGTGGTAATGGCTGTCCTTGTTCAGTAAATAGTGGAAAGTGATGGGTGACAGTGCTTTCCAGAGTAACCCAAACAGCACAAGTATAGAAGTAGTTGATAATTTGATTTCCCAGTTTGAGATCACTTCATTCTCTGCATGCAGTTCCTTTTCTTAATTGTGTAACACTTCTCTTATGGACACCAAAGCCTTTGTGATAGTTTTGAATTATCATAAATTTTTTTTAAAAAAATTGAAAATGACTACTCCAGAAGAAACAAATCCAAAACACAGCCGAACAGCATTCCTTACCATGGCTCCATACTTTCCGTGGACTCCAGAGCTCTCAGTCATCTGATGGCTCTTCAGTGTTGAAAGAATAACTATTGGTATCTAATTAACATTGAAATCAAATCCAGTATCAGTATAGACTTCGTGTGAAAACACTTTAATTCTGTAACAAAGTGTTTTAACGGCTTCCTTCCCGGTGGTTCTGTACACAGCCCTGAAAGCCCACATCAAGGTATGTGTGCACACACTTCACCCCAGCTGTGCAGTGTGTTTAGGACATGCTGAAAAGTGAACATATTGATTGAGACTTGAAGACTTTATTGAACTGAGATGTTTAGATGAATAGGGGTCCTGTGTTCACTGACTACTGGACATGCTCCATTTCTTTTGCTATTATTTTGGAGCTTTTACAAGCAATAAAAGTGGTAAAAGAACATGCAAAATGTGTTTTCAGGGCATTCATATTGAGATTTTCAGATACTTCATGAAAAAAGAAGGCTTTTTGATAGTTGTGTAGAAAGCTTTCTCTTCTGATTCTGTTGTGCACTTTTCCATGGTCCATTTCCACCACATGGTGTGACAAATGTCAACTGCATATTGTTCAGCAAAGTGGAATTTTTTTAATCACATGCTAATTCACTGACAGATGGGACAGGATTTTACTCCCTGTGCTTTTTCTGCTGTACACTTCAAATGGTTACGGATCTCGGAGAGGCTTACAGGAGTTTGTATGCTTGTGTTCCCACTCTGGTATGGAGTTGAGGGCACATAAGGATCTTTCTCATTACCAGAACTGTCCAGAAATTCAAGTGTATGTGTGTGCATGAGCACAGACATGTGACATTGAGTTGTGCTGTCCCTGGATATTTGTTCTCAGCTGTGGTGTGTTACTCAGTTCTCAACTAGTATGTCACTGCAGTTGGGCCTATGTCTCGTCATGTCCAGCCTGGCTGGATGTTGTCTTGAGATATAAGGAAAGCTGCATTTCCAGAGAAGGAATCAGGTGGTGGTTTACACATCTGGGATTCTGAAAAGTCCAGTGATTGAACCAATTATACTAATTTAGGATAAAATATGTTTGATTCACCTAAGAAGCAGTCTCTTTCATACTGTATGACAAATCATATATAAATTAGAGCCAGATTCTGATTCCCAGCTACCTACAAATATAATCACAGACACTTTTTTACAGCTACTTTGTTGCTGGGTTTTTTTTCCAGGCAGAGAGAACAGTGGTCAGAACTTGTCTCTACCCATTTATATTGCTTCCAAAGTGTCAAACATGTGTTAGAAGTATTTACAAAAATTTCTTACTCTAACTAGAAACTAAATGACTAGCCATTCTGGTGGCCCTTGAAAACACAAGGCACATCACACTACTGTTTTCAGTTAGGGCTCTCCTGCTACTCTTCAGTGATAAAATTTTCTGCTTATTTCCCTAAGTTTAGCAGTACTTTGATATTAAAACAGGATTTAAACTTGCTAAGAGTTTCATAAATCTCCTTTTCTAGAGCAAATGTGGATTAATATTACTGTAGTCAAGCAGTAACCATCCCTATTAAGGCCAGCTTCAGATGATAAAATGAATGTGGCTCCATTCACTCAAATGGTGTTACACCATTTTATATCAGAGGATGATCCAATGTAGAAATGTTACAATGATGTTAAATTAGGGTCCTCTCGATATATTGTATTGTTGCAGAAAAAAAAAAAACGAAAACCAACAACCCAGAGATTTCCAGTGTGTGAATTTGTATTCTCTTGTAAAAACTCTTCACTGCAAAAAAGGGAACTAGAAGATGGGTAAAGATACTTGTCAGCCTTCAAAAATATACTGACTTTGGTAATTAAAATTCCTGTTGTAGCTGCAATGGAAAAGTTTCTCTGTACATCTTGGCCCACTCAGTGTGTGGCCCAAGTAATTTGGCTTAGTGAAGGACATTCTGTGGGTGAGAGGTATAAGTCATCCATCTCATAACTCACAGGCAAGTCAGGGGAGCTTCAGCATGGGCCTTCTGCAGGCATGTTACGAGCCCATTCCTTAGAACCATGTGCTCCTCCAGCATTAAACAAGCTTTGCAACTCGCATCCAACCCCATTAGCTTTACCCAAACACAAAGCTGTATTCAGCTTATTGCAGGAGTGAGGCCTACCTTTAAGATTTGTTGCTTTCCAAGTCATACAGGATATCTAGTGGCTTGGATTCATCCACATGGATTGGTGTGGTCTGCAAGGGTAATATGGTCCCTTTCTTTGCAACCTGTCCACTTGTGTTTTCTCACCGAAAGGAACTTCCATTTTCAATAGGTGTACAAATTTAGTATGCCCAAATTTCCCCATGAGGCAATTATTCATATGACTTTGGAAATTGAAATGATATCTTCTCTGCCTCTAATTAAAAAACAAAAAGGCAAAAATTGCTTCCAAAATCAGAGAGTAAAATCATGGCAAGGTAATGAATAGGCCTGTAAGTTTTCAGGCAGAAGCTGTTTTTTCTTGGCAAGGTATTTTAAGCCTGGAAAAGGAACCAAGTGCCATAAATGGAGATGCTTGACACATCTTCAGCAACAGAATAATTGCTGGGCCAATCTAGTATTAATCATGTGGTGTTTGAATTGAATGATCACTAATCCAACAATATTTTGTAAGTTGTGAATAAACTGCCAGAAGAAATAATTTCATTCCAATACGCTGTAGCACTTCAACTTTGATTAACATTTTAATTAGTAAGAGCTAACTGAATGGGAAGTTGTTTAATTTGTGGCACACAGTTGCAATTTTCCTTTTTTTTTTTTTAGAGGAAGTAATTGTCTTGAATTGAAGAAAGAAACTGAAATTAAAATTCAGACTCTAACATCAGATCACAAATCTAAGGTAAGCAAACAGCCAATTTTAACACAACATCTGAAAGAGAGATTTTGAGACCCAAGTGGTAGTTACTTCTCTTGGAAGCACATGAATGATTTTCAGTAATAATAATATGCTGACAAGAATGGGAGTAATCAAGTGTCTAAAGTGTTTCTTAAAAAAAAAAAGTAAAACCAGCATCAATTTCCTGCCCTTTTAAAATTATTGAGGAAAGTGCCATATTTATGTCTCATGAAACTAAACTGGTTGTTTGTGTCAGTTCTAGCTAAACAAAGAGGAGAATATATTCTAAATGAAATTTGGATGATAAATACTTTCTCAAAATACATATGTAAACAAGTTTCTTTTTCATTTTCCCTCATTGTCACCATGACCAACATTTGCAAGCCTGTGTCTTAGGGATGAGGATTTCAGATTGCTCTTGAGCCAAGTGCCTTCTTATTTCTAATTGTTTTTTCCTCCATTTCTTAGATGCACTGTTTTCTACAAGGTGCTGGAGAATAGAAGTGCTCTAAGACTCAACCTCAGTTCATTTGAAAAACTTTTTCTCAAGCTGTGATTCATGGCTCGCACTGAGTTGTTAGAGCTGCTTCCTCTTTATTTCTATACCACTGTTATGCTCACTGACTTCATATTTCCTTTGAAAGTCTCATCTACCTCCTGTTGATATGGTTTAAAGTTTCTGAAAGATATCTGAATTGGAAGGTTACAGATACTCTAGAAGGCACATCCAAGTATGCAATGGTCCCAGAGGCTGACCACAGTACGAGACAGTTACTGTAAAAGCTGAAACTTGTGAAAAGAATTAAACAAGTGTAGAAAATGCACACAAAATCTGCCACATCTTTGAAACTAGGATAGTATTATTTCATACAGAGAAGATCCTGGCTTTCTAAACAAGGTTTGTTTCTCATTGCCACCTGCTTAGCTAAAGATGTAGGATTAATACCCAGGAATCAAACTTAGTGTACTGTCCTGTGAGAAGTCCAGAACTACTTCCTTAAATAAAAGTAAATTTGTTGATGACTTATTAAAAATGATAATTCATTCATTTCTTAGTGAAATAACTCTCTGAGGAGCACTGGCTCCATGTCATCCAGATGACTTTGAAACTCATTTGAAGCTATACTATATAGAAAATTCTTTGCTGTGATATCTGCTTCTCATGTGTCATTCACAGTCTAGAGTTGAGAGGTGTGATTTGTACACAAAAGATATCCAAGTGTTCGTTAATCTTCCAAATCCAAAAAAGTGACTCGTGTTTTCCCTTTCCACAAATTTATGCAGTTTCTGAGCTCTGTTCATTTTAAAATCCTGCCTTCAAACTGGTTCCCTTCAATTTAATCCATACCTGGAAAACAGATGGATTTTTGTCCACTCCCATGTCAGGTTTTAGGATGACATTTTAAAAGGAGACTTAAATGTAAGCTCCTTGGAAATGCCGAGTTGAATAATTCCTGAAGAACTCTGCAAGTCACCCTCCTCTGTGGTTTTCTCTAGGTCAGTGATTTTCAGTAGCTTGCTCACTGTGGTTCCATCAAAATTGTCCAGATTTTAGTGTTCTCACAGACTACTTTTCTTTCAATTGCTGTGTGTGGGCCCTTGAACTATTCCCGGAGATCATTCAAGGGTTTGCAAGCAGCAGGTTAGAAAACAGTGCTCAAGACCACAGGGAAATTAATTCTTCTCCTAGAGGATGGTAGGTGCAATTAAATTAGATTAAATTCTGAGATGCTGAATGCATTACACTGATATAGTGGGAGTTTGATTAATTAACAGTTGTTCAGCATTTCTCAGCATTTGGCCCACCAATTTTGTTATCAGATTGTACCATAATTCATCTTTAATTACAGATCATGTCCTCCAGTGTAGCTCCATGTCACAATGTGCATGTACACTTTTAGCACCAAAGAGACCTTTTCATTTACAAAAGTTGTCTTGTCGTGAGGAAACATCCAGCCCAAGTTTTGCATAAAATATTTAAATTAGATCTGAATGTCCCAATGTGTACTTCACACACAATTAACCTAGCAGATGAAAATTACTCCTCTGGATTAGAAAAGTAGGTTCCAGTATCAAGCAAGAAGAGGATGAAAGAATAAAAAAAGGAAAGATTACTTCAAAGATTATTCCTGCTTGAATTTAGTAACTAAACAAACATCTTGCATCTGTGCAAAAAAGTTCCTTATCAATATTTTAATTAGTCTCGTAGGCCCAGTGTGGGAACAGATAAAAGGACAGGATTGCAAACACAGTCTGTAGGACAGGAAAGAAAGAACTTAGCTAATGGTTATTTTTCCTGTCCTTTTGGATAAGGAACACTACCTTAATAGTGGAAAGTAGGACAAGACACAACCCAGTGCAAATGAAATAGTCATTTTAAGTATGATGCTAATAACTTGGGGAAAAGCAGGGATGTGCACTGAATTTATCGTGTCTGAACTTTGAAGTGTATCACAGATCTGAAGCAAAATTGGATTTCAGATGATTTAATGATCTTGAGTTCTAAGGTCATCTGAATCTGAGACAAATTGGGTCTTTTAAGTCCTGTAACTGATGTTTGGCAAATTCTTTACATGTTTATAATCAGATTGTATCTTCCTCTACCCAAAATGAGACTTCTAGTTTGCAGGTTAAGAAAATAAATTTTCCCTTTTTCTCCTACCCTTAGAGAAAAGCTTGTTTTACGAGGAGCTGTACCTGCTGCTTGGACCGCATGCTGATTTTGAAACTAGTAGCGTGTCTGTCTATGAACACAGGCAGTTCTTTTATGATTCTTACTTCCTATCTTTTCATATTAAATACTTAAAGTACTGCCACACAGGTTTCTTCTTTGGGAGTTGGAATTGCTGATCCTTATGTGGATCGCTTTCAACTTAAATATCCTACAACTCTCCAGTATCGGTGTATCTGAGATATAGAATTCCTGTCTTTGTGTGCCTCTGCAGTGTGTACTATGAACCATTTAAAATCAATGACTTGCAAGGGGACCTTGAGGTTTTTTATCCCTGCATTTGTTTTGAGCTTTATAAATGCTCTTTGAGTTAAGTCATAAAATACTTGCTTTCATTGTGTCTTCCACTATTTATATGCTTGCTTTTCCATTGTTTTATTAAGTCACAATTCTTTTTTTTTTTAATGTGAAGATTGTTTTGCATTTCTCCTACAGCATAAGGAGGCTTTAAATTAAAGCAAACTCTATTTACTGGAATTCCTGCCTGTCCTTTTAGGACAATATAAAATGCTTTTACCATGACTATGAATTATATCTGATATGGTAATATCTCTGGCACTGCCTAACACTTCACATTAGTCCAAAACCCAGTCCTAAGACTGACAGACTGTATAGAAGACTCTCAGAGCAGCAAGTGGTGGAGGCAAATACTTGGCCAGCTCTGTCCCAGTTCCCACTACAATTTTAGTGACACTGGAAAGGTGTCAGAGCACAGTCGGAGCATTCTCTGCAGGAAGAGAATTTGAATCTTAAATCTGTGCAAGGATCTGTGTGTGGGCATCTGTGCCAAGATGTGTGGTACAAAGGTGTGATTTACTGCTGGCTCTGCCTGCTTCCTGCATCACATAATAGTACTTGTCTTTTTTAAATATTAATGCTTCTAACATCATGACTGTAGACATTTTATGAGTATGTAACCCTTCTTCTTCTGTGGTCCCAGTAAAACCCACATACCTTTTTCTCCAAATTGTGGACGGAGCTGAGTCCTTCTGGAATCTCTGCATTGATAATAAATCGGGAAGGGATTTTCCCTGAGAGCTTCAACCATGACTGACCTTTAGCTCCCCTGAAGTTCACTCTAGGTGGCCCTGGGGGTTAAGCCAAGTGAGGTCACTATTGAGAAGAGAGTCACACAACCTAACAGAAGTGCCTAGTTGAGGCCCTGTAGGTGCAAGAGAGGCATCTCTAGGCAGTGTTTTTGTGTGATAAATCCAGCTTTGAAACTACTCACCTTTTTGCATCAGCAATACAAGGAGATTGGACAAAACTTGGTCCTGATGTAGGCACCTTAAGTGGGTGTCAAAGGTGAGCTGGAGTGTCTGCTTCTCAACCTTTCAAAAAATCTATCGGAAAAGTGAGTATCTTTTTCTCTTACCAACATCCAAGCATTTATTTTGATTCATTTTAAAACTCAATCTTTGTGTTTTTCTGGCTCTGAAGGCACTACTGACTTATGAATATATTAATGCTACTCCCACTAACTGTTCCACATCCTTCAGTGCATTTATCACTTCATATCTGATAGGCTTTGTCTCAGTAGTACACTTACCTACATGCATGAAAATAAGTGTGGCTTGTTTTCCTGGAGGGACTCGCTCTTAAACACCCCAATGAATTAGACTCATACTATGCTTTAAATATGCTTCAAAATGCTTTTGTTTTATTCTGACAGCTGCAGAAAACTCCAGGTTAGCTCTCTGAAAGATGCTTCTGCATTATGCAGAGCCCACATGTGGGCCCACACCTAAAATACTGGCAGCAATCTCTCCGAGCAATATGGTGGCAATTTTTTATTTGAAGAATAAGGTTTAGCTTTTGTAGAAGATGACCCAGATGCTATTAGTTACCATAGTAGCAGTTGCAATTACTCCCTGAAAATAGGTTTATTGTGAGGGATATTTTGTATACCATTTATGGCAAAGTAGGATAGCATGTCAAAATACGCAAAGATAATTATTAAAGGATAATAAAATATATCTTTCTATTAGCTTCTTTTCTAAATCATTGAGTGCAATATACTCTTACAATAACAACTCTGGTGATTTAGACTTCTTCATATTGTCTCTTGGGAACTTTCCAAAACTTTAATCTCATTATTCTTGTGAGTCTTGGGAGATAAGCAAGAGAATACTTGTCAGAATCCCTGCTGACTTAATGAATATAAAACAAAGATACGTAGCCCGTCATCAGATTCAGGTTGTATTTAATACAGGATTTCTCTGTCAAATGACTGTCTGTGAGAAACTGTCTCGACAAAATAAAGGGCTGTATTTAAGCCCTCAGAGAAATCCCACTCATGAGGGGGTTTTTCCATTGCTAATTTTAATAATTTCTAATATTCTTTTTCTTGGCAACCAAAAATGTGAAACCATTCTATTGTGAACTCAGTGCTAGAGAAGTTTTTTTAAATAACAGTAGTACAGTCAAGAGTGTAAATGCAGCAAATGTATTCAAGGCACTTTTGATAATAGACTCCTAATAGTAAGGGTTGGTTTAAAACTGGTTTTGTAATATGCTGTAGTGTCCTCAGTGGCTTTGTTTTTCTGTGAAGCAGTTTAATTTCTCTAACTTTGTTTTTCAGAATTTAGCTGCATCCTTTATAATCTTTTTTATGATTCTGTCTACATTATCTTCAGCAGCAGTAGTGATTGATCTCCTAGCCTAGCTGAGAGCCTTATAACAAACCTGCTGCTACTTCTCTACAGGTCAAGGAGATTGTGGCACAGCACACTAAAGAATGGTCTGAGATGATCAATACACACAGTGCAGAAGAGCAAGAAATCCGTGACTTACACTTGAACCAACAGTGTGAACTACTGAAGAAACTGCTGATTAATGCTCATGAGCAGCAAACCCAGCAGCTGAAATTTTCACATGACAGGTGAGCAGAGCAGCGCTACTTGATAACAAGGGTTGGTTTAGGTGTGCTTTGTATAGTGCTGCTGTCAAAGATACTGGGATATACATGTGGTAGAAGTAAAAGAAGGGATCCTATGAGGTTTTACATAGATGCAGGAATGGGCTTCTTTGCTAGTTTAGATTATCTGAACTTCTTTAAATGTGATGAAACAGAGGTAGTTTGCGTCGACTGTGGATGCTCAGTCTTCACCCAGGAACTTCAGAGACTGGAAACTGAGAAGTATCAAATATGGAAATAACCTTTAGAATCTCAAGCAGCTGCAGATGCATGTGTTATATATGGTGATGGTAGGAAAGATCTATGAAAAGTTAAGATCAATAAAACAATGGGTAGCAGGATAAACTACATTAGACTGACATATTATCTTTATACAATATCCTGTTGGAATCACTGGGAGTACAGAAGATATTACATATACTGCTGTCTTGTTGCTGTTGTCATTAACCATCCTGCCCGTCTGAGATTAAATAGAACTAAATATATACCATAGCCACTGTCTTAAAAATGGCATTAAGTAGAGGAATATTTTTTAATGCTATGATCAGTTATGCAAAGCAGCTTGAAAGCATATGAATGCAAAAATGTATACATCTATATCTATCCATATATATGTATATATATATTCACGCGTCATTGTTTTCAACGTCTTCCACATAAAAAGCATGGGGAAAAAGGAATAAATAAATCACATCTGAAGAAGGAATTGAAATGATTTTTTTAAATTCCTAAGTGAAAAAACAGCTTATCTTTGCATCAGAGAGAACACATGCTGGGACCTGCAAGCTTTCCATCCAACAGAGAATTGTCCCAGCAAAAAGCTTTTAGTGAGCTCATCTTTATGTTAATCTCTGGTTTAACCCATGTATTCAAGCTGTCGTGCAATAAATACCCAGGCAAAAATGAAGTCCAAAAATTGTTAAATTACAATGCAAATGCATCATTCAAAGCATACTGGCTGAAGGAAGGTACAGTTCTTGGTGCTGTATCTCTAGATCATACCTGACTGCATCAGCCTGAAGAAATCCTATCACTTTAGTTTTCAGTCCTGTTCTCTGTCCTATTTGAAATTCATTACATTGCTTAGAAGATAATTTACTAATGTATAGGCTGTTTGTGGAATAAAACTTCCTTCCCCTTGCCTTTTTGAAAGTATTTTTTCTTTTCTGTACATACCTTCTTACTCCTGTAACTTTAATAACGCTGTCATTGTAGGCAGCTATTATATCTGTTCTAGAACAAGTTTTGATTTTAGGGGTTTTTAAAGCTTATTTCTCATATTTTTGACTTTGAGTTTAGAATGTCTCTATGTTGTTTAAATAGCCCTGTATTGTTTCTTGTAAGTGTTTTTTATATTCTTATTAATGGTTCTTGCTCTCTTATTAGAAATTATTTGCGTTCAGCCCATACATTGTTCTGTTTTCAAAACTACTAAGAACCAGATCTTAAAATCTACATCCTGATAAATATTGAGAACTTTTCATCTGTAACAACTGTAAAAATTATTTCAGATTTATTCATTGCAATGAATATGTTTCTGCTTATTTGGGAATTTGTGTGTAACTCCCAAATATGCAGATTGGGGATTGGTTTAAAACCAATTTAAAACTGTGTCTGAATCTATGAATATTTGAGGACAATTTGGAATGTGAAATGTTGAAAAGTGAGACTTTACACATAATAATATGTAAACTTTTTAATAGAATATATTGTGTGTAGGAATAAATATACATTGTTCTGTATAGGAGTATTTAATATCCGAGAGACAACTCAGGAAACCATGGGGGAAATAAAGGATCTATCTGGGAGCATTGTGGGAGGTGGACCATGCTCTCAGCATGCAGTCCTCACCACTTCCCTCTCTGTGAGCTGAGGTAATGAGTTAGCTATCACAACAGAGGACACAGGGGTAGTAGGAAAGATCAGTAATCTGAAATGAGGTAGTTATCTGCTTTAGGGTAGATACTTTCCCTCCGTGTGCAGTACAAAAAGCAATTACAGTTTGTACTTTGAGCTCATTTAACAACAAAGCAGAAGACAGCAGATACTACTAAAAATCTGAAGCTGATTGAACTCCAGGGATGCTGTGCCCCCTACCTCCACAGCCTGGGTTAGCTTGACTGACTTGGACATTGCTTGCAACATTTCAGAAATTGGGGACACGAAGCTGTTACTCTGAAGCATAATGTGCTCCAGATAAAATAACACGAAAGAAAGAAAAATATGTGGACTTACTGGGCTTTATAATGGAAGAGATTAGTAGTCATTCAAACAATACTGGTGATATAAAATGAAACGCTAATGCACTTTAATGTCATCTGAATATATGTATAAATTCCAAAGACAGGCATACATGCTTGAAGTGTTCCTTTAAAAGCCACATTTGGATAAATTTCAGAGTTGCAGCCAGTATGATATAGCAGTTCAATATCACAGCTCACGTGGAATGTTTTTCAGAATCCCTTTTTTTCTTTACCCTCCTGACTAACCTTCTCCTACTTACCTCTGGCTACAAGCACTGCCACCAATTGTGAGCAGGAGGCTGTGCTTCAGTGGTGACCAGGGCAGCATGGTCTGAACTTGAGACTCAACAGGAAGCTCCATGCCAGGTGGTTGAGCAGTGACACTAGAACTTTGGCCCAGTCTTTGAGAAGTGCTTTCTGAAGTGCTTCAGAAAAGGAGTGGTCCCTGCAAGTGCTTCTTGGTGGTGTTAGAAAGAAGATAAGACTTTTCATTTCGTCTATTGTTAATACCTTTTATTCTCACAAGCAGTGAAAACCCAATGCACCCAGGAACACCCAACATTGCAACTCAGAGCTAGATTAGAGTCCATGGACTGGAGAAACAGTTGCATATAGATATGTTGGCTCTTTCAGCCAGATCCATGGCCAAAGCCTCATTTTGAAATCATCAGTGTTTTCACAGTAGTCCTCTAATCCTCTTAACTTCTTTCACTCTAAAACAGTATCTGATGCAAATAGGCTAAATCAATTTGAACACCTACACTTACATTTGTTTCATATTCCTGAGCATGGCAATAAAAATGAAATCTTTCAGGACTGCTCTTAAGACAGCATGCTTGAAAATTACTTCAAATTCAGTATAGGAAATAAAAGCTTTTATTTGGAGAAAGGACTGTTGGAATGAAACATGTTCTTGGCACAGTGCTATTTAGAACCCAGTCTAATTTCTGCTGTGATACCACTGCTTTTAAATCTGTATTCAGGAAATGTTTCACCTTATGAATTCTTCTGCGCATACAAAATACTTATAATTTGGGGTTAATAAGTACAATAACTGTTTAGTGCTCTACTTAAGGTCATGTCCAGAAAAGGAGACTAAGGCACTGCTTTGGCTTGCAATGCATAATTTATGTATTTCTGGGGACTTTACAATCTGTTATTCGCTGCCTAATTTCCATATATAATTCCTGTTTAAATAAGCACTTAAGATCAGGAGCTGCAAGGGCTGGAATGCTAAGCAGGCAGAAAGCAAGAGCTCGCCTTCAGGGACAGCTTTTTTGGAGCTTGGCTGGCTCACGTGTGACAAAAAGCCTTCCGCTCACTCCCGGGCCATAAGCCATTTCTGAAAGTCAGCATCTATGCTGTTACTCTGAACAAAGAATCACAATCTCTTTGTAAAACAACGGGAATCTATTTACTTATTTTCTGTTTTTTTACTGCATTGGCTAAAACTGTCTCATTTCACACAGAAGACAAATGAGGTTCACAGGCCCAAGAGGAGGAACTGAACACCTATCTGGCCATGGTCTTAAAAGGATCTCTGTCAGCTGACACCACAACTAGCAAATATTATTACTATTCATATTGCAGTCATGTCCTGAGCACAGGATTTGTAAATTTATTAGGCAGTTTTAAAAGACAAATTGCATTCCCTAAATGGCTGATAGTAGCACATACTTGTGCAGCTTTTATATAGTAAGGAGAAAAGAGAACATTTTATACCCTTTTATAACATTTGAAGTTTAAAAATATTTAAAACTGATTTTTCAGATTATATTCTCTGGAACAAATGGAGATTTCTGCTTGCTCAAATTGTCTACCCAAAGGAAGGCAATTTTCCTATGTTTTTTCTCTTCCTTAACGCTTCAAGTACAAAATTAACCACAGTGTAGAATCATATCAGGAAACCAACCTCAACAATTGCATTTTAGACAATAATGACTTTGGTTTTGCCTAGGGAAAGCAAGGAAATGCGTGCCAACCAGGCCAAAATATCTATGGAGAACAGCAAAGCTATAAGCCAAGACAAATCTATCAAAAATAAAGCTGAAAGAGAGAGGTAAGTATCAGATCTCCCTTCTGGAGAAGGATGATGTCAGAGGCTGACAGGTGAACTCATGGATTAATTCTATTAAAACCATTCTTTTATTTAAGGAAGACATGGCTAATGATTGTGCTGAATATATTTTAGATAACCATTTTAGGAAAAATGTTGCTTTTCTCGTATCTATCCTTTTAAGAAATGTAATGCCCTGATGAGGGAAATAATAAAGTTCTTAAGTTTATACTCAGCAACTATGACTGGCTGCTGTAGGTCTAACCACACTTATATTGAAACAAGCATTTTAAGGGTGGTTACATTAAGTGCATTATATTTTTTGCTGTTACTTTTTTAATTAAATGATGAAAAAAGGAGTCCAAAGTTTGGCTCTAGCTGGAGTTAGAATAACTGCAGAGGCAGCATCACTAAACACACAGGAGGTGGTGCCAGTGACAGGCTTTCTCCCTCATCCACTGATAACATGAAGGAGAGGTGGAGGAGTATGAAGGAATGCTAGAAGTGGCGCTAATCAGCAGAGAGGGTGATAGTTGATAGGAGTGAAGCACAGATGTGCTGCACAACAGCACGTGTTGCCCCTCTGTTCTAAACTGACCTGCAGCGCTTTCCTGTTAGGTGCTGGCATTGGAGACCTGGCCAGCATCCAGCTCAGCAAACCAAGGGCACTGCTGCACTTGGAAAAGTGGGTTATTCACAGCACCTTTGGGGATGACAGCCTTAATTGACTTGAGAGACAATTGCCAGTAGCAGCTACTGGGATTTTTGGAGGACTGATCTGCATTACAGCTATTTTAAGTTTCTGCTATTTATTCTGAAAGTTTCCAAATAAATAGAGTCTACATGATGACGTCTCTAAGCCTTCAGGGTTTCCCCTTCACATTGGGCTTGCCATCTGGCTCAAAAATGAGCTCCTTGGCACTGAGCTCTTTTGGTCAAAAGGCTTAAACTTGTTCCCATCGAACTAAGACCCTTGAGTGTTACAGGCATCAGGAAGCCAAATTGTTGGAGCCCTAGGTAACTGGCTGTTTAGTTAATATAAGACCTCCACTAATGACTCAGATAAAACTGCTCCCAGGTTTGAAAGCAGGCTGAACACAGTTCAGGTTTTCAGGCTTTGCAATTAGGCTGATTTCATTCTTTGAACTATTTTTGGTATATTTCATGACAAAAATCTTAGGAAGAGACACTTTGCAGTTAGGTATTTTATATAAATATCAATTTTATACTTTTTTGCTTAAATAACAGCATTAAGAACCCTACATGTATTGGTAAGCTGTAATTTATGATTATGAGATGATATATCCATTACCACTGTTAAGAGGTGTAGTGCTTTTTATATACCAAAATAAATTGAGAGCAGACTGCAGTAAAGGATACACAAATTAAATATACATTTAGGTTGTGTCTAAGAGTCTCGAGTAAGGGAAAACACAAACTTCACAACAGTCATGATTTGGGGGTTTTCAGGGGTTCAATCATACTGTCAATGTACTTGATCATTACGTGTAAAGGTGCTTAGCCAGAGGAGTGTGCAATTTGCCATTAGGCCCTCATGGTATAAATAACCAGACACCAAATCTACCTAATGAGTTTGTGATTCTCTCTATTGTTGCTTTGGGGTTTCTTTTTTTTCCAATGACTTTTCATGTACACATTTGTATTTTTTTAGGCGAGTCAGAGAACTGAACAGCAGCAACACAAAAAAGTTCCTGGAAGAGAGAAAAAGGGTAATTGTAACCTTGACAAAGTCATTGGACACTATTTCTGGATATTAATTTTCATTTCTTTGTGTTGGGAATCCAACTGTAGTAAGCAAACAGATGTTTGCCCTTGCTTTGTTCCACATATTTGTAGTGTAAAAGATCTAACATCTACATAAGAGGATGCTTTTAAATTAACAAAATTACTAGTTTTTGTTGTGTATTTGCTAGTTTTATGTAATATAAACTATATACAGTATGTATAATATATTTTATTAATAACTCTTCTTAAGATTGGCCTCCTGTGATGGGGCTAGACAGTGTATATATGTATATGTTTCAAGTCAGTTGTTTGTTAATAACGTGCTCCAATTCCCCTCATTATTTTCTCTTGCTTACAGCTGGCAATGAAGCAGTCAAAAGAAATGGATCAGTTGAAAAAAGTTCAGCTCGAGCATTTGGAAGTCTTGGAGAAGCAGAATGAGCAGGTATCTTACTTTAAAGGCTTGAAAGAAAAGCAAGCTAGTGAAAAGAGTAACCAAAATCAGGCTGAGTAGAGTACTTCTAAATGTAAGTCATTGCTGAGCTTAGGAAAATGATCCTGTTTGTGGTAACTCACCTACTTAGGGAGTTAAAATAAAGGGGTGAAGTGACTTAAAAAGCAACAGAGAACCATATTTGTTTCAGATAAGCATGTGAAAGCTTGACTGCTTAGCTAGAGTCCGTCCTTTCAGCCATGATGATACTTATTAGCTGGATATGGCAGTCATAAAAGTCCCAGCATTTCCGTTTTAATTACTTCCCAAAAGTACCTCAGGCAAATCTGTTTCCTTCATTTTGGAGTTTATATTTCTAATGCTGATTGAAAAATAGATGCGAAACTTCCACAGAGCATCTCTGAAGTCTTAAGAGAAAGTATGGACTGAATTCTAGAGATGTATAGTAGCACAGGGAGCTTTATCTGTAGTAGTACACCCTCTCCTAATTAAAATGCCTTATTATTTTCTGCTAGTTTGTAAGTTTTTATTATTATTATTGAAAGGCTACTTGGCAAGGAAAAGAAAATTCTAATCTTATTTCTGATAGAAGCAATGTGTGTTCTGAGCAGCTCCTTTCCTGAGAGGTTGAGCCAGCAGAGCTGTAATAATCACACAGACCTGCAGTACTGCACTTACACAAACCTAAACTGCAAGGGGAATATACCCAGCAGCTCAGAGAGATGAGAGAGAGGGGGTTTGTTTAATGTCTGTTACTTGCAAGGGTTATATACTTTCTTTGTTTTTACATGTTAAGAATTTGAACTCTCTATCAGACATATAAAGCCACCTTGCAGAGCAGGAGGGAAAAGTACATGCAGATGAAGTATTTCCACTGTCAGGAGAGAGTCCTACAGCCCTAAGAGCTGCAGCCTAGTTAATTTGTAGCAGGGTGACAGCATCTAGTATCCCTGGCAGCTGCTACCACAGAGCCCCAGCCACCATGGCTCTTTCCCTTCTGGAGGAATTTCCCCTCAGAATTTCTGTAGGTGCTGTCTCCAGATCCAGCGTGAATGGATCTGTCAGTCAGTGTGCCCCTGAGCAACATCTGTGCAGAAGCCAAAGGCAGGGCAGGCACGCATGCAGGGAGGCAGCTGGGCTACAGCAGATCTGTAGCATCACTGTAGAGACTATGACAGAGAATTCCCTGTAAATTCTGCTAGTTGACAAAAAATGGTGGGCTTGACCCAGAAGTTAGGGATTATCAGGAATTTCTTTCCATTGGCNAAAAAAAAAAAAAGAAATATAAGAACAAGAGGGAATGAGTGTAGTCGTGCTTTTACCCATGACGGAATAAACACCTTATGTACAAGGTAGGGAGGTTGCTGGGAAATGTGTGAGGTATTAAAGGAGTCACCTTTTTCAGCAGCCAGATACATCCCTCACTTGGGGTGACAGCTTCCACTACTGAGAGATGGTTACGGCCTACATGAGCATGCTTATATTCCATTTCAGTGCATAGGTGAAGCCAGCTTAAATCGTCAATGATTACATGGAGAAAGATCATTCATGTACTGGTTATCACTTTTCTGTGGGCTGAGGTGGCCTCCACCACAGGGGTAGTTCTTAACAGCTTTTTAACTCACTCTAATTTGATCCATCAGAGCATGTATTTTCATACCTGCTGTTTTGACCACTTCATTTTAGCCCCAAAAGTGCACCAGTGCAAACCCCCAACTGCGCCAGTCGTCCTTGTTATACACATTGGTGTACGAAAGCTAGTTGGATCGAGAAACAGGCGGTATTTGTTTAGTGAGAAATTCAAACCATGGGCTTTTTTTCCTGGTCAAACAAGAGAAGAATTTTTTTCATACAAATATATAATGTCAGAAAGTAGCATTATGGGTGTGGAAACAAGCCTTCAATACAAATGTTATGAATTTAAATTTGTTTTGGTTTATGTATGTTTTTCTTGCATTAATTTTTCAATCTCACTTCAGTTTTCATTCATTTTATTTGCTTCTTGTTGTAATCCTCAATTTTGACATTATTATTTTTGTACAAACAGCTTTTGAAATCCTGTCATGCAGTGTCTCAAACACAAGGTAGGATGGATGTATAATAAGCAAACTATTATTTCAGTGTGCTTTCCTTCTAAATTAACTCATTATCATTGGAGCCCTCCTTGTAAATGCAACCATTGGGAAGTACCATTGACATAGTGAACACAATGTACATCTTGTTTGCACACAGATATTTGAGCCTGTCACAATATTAACAATATATTGTACTGTAGTATCCCAAATTCAGATGCATATGAAGAGTGATGTGCAAAGGAAATATTTAGAGATTAACATGTATTGTACATTACTTGTCATTACTGAAAGATATGCTTAGAGTTCTAAACTGTGACTGTGAGTAGTGTCTGATCTCAGTAAACTATTTTAGTGTTAACATACATATGATTAACCGCTAACGCTGATACACAGATAAAGACCACAGATATCATCAGTATGGTAATAAAATAAGTAATTCCATGCTAAGAATAGCAAAACAGAGAGCAGGTGGCTAGGAATAGCTTTTCAGTGTCTAGAGAGGCTTCTAGCACTTTAAAATTCACTTCAGAATCCAACACATTAAAAGGTATGGCAATTACATTTACCACGTGGCTGTACTGCTGCGGCTTCCCAAATAATCGTTACTTACAAGAAGTCTCTGTTAACTCTTGTCTTACCAAGGGAGATAGATGTGTTAAGCTTGGACATCCAGTTGTACAGGATTGCCTGACCTGAATTATTTTGTTGAGTTGGTAACATACTTTATCTTGCACCACTCAGTCTGACAGCACCTGCTGAACAACATCTATTTATAGACATATAATGAGGGCAAAAAGCATTCGTTAGGCTAAGGAAAAAAATATTCTTTTACTGTATATAGTTCTTAGCATGTCTTAGATCTCACTAGAGAGAAGCATCTTGAAAGCAGAGTCCATTAGCTGCCACTCACTTTGTGAACCATCAACACTGTCTTCCAGAAGGCTCAGCTTCAAGTGCCATGCTCGTGTGTTCGTGTGAGAATGCACCATATGAACCAGGCTCAGACTAGCAATATTGGACATCCTGGTCCTATGCTAATGTGCTCTTGGAAACCAAGTTATCTCTAAAACAATGCCATACACCATATTGGCATGCAGAATATTTATAGGACACTGTGTGCCTGTAGTTAAGTCACAAGTTTAAGATGTAAAATATGAGTCACTAAGAAACAAATTCAGGGTTTTGTTTTATCTGAAATTTCATTTCACACACAGGCAAAATCCAGCCAACATTTCAGAAGAGGTTGTACATATTGATTTATTTATTATGTTTCCATATTTTCATGTTAAAATTATTTCTTCATTACTTTCAAGCTTTTGACTCATTTAAATTGAGAGCATTGATTAATTTCAATCATATTTATGACAGTTGCTTTGCTGTTATCATAATTACTTTTTTCCCCCAAGATGATGGTGATGATGACTATGAACGTACAGACTAGATTTTTCAAGAAGGCATGTGTATCCCATCTGCACAAACCCACATTTACCGTGCAAAATAAATAGCTCTGCATCTCATTCCTTTAGACCTGCATCTGCCCATTGTCATGTATGCAGATATGTGTTTGCACATCCAGGAGAGGTGACTCCTTAAGTAGGAGCATGTATAGCAAAGTTCCCTCACTAAACTACGTTTACAACTTACTGAGGAACACAGTTCACACAGATCAAGTCCAGTGACCATTCGTCCCTGCATGATGGACACTAACCAGTTGCACCGAAGAAAATATTAGCTTCATTTGCCTTTTCCTAAACCTGCTCTAACCCTTGGGGACTTGTTTGTAAATATATGTCACTCTGGTCAAGTTATTCAGAGTCCTTTGGGTTATGGATTTAACTCACTTCCCAGGTTGAGAGCCTTCTCAGAAAATTTAGAGATGGTGACTCCCAGTCCCTTTAAACTGCAGGGTTTCAAACCAAAGCACAAATCCTGTCTGTAAGTGAGCCACAGGAGGAGTGTGTGTGTGTGTGTGTG
Source organism: Heliornis fulica (assembly GCA_013399135.1). NCBI lineage: Eukaryota > Metazoa > Chordata > Aves > Gruiformes > Heliornithidae > Heliornis > Heliornis fulica. The sequence continues at coordinate 875,195 of VXBZ01005662.1, read as the reverse complement.
TGTGTGTGTGTGTGTGTGTGTGTGTGTGTGTGTGTGTGTGTGTGTGTGTGTGAGAGAGGGAGAAAGCAAATTAAAAAAAGCTCTCTCTAAGCAGGGGATTCCCAGGCCAGTTAGCATTTATATATAGTGCTTTCGCTCCGCTGGCAGAGCCCTAGGCATGCAGAGTTTGGATACAGTTTCAGGTGGATTCGATGTGTGTAATCCCATGGAGTAGAGAGCAGTAATCTAATCCTGAGGTGAAAAACATAGCATGTAATCAAAAGGATCTCCAGGCTAGCTGGAGGGTATTAAAGAAAAAAAAAAAACCAACTTAAATCTTGCATACTGCAAAGAAGATGTTACACCAATGAAATTTTTTATATTTTTTTTTACATTCATTGTCTTTATGGGAAAGATGAGTCCACACCATAGATGAACTCTAAACATTTCAGCAGGTAACACATGGCAGTATTCACACAGCAGTGGTGGAGCAAACACTCCCATAGACATTTTCTATCACGAGAAACAGTCAAATCAGCATCTACCTAGTTTTCTTCCCCCAAAAATTGCAGCTTCTGCATTTTACCATACATGTCTTCAGAAAGTCCATCCATGAGTCTTGGAATAGGATCAATATATTTTCCAAGAATTTGCAGACATAATAACTACATCATTTTGGGTTACATTACATTTTGAAATCCGAATGACACTGGGGGGCTGTGTGTGGTGTGAACATAATGTTATTACATACCTCTTCAGTGTGTTTTGCCTGTATTTCACTCAGACACTACCATATAAGACGTGTTTCATTTTGAACAAAAGGTCTAATGCACTGCTTCATGCGGTTATTTTGGATTGCAGGCAAAGGAGATGCAGCAGATGGTGAAGCTGGAAGCAGAGATGGATCGCAGGCCAGCAACAGTGGTCTAAAGCCTCAACAAGCTAATTGAAGCTGGAGAACACAGCATCCTTAAAATGAGAGCAAAATACAAAATAATGTTGCTGAGGTTGAAAAGTGGGGTTTTCTTTTTTTTGTTGTTTTGTTTGTTTGGGGTTTTTTTTCTAAATATTTAAAGTTTAGCTACAGGCCACCAAGTCTTAAGGTTTGCATTATTTCTTTTTTAACACTGGGCACTGAATTTCCTTTGTTGGATTTCCATGATAAGAATTTCCTTTGTTCAGAAAAACACTCATTAGAAAATGAAGACAGTTTATAAACCCAGTCCTGTATTCCTTTCTGTGTTTCAACAGGCAGCTTGCCTGCATCAGAATTGCTCAATCAGAGCCTTGAAACACAACAGATATTTTTAACATCATCTCAAATGGAAACAAAACTGTAGTCAAGTCATTTACCATTTGTGTTGTCATGTGTGATACATTGTGTAGAAACCCCCTGCTGCCACATCCCCACAAGCAACTAGTCGTCAGATTCTCAGCACCTGATGTCATCAAGCCCGCTGAACTGGACCTTCTGCTAAGTCACCGAAATAACCAGTATAGTAAGGAGTTGAGTTGGGGCAATTTTCAATTCTATTTTGAAGTATTTTTCAGGCAGCAGACAGTAGGCAGTTAACTGCTTGTATACAATATGTACAAAGTCATTGGCCAATTTTTTCAACTGTATCAGTAACTCGACAGGATATTTCTGTAGTCCAATGATGTCATTCACAAGTGCCATATCAACCCTCTCATGTCTGAAAGATGTTGATATCCTGTAAAAGTTACTTCAACGGTTAGCATGAGGGAAATACAGTATATTTGTGCCAAAACTGATCAGTGCTCTAAGGAATTACGTATTAGGCACTTTAAGAAAAGTTTACATCCTACGTTGCTTGTATAGAAAATGCATTTGGATCCTGTTGCTGCAGATCCCAGATATGACACTTCATTGTAACTTAAAAGATTGTTTAAATGGCTTTTGGCAAAAAGTTTGTAACTGTGAAAATGTAAAAAGTATTTATACACTTCAGGACCACGACATTGTAGAAAGTTACATACATGTTGCCATGTGATAAAATTAGTCAAAAGAAATGCTAAGAGTATGTTTGCATGTGATACAAATGCTACTAAGGCTGCGATGCCTACTATATGACCACAGTCATTCTACTAGCTGGTAAATACTGAATAAATGTATGGCACAGAATATTGTTTGATTAATTACAAAGACTTTTAGCATAACAAGGTCTATATATATATGTGTGTATATTAATTATGTGGGCATTCTTGATACTTGTAGTAAAAGAAAAGTACATAAGTAATTTAATTTTACACAGAAGTATTTATGCAGATTTTCAGAATTTCATATCAGGATTAACCTTTTTATGTCCATGAGATACAAACCAAATTTGCTAATGTGTTAATTTGCATGTTTCCAGAGCTTGCTGTAGTTATATTGCAAAACAATGCATGTAAGCATTCCGCTTGGAATTTGTCCATGCTGCCAATTCAAAGATGACTGCATGGAAGACTGGTAGTTTAGAACAAATCAGATTCCTGATTTCAATGTACTAAGCACCAATTACTTTGTTGTATATGCTTGTACAAACAAATTCTACATATTCCTATAAACAAAATAAATGAAGAGAGATAATTATGTTATTGTCAGTCCTGAGATGAAACTTTCAACTTCTCTAATAAAAACGTTAAAAATTCAAAAACCTTTAGTTTTGACTGTAGTGAATTGCAGGGTGGTGTTATTATTACTTACAGAACTGTTAGCAAGCTGTATTTCCTGTAAAAATGTGCATAGTGTAAATATATTTCTATCACTGCTTATTTATTCAAAGGACTCTTATTTCTTTTAAGTGACAGAATTGTGCAGCCTCAGTCCTCCCAGCAGTACAGAATTACCCAAGTACAGTGTAGCAGCACTACCTTAAGATGCAGCAACCCACATACAGTGTAGCAGCACTGCCTTGAGAATGTAACTGAGACAGAGGTCAGTGAAGTCTTTAGGAGTGTAAGGCAGGATTTAAAAAAAACTCGAGAAGCCTATTCAGAATTCCTATTCTGATGCCACTTAACCTACAGAGGTAACTCCTGCTCCTTATGTACATAAAGTTTTAAAGACAAGTTTTGTACTGGGAACAGCTCTCCCTGCTCTCTAAGCTTAGCTAGAGTGCTGGAGGGAGCTGGGAACAGCAGTGTTTTCAGAGCATGCTGGACAGAACCCAGCATCTCAAACAGGCAGTCATTTTATTTATTTTTTAATTAAGTACATCTTCTAAAATACAGCTAGAGGAGACAATGCTGTGAGATGGAATTTTATACAGTTACCTACCAGGGTGATTTTTAGCTATTAAGGAGAAACAAATGACTAGATACAGAGGGAAATGGATGGTGAAGCAGTAAATGTAAATATTTTTCTTACTTAGAGCCTGGCTGGAAACTACTGCCCTACCTGTTAAATAACTGGAATCGGAGGACTTGGGTTCAGGTCTCATCCCTCCCTGAGAAAAATAAAATCTGCCTGTCTTAATTCCCTGGCATCAGAGAATAACTGGTTTTGGAAGGCTAGAAAATACCGTCCAGAGCTGCCTTTTGAATCTGTGCTCGCTGCTCAGCCAGGAGTGAGACATTTATCAAGTCAGAGAGAATGTATGCCTTTGTGAAACTGCAGAGCCTGGGTAGCCTCAGCTTCCAGGCTCAGCTCCCAGACTGTTATGTATATCATCCATTGACAATTTAGCATAAAACACAGACAGTAATTTGAAATTAAGTGATGAATTTTGTCAGCTAAGTATTCTGAAATACTGTTTAAGTAATATTTGATTTAAAAATTATTTGAAATTTGGTTGCTAATGTAATGAGGTGAGAATTTCCATTGAGATGAAACAGGCTAATCAATTTGAACATTGATACTGAGTTAAAGCAGTTTAAAATGTCATTCTCCGCTGGGATGATGGATTCCACTTCAGTGAAATTTCATCGGGGAAGTGGCAGATTCTCCCTCCCTGAGTCTCTTCAGATAAATTCGGCTCAGCTGTGATGGGGAGGGTCAGGACACCCTTGCCTCCCAGGCAGCCAGCTATGCTTTCACTTCCAGTAATTTGGGGGTTGGTCAATAACTTGACTGTTTCCAAGTGGGGGGTCTATTTAACCCTTGACCCCCTAAAATGCAAACTGCATTGCCAGAGACCCAAAACACCCCACGGGGGCTGATTTGCTTGCAGACTCCACATTGCATGTCCTTCAGGTTGTCCGTGAAACCAGCCAGAGACACATCCCAGAGACATTCAGCCAAAACCCCCTGCTGCTAGGGAGGTCCTGGGGCTGCAGCACCGCTGTCACCATGCTGCATGCTCCCATAAGAGCCCATAAAGCTGGTAAGAGCTACTGGTGTCTGGTAGTTGGAGGTATTTAGCCTTTGGCTGTACCCAGGCAGTCTCCATAGCTGGGGGCAATGGAGGGTTGGATGTCTGGCTTCAGGTGATCTAGTCTATGACCGTAAATTGGCCCTGGTCACAGCATTTTACATGAGCTAATGCTGCACTGAGCTTTCTTAGTGGTAGGAAATCTTCAGTGCTTTAGAGCTTTCTTAGTGGTAAGAAATCTTAGGCCTTTCTCTTTTTTTTTTTTTTTTTGCCAAGGAGAGCAGGACAAACACGGCTTTGCAGGCTGGAAGTGGGGACTGCCACTGAAGGCTTTTTTCTGTTGTGCTGCGCGGCTGGTGGGTGCCAAGAGAGCAGTTCTGTGCCGTGAGGCTCAGGGCTGTGGGTCAGGCTTGCCCATGTCTCTGACACAGCTGCTATCTCCCAGTAGCTCCCCGTGGTGCCCTCCTACACAGGCTGGATGCAGAGGCAGCCGCTCACAATCGTGTATTTATTTGGTGGCTTAGAAGCGACCTGGAAACCTCAAGGAAGTTGGAAATTCAACAGGGGTCTAGAGGAGGAAACAGAGGCTAGTGAAATACTGAGGTAATCGGTGAAAGACCCAAGGAAGCCAGGCATTAAAATCACCACAGAAATGCAGTCTGTTATAGTCAAAGGGCCTCATATATAAGATTTGTTTTCCTTTATATCATCTCCTAAAACTATTATCTGCAGGTTAATCCTGTGTCTCAATTGACATAGGTCTGGCTCTATTTTGGAGAACAGAAATAACCCTTTGTCATGAAACAGGAGAGAGAGGAAATGCCCAGAGTATAACATTTAATATATACAGCAAGCAGAAAAGGAATTTTAACAGGATATTTACAAAAATCTGTACACTCCATCAGTATCTGCTTTTAAGAGCTATTCCCAAGCACGAAGACCCCTCTCTGCAGGTGTGCCCCAACAGAGAAAGGGCAGCTGCCTCTGGGAAGCTGCCCACACTCAAAACTCACCTTGTGACACCTTCTTTCGCAAAACCCTGGACCGTTTCCTCCAGGCTCCTTTTCCTGAACTAGAAACGAGAATTGCTAGTGAATCCGTGTAAGGCTGCACACGGCAAACATCTGCTGTCCCTCTGGCTTTTTGTTCTTAAATATGGATCTCCCTGGCAGTAGGCTCCCGTTCCCGCCGCTCCTGTGACTCGTGCCGCTGTAGGTTGCAGATGCTGAGCTCTTCGTGTGGGTCGAGAGTGGCAGCGCGTTAAAGGACCGTAAAAACTCCCGATGAGAGGCCAAAAAAAATAGGATTTTACCGTCGCGTGGCCCGGCAAAAGGGAAAGTGAACCCACGCGACGAACCCACGGGCCGCGGCGGGCGCAGCTCGTCCCGTCTCNCACCCACGCCTTGAGAGGGAGGAGACGCGCGCGCCGTGTTTGCCGGAGGGAAGAGGATTGCCCGGCTCGGGGCTCCGGCAGCGCTGCTCTCCCGGGGGCGGAGGGGGTGCGCTCCGCTTTTAACGCACTCCGCATTCCTGAGCTCCCCTCGGGCGCCCGGTCCCCTGGGCCGTATCCCGCTCCCCATCCCGGTAACGCTCCGCACAGACACGGCCTTGCATCGTTTGAGTGTCGGGACTGCTCCCCTCGCTCCGCGCTGCTTGTGTGACGGTGTGTCCCACGCTATGTCGCGACATCTTAGGCGCTCGAGTGCCTTGATGGCCGCTTACGAAAGGCTTTGCTTCTGACCTTGCCACGCAAAAGTAGCCGCACGTCCCTTCCCAACTCAAAGCCCGAAGCAACCGTTCGCCTGCGGGGCAATCACCGCCGCTCCGCGAGCAGCCGGCGCTGGACTAGATAACCCCTCCCCCATCCCCGCCGCCGGCCCGGTTTAGCCGCTCGCCCGGCGCTGCCCCGGGTCAGCAGCTGTCCCGCGGGATCAGCCGCCCGGCGCGGCACCGAAAGGAAAGGGAAAAGGGTGCCGGGTGCCAGAAGGACCCCGGGGAAGCGTGAGCTGGCCCCACGCCGTGCCCCGGCCAAGCACGTGCGCCCCGGGCCGGTGTAGGGCTCGCCGCGGGGTGCGGTCCCGCTCCCAGCCCCTCTCCTGCCAGGGGGCAGCGGGAGGGGCGCTCGCTCCCCCTCTCCAGCGGCACGTCGGGCGGCCCGGCTGGCCGGGGGTCTCCCGGGTGCTTTCTCCGAGGTCCACGCTCTCCGCCGGGGTCCCCGCGGGGATCCCCGCGAACCCTTCCGCGGGTGTCGGCGGAGCCCTCCGACACCGGAGGAGGGTGGGATTCCCTCCTCCCCGCCCGGCCTCCGCGTACGCCGTGGGCGCCTTCATCAGCTCCAGCGGCATCTCCCCTCCCCCCCTCCTCCCCCAACCCACACACCCACACACTCTTCCCCATCCCTCCTCCCCGCCGCTCCGCAGCAGAGTGCTTTTGCAGCCTGTGAGAACAGAGGTGTTTCGGCTTTTAATTTTTTTTCTCCCTCTTATTTATTTTTATTTTATTTCTTCTTTTTTTTCTTCTTCTTTATTTTCTCCGGAGCGGACCCTTTCGGAGGTGGAGCAGCACCAGAGCAGCACCAGTCGCGGACACGCCGGGACCAAGCAGGGAGGATGGCCGGGGGGCGCCTCCCGGGGCTGCTTTTCCTCTTGCGTGAGTACCGCGGCGGGAAGTCGCGACACGAATCTCTGTCGCGATGGGGTAGCCAAAGGCGCTGAGACAGACCCGGCGCTGCTAGAGCACCGGTCCTGCTTCACCGCCACCGGCTGCCCCATCTCCACCGCCCGCTCTGTCGCGACAGGGATTTCCCCGTTGCGACAGGAGAGCTTCCTCCGGCGGGCTCGGGGGCGGGCGGTAGGGTGAGCCGGCGGAGGCTTAGGGCAAAAGGCCGCTCAGCCCCTCTCTGCCCGCAGACGCCGCGGCTCGCCTGGCTGCCGAGCAAGAAGTTGAGAACCTCTCCGGGCTCTCCCCCAACCCCGAAAAGGACATTTTCGTGGTGCGGGAAAACCGGACGACGTGTCTCATGGCGGAATTCGCCGCCAAGTTCATCGTCCCCTACGACGTGTGGGCCAGCAACTACGTGGATGTGAGAGGGGTCCAGGGCGGGGGGACGCGCGGGGGGCCGGGG
>VXBZ01005662.1:800053-860023 GCA_013399135.1 Heliornis fulica | reverse complement strand
CTCACAGAGGGGAGGGGAAACGCTGTCGGATCTCCCATCAACTTGCAGGTGGAGGGAAAATACCTTGTGGCAATGAGCAGAGTAAGTCTGATGCAGGATTAATGCTTACTGTGTTTGAGAGCTCGTGAGACCATTTGGTGCTTGTGCTTCCCCATTCCCCACAAGGCCATTGCTGTACTGGTGTGGCAGAGGCACCTGCAGAGGAGCTTCTGGACCTGAGAACGGGTTTTTTTCCCAGCACTCTGGCTGGCTTGACAGAAGGTACTTCCAGACCCGGCGTTGTGACTGGCATTTCGCTCTCCTGCAGAGCCATTGATTTTCTCCTTGGCACTCCGATGACAGCTGCCATCTCTCCTTTTGCCGTGCGGGGACGCCCGGTGTGGAGCCGTGACTCCAGGGAGGTCAGTGTGCTGTGCAGCAGGAGTTCAGGTTTGCAATGTCTCATTCCCTTCTCTTTCTCTCTTTCTCTCTTTCCTTTCTCTTCTTTCCTGCAGAACACAAGTGCCCGGTGGACGAGAGGGAACAGTTAGAGGAAACTCTGCCTCTGATTTTGGGCCTGATACTGGGGTTGGTGATCGTGATAACCCTCTGTGTTTATCATATCCACCACAAGCTGACAGCCAACCAAGTGCAAATTCCTCGGGACAGATCTCAGTACAAACACATGGGATAGGGGACAGGATCGAGCAGCCCAAACATTTATCAGGTAGAAAAAGCAAAAGCACTTTTTTCTAAGGGTGAGGAAAGTTTAACGGGGGTATGAGAAGGTATTCACAACACCAAACCATGGGCATTTCATGGAGACACACACGGGAAGGCTGAGCTTTAATAGTCTGTGCAGAGACATGGCTGTCACTGTAGGAGACCCAGCATCTCCTGGAAGGATGGCACGAATAGCAGTCGGTGATATGAATACCTTCTTAAGCAGCTGGGCCAATCACCTGGAAACAGAAATGCTTCACATGTCAAAGTTTAACACTGGGGGCAAAATTAGGGTTGTTTTGTTTTGGTTTTTTTTAATTATTCTTCCTTTCCCCCCACCTCTAAGAGACTCTTGCGCTGCTCTTGGCAGCGGTCAGCCCTCTCCGTCCACGTGTGTGCAGGGAGCAGGGCTGGGAGACAGAGCCAGTGCACAGACTTCATTAAGGCCCTCTAATGAAGGGACTCAAACCACATTCCTGAGGTTTGCACTCATGTTAAGGAGAGCATGAAGGCGATACCATATGTGTTTGGGGGGTGGGGGGGAATAAAAGGCCAGAACCTCAAGCTGGTGTAAACTGGAGTGAATCCAGCACTGCAGATCACAGCCAGCTGAGGAGCTGACCCCACACTTAAGGCTGAGAGAGGAAAGTTTGTTTTTGCTTCTTGAGCCACAGCTGAACTAAACTTAAAGAAATAACAAAAAATAAAAGAGTATTGATACACCAATTATAAAGTGCCATGCTACTGCAAGTCAACTGAGAAATGCTTCTGGCTGGACATCCTGCACGTATTGTGATTGTTGTTGAGATGTTACATTGCTACCTGCAACTGGTCTTTTCACAATGAAACAAAACAAAAAAACAGAAATGCTAAAGTTACTATGCAGATTATTCAGGTGTAACCTAATGTACCAGAAAAAAATACAAAGAAACCCTTGAAATCTATCCTTAAATGTAGATCATTTTTAAAATTAATTAAAACATGTACATATATAATACATGATTTGCTGCCTTATTTTCAAATCATAGAAAATACATTTTCTAAGTCCACAGCATCTAATTTAATTGGGGCAAAAATACATGATCTGAATAGGTGGTAACAGTAGGAGTTATTCCAGTGGCAGTTGGTGCAGAGGGTTTGTTGAAGACATGGTGGTGGCTCAGTATTCTGAGATTCATCAGCTATTTCTAATATTCTTCCAATCTCTTGGCTGCTTCTTCTCTGTTGTGTTTTGTGGGAAATGGGATGCTTCACTCTGGTCATGCCCAGTTTGTGCTGAAACTGTTGGCTTCCCTTGGCTCTGGTGTTACTGGAACAGGAGTTAGTCCAGACCTTGTGTTCGTTTAGGATGAGGAAAATACTTTGCTCCTCTTGAACTGATTTGATCGCAACAGGGACTCATAAAAATTGTCACTCTCTAGTTAAAACAGGTGAAGAAAAATAGTAATTTCATTGTTGAGAAGTGGAAAAACTTAACTGCTTTTTAATGCTGCAACCTCCTCCAAAATGGATGAGGGTTTTTTTATCAAATGTGGATGCAGCCAGAGCCTTCCTTTAGTCCTGTTTTTCTACTGGTCTCACTCCTGTGTTATGCTGACCTTTTTTGTTCCTCATTTGGGTATAAGAAGCAAAAATACGTCCCTAGTGATGCTTATGGCTTTGCCCTTTTCTTTTAAAACTCCAGTGAAAGTGTCCTGGGTGGCCTTTGGGATGACCAAGTGCCACTGCACTGCTGAATATTATTTAAAATAAATAATTAATTTAAAAAAATGTTCTTTTAAGGACAGCTGGAATAAGCCAGAGGTAGCAGGAGAGTGAATAAAAGGATTAAAGGTTCATACTTAATAGAGAGGGGTCACGGTTATCAGCTTTGTTCTGCCTCTCTCTTGCCTGCTCTCCAGCCAGAAAGGCTCTCCCAGGCAGTTCCCATTGGCCTGGAGCATATGCTCCTGTAGTTGACATCCCAAAACCCAAAACAAAACCAAAAAGGAAGCAAGGGGCTGAGCTGCCGATGCCAGGGGAACTCTCTGTTGTCATTTGTGGTCTTCCTGGCGTGTTCCGGCACGGTGGCTGCAGGAACAATCCACCGGGATGGCACATTTGCGCAGGTGCACAGTGGTGGTGCAGGACAAGGTGATGGGATGGGATGGAAATCGCACCAAGTTGGTGTCAGTAAGGGGCTGGTCCCCACCCAGGCTGTCTCTTCCTGATGAACTGTAGGTCTTTGGCGTCAGTAGGAGCTGCTTCTGGTTCCATCAAGTGTAGAGATATGAGAGTTGTGATATCCTGAAAAGTGGTCTCAGAGGAGGACTTTGTGGCTGGAAACAAGGAAGAGGATCCTGGTTTTCCTCTGTGCCATGTGTTTCTCTAGGAGAACCCACTAGGGATTTTTTTTCCCTCTGGTTTTTGGGTTTTTAATTTTTTTCCTCTCTTGCAAAGCTGGAGTTTGTTGTGCATCCGTTGGGATATCAACACTTTGAACCGGTGCCATAGAAAAACTGCTTGCCTCCTACTTCAGTAGGAGCTTTACAGACATAAGGAAATGCACATTTTATAACTGCCTTTGATTTCTGATCCCCACCCCAAATGTTTAACCCAATGGCGGGTTGACCGTACCAGTAGTGGACTTGCATGTCTCAAATACTTTCCATGCCCCATAGGTGCCTCCAGCACTCATAGCTGACGGCAGAGGCAGGGAGCTGCAGGGTACTCTGAAGTACACAACCAAGCACAGTCTTCATGCCTCTTCCTCCTGGCCTCCAGGGTTGGCTCCATGTGACAGCTCCTCCCACCAGGCATCAGTAGCAATCCCATTCATGCTCTGGTTTCTTTCAGCAATCATACTTACTTTGCAGAGCAGGCTTAGAGGCAGGCAGGATTGTCCATAGCTGGCGAGAGAGAATTCTCAAAACCGGAGCAGGTGATGGGAGACCCACCACTCTGTGCCCCTGCAGCGTTTGCTGGGCTATGGTTTAGATTCCTTGCACTCCCTTGGAAGCTGCTGTTCAGCGTTTACCTGGAACTATTGAAGGCAGCGAGACCTGGGGCTTGGTTTGGGGCTGCAGTAGTGCCAGTCCTGGGAGAGGCAGTGGCTGGTGGATGGAACACTGACTGAACACGTCTCCAGGCTGTTTTTTTTTTGAGGAGCTGGAGTTGTTGTGTCTTGTCGGAGTCTCCAGCTGGTGGGTTTTAGTGCCCTGTAGGTCATTCTGTTGCTTCCTCATTGTCTGAGAGCGAGCAAGACCAGCCTGTTGGACCAGGGAGATTCTCTCAAACTTCTAGGTGTACTTGAGATGGAAAACTAAAGCTGCTGAGTCATGGTTGACTTTGCAAGCTAATTTTAATCCCACCTGCAGGGACCCCCTGTAGGGACAGTCATCGAAGCACAGGCCAAGAAAAACATTGTCCTCACCACTCCTAAAAAAACGTCCTTGACTGATCCCACTGCTTGAGCACTGAAGTGATGTCAACAACTGCCTGGCAAGAGGACAACCCCAAAAGCTGCTGCAGCTCTGGGTAACCCTGTCTAGTCACCTTCTGTGTTTTGTGTCAGGTGAGCGGTCAGCAGCACCCCCAGGCTGAAAGTGTCTGGAGCGATCAGGAACAGATTTGGATGAATACAGTGACTAGTTTATTGGGTTTTTTGAATTAAGACAGAAAAAAATTTCTTGTTGGCCTGCAATAGCATTCCTCTCCTTTTCTGGGGGAAGAAGGGAAATAAAAATGATAATTTCAGCTCAGTGACAGTTTGTGTTGTGCCCCAGACTGGTGCATCTTGTTTAAAGAAAAAAAAAATTAAGCAGTTGGAAAAAAAAAACCCCAAACAACCCTCTTTGACTCTCCACTAGTTCCATTCTTTCGCTGTTAATGATTTACTGATTTTTTCCCCATTGATTTAAGCTTCCCAAGCTTATTTTTGAAAATGACTTATGAGAGAGGTTAAAAAGCCCGTCCAGCTTCCCTCCTGCCCATCCAACAGCAGCAGACCCTGAGGCTGGCAGCCCCCTTAATGCACCTCATGTCATACTTAGCTTTCACCCCTGGACACCTCATCGTGAACCAGCTGCAAACCTCAACACTGGGCTTGAGAGATGTTTGTGGGCACACCAGTAGGCGGTGGATGAATACAAGAAACCACCCTTCTGAGCTCTGTAAGGACTCCTGATAATTAAGCACTTACTAAAGCAGCTGTTAATGACTTACAAAACACTTCTGCTTAGAACCTTAATTATAGATTATTGACATATTGCTGGGGAGTTACATAGCCAGTAACTGCTCTGTCCTCTGCTCCTAAAATTCTGAGTATTGCTGAGTGACCTCAGACGAAGCCGTCATTCCCTAGTGACAGCCAGGCGAGAATAAATGTGGTGTTGGAGTAACTGGCCATGTGTGGAGCTCAGCCTCAGCCGGCGCAGCAGGTGAAGACGTCTTCTGGGTCAATGGATCCTCCCAACAGCTGGTACCTAAAAACTAAGGAGTTTTGGTTTTGTTGTTGAGATGCCTGAGAAGAGCAAGACCACACAGGCCACGAGGTGATATAGTGATGGAGGAAAGGGCTTCTGCCACAAGGGCACCACAGGGACTGGTATAAGGGCTTGAGAACTGCTGGGCTACAGGAGGAGAGACTGGAGCAGAGCCTACAGAGGTTACCCAGGGAGGGTGGTGAACAAGGTTCAGTCAACGCTGTAGCTCAAGGTAACAGGCCACGGTTAGTCCTCCCCCCACCTTTTTTCCCCGTGGATTTTTTGGGTGTTTGGTTTTGGGTTTTTTTTTTTTTTCTTTTTGTTTATTTGTGTTTCTGTGGGTGAACTAAAGCAGAGGTGTAGTTTTTGAGTGGTGCCTGATGTGTTTTGGAACATTTACTTATGTCAGCTACCAACACACACACACACACACACACACACACACACACACACGCACGCACTGCCCCCTCCCCCATATTTATAAGAACAAGTAATTTGTAGACTCATCAGCTGACTGATGCTTCCATCAGACTCCTCAGTCTCCTCTTCTCCAAGCTGAAGAGACCCAGCTCCCTCAGCCTGTCTTTAGAAGGAAGGTGTTCCACTCTATCATCAATCTATCATCTGTGTAGCCCTGCGCTGGACTCTCTCAAGGAGTTCTATGTCCTTCTGGAACTGAGGGGCCCAGAACTGGACACAATACTCCAGGTGAGGTCTCACCAGGGCAAAGTAGAGGGGGAGGAGGACCTCTCTTGACCTACTGGCCACCCCCCTTCTAATAGACCCCCGGATGCCACTGACCTTCCTGGCCATGAGGGCGAATTACAGATTTGATTTTTTTCCCCTGTCATGTGGGAGGTGTTTGCCTCTTCCAACCTGTGGATCCTTATTTGTTAAGTTTGGTTAAGTCTTTTTTTTTTTTTTTCCTTTTAATTTCTGGGTAGAGGCACAATCAGAAACTCAAGCATGGTCTGTAAACTATCACAGGTGTTTGTGCAGTGATTATGCCATCAAACAAGAGAAAAATCTGACAGCTCTTCTTTTCTTGAGCTGTTAGTCCTACCTTCATAACTTGGCAATTACAGCTGGGCTGTATCTTCAAATACAGCTAAACTACAACCCAACCTATTTCCTTGTCCCTTTCTATAGCCCCTGTCAGCTTCTAGGGGCTGGGGAGTAGACACAGGTGGGACCCACTGGCTGTCCTAACCTCAAGCCCTCATGGTACTAGGGCTCAACACCATGAGCATGTCCCCACCCAGGAGTCGGGATGTGGCTGTGACGAGCCCCAAGGGAGCTTTACAGTCGTTCCATTTACATGCGTGTGTGTACAGTCTCTCTATACATACAAGAACAGTCTTTTTGGTTCTTGCTTAGTCCAGTACTGTGTGCTTGAGTCAAATCTAGAAAAACAGAAACAGGGCATGGGGGAACAAAACCAGGCTGCGACTGAAAGCGTTTATTAATTAATTTATTCAACTCGCATGTGCATTTGCCTCGCCAGCAGCTGGCGGTCACAAAAAACCCCTCTGAAATCGACAAAACTGTCAGTAAACTCGATGAATACTGTTTAAAGTATCTAATGATAAGAAAGTTGCAGAAAATTCTTCACTTGTACAGCCTAAAATGTGCTGAATATTGAAGAAGAAAAACCCCCACCAACCCCTTTTCTATCCAAAGATGGTTAAAAAAGTTTCATTTTGTGGCTACTGTTACAGTTCCGCCTGTGTGTCACCGCCCTTACCGGTGCAGCCTTGTTTTCCTGAGTTGTCACGACCGCAGACCAGAAGCACCTCAGGGCGCCCTGGGTGCTGTGCTCTGCCAGGTTTCTGTGGGTGGGTACCGGGAGCGCGTTTGCGGCGGGAGCTGGACACACATTTTCTTCAGCATCTTTGTAAAAATGTGCAAACAGGGTCAGGAAGAGAACGCAGCGGGGAGTAAGACACACAGATGTAAGGACATTTGTTCAACGTTGGTATTTATCTCCTCTTTCTTTTTTTTAACTGTTTCTCTCCATTCAAATATTCTTTAAATTTAAGGGCAGCACTGAAGGAGCTTCTTTACTATTGGCAACTCTTTTGTCCCGGCACAAGATCTTTGAGAAACACCTACTGCCAGGTTTAGATGTTTGGTTATAATTTACTACAATAAATAACAATTAACTTAGTCACTATGAAATTCCATAATAAGAAAGAAACTGTGTTTTCACAAAATTGGCTTTGTGTTTCTTAATGATGCTGTAAAATGAGGTCAGTAAGGAAAAAAAAAACACAACCCTTGAAAAAACATGGCTTTCGTACTATACATAATTAAAAAGAACTAATCATTAATAAATAAATTTCATTTATCATTGAAATAATTATGAAGCACTTCTAAAAATTTTAAAGGCAAATCTATTCAGGCCTACAGTTAACATGCAAAGTCATCCAACAAATAACACAAAATTGTACCGTAGTAGTAGTCAACTATTGCATCAACATTCAAAAAGGTCTAGACAGCAGCACGACTTCTATATGGCAGACGTCTCGTAACGCATCACAACGGCTGGCTGAGCTCTGGAGGAGACCCGTGGGGCAGCCGGACAGGCTCCTGCCACCTCCTCCCACTTCCAGAGTGGGACAGCAGTAACGGAGATTTCTGTGAGAACACGCCTGGCCGTGCAGTGGCGGGAAGGGAAGGGACCGCCACCGCATGAGCACACGCCCTCGGAGCAAAGGTACCCTGGCTGTGATGGCGCCCAGTGCTGGGGAAACGGGGAGGGAGACCCTGGTGCCCGCTCACATTCAGCAGCAGCTCTGGTTGCCGCTGCGTCACTCATCCAGACCGCCAGCGCTCCCACAGGCATCGGGTACGGCTGGCTCTCGAGGCTGCCGTGATGACCCTGGGACGGGTCAGGATGGGACGAGCGCTCTCCTCACCCCGATGGAAAACGCGCAAAGCCGCCTGACTTCCTAAAGGTGGGTTGGATTTGGTTTCTGTTTGTTTTCCAAAGGGTTAAAAAAGTAGGAAACTTCTACCTGCTCAAATTCTTGCTAAGTCACACTTATTACTCCAACCAAGACAACAGTTACATGACAGAGTACTGCAGATTATCAAAACGTACTGTACAGAGAACTACAAACCCCTTGCAAAATACATTGCGCTGCTATGACTGAGATAAAAAGTGCTTCTTTTTTTTGTCAGAAAAGTGTTCTTCTGAAACAGAAGTGCTGTAGCCTGCAATAAAGTTCTGGTGTTCACGCAGGTTGTGCTATCCTCGACTAATTATCTTTCCAACCTTGTTTGCATTTGGTGCCTGGACAGCTGAGAAGACAGCGCTGGGGAGTGAGGGTCCACAGTGGAGCGCGGCCACGCAGCTGGTGGCCAGGCTCGCTCCCCAGTCCCTTGCAGCCCCAGAGAGCACCTCCGTGGGTTTTTGTAGACCGCGTGATCTGCACGGGGCTGGGCTTCCTCCACAAGGTTTTGCTCATCCCTGCCCACGGTTCCCTCACAGCTGCAGGGATTCCTGCACAGCCGTTGGCCAGCCTCCGCACCAACCTCCTCCTGAAAAGCCGCCAACTTCAGCGACGCCTGTGCTGCCTCATGAGGGGCACGATGCAGGAAGGGGGCCCGGCCAGTTTGAGAAATGGGTGTCTCAACAGTTCCTGTGCTGTGGCTCTCTGCGAGGGCTCCCGCACCAGCATTGAGTCCAAGAAGCCCCTGAGGACCGAGGAGACCTGAAACATGACAGTGGTGTTAGGGACAGACTGAGACACCCTTTTCCAGCCTACACTGGGCCTGCATGCACTGCTTGGGATGATGAGGGATGCACTGAGCTTTCCTCCCGCTACAGAGGTCCTGGGCTGAAGGGCTCAGTACCTTCTATGTGCCCTTAATCCTGAAGCTATTGGGCTATCAGAACAGCACACACTGTGGAGCTCTGGTGGCAGGAGAAAACAGGAACGTACGCTGAGGGCTGACAGACATGCCAGCTTGCTCTGATCCTCTGGCAGGCTGGAAAGCACAGGGTGCACAAGGCTCTGCCTGGTTCCCTTCTCCATTGCCTGCAGCAGAAGCAAAGCCAGGGCTGGTTTCCCGATGGCTTTGGCCTCCCGCCCTCCCCGGGGGTCCTGTGCAGGGCTTGTTGCTCAAGGTGGGACCTTGAAGGTGCAATTTATCCTTTGGGCACAAAGTGTGTGGCTACAGGTTTATTACACATCCGTGCACACAATACTCCGTTCACCTAGAGAAGGTCTGACCTTGTGCATGTCCTTCACCCGGGGAGGTAAGTTATCCCGGATCCGGCGCATGGCCTGCAGCGGTGGCTCGTTGAAGTAGGGAGGTTCGCCGTCTATCATCTCGATCACCATGATGCCCAGGGACCAGATGTCCACCTGCAACACACCATCCCTTCAGAAATAACCTCTGGAGTGCGGAACTCCAGCCCAAGGCAAACAGAAGCACACACGACACCCCGGCCCATTCCCAGCGATCACAGGTCCCACGCTGTACGATGCCTTTGGGAAGCAACTCTGCTCCGGAAGCCAAATCCTCCAATAACTCCACATCCCACCATGTCCCAGCCCAGCACAGCCAGGCCCAGGTAACACTGCTGATGCTCTTTTGCCAACACGAGCCTTCAGCTTAAATCATTTTTATTGTTATTATTTTTCCTTTCCCTTCTGGTGGGGAAAACCTAATGTAGCCAGAAGTTCAGCCACTTTATAATTCCCTCGCCATTATTAATGGGCTAATCATAGCTGCTGCTATTATCCCTGAGATGCCTCCTACCGTGCCACATGTCCTGGGTGAACGCCAGGGCCTGTGGTGTTCGCGCTCGGACGGGCGCTCTCCCTGCACCAGCCAGGTCCCTCTGCACTATGTGAAAATGGAGCATAACCTGCCTTTGGCCTCGGCTCATTTCCCCTCCTGCATGTTATTCATACAGAGAGGTATGTACATATACATATACATATACATATACATATACATATACATATACATATACATATACATATACATATACGTCTGTGCAAAGATATATGTGTATGCATGTATATGTGTGTGTGTAAATACGTGTATCCCTGTACGTATGTCTGGCTCGCAGGTTTGCTCTCTGCAGCTGTTACTACAGGCACTACCAAGCAGAAGATGACACCAGGCAGAGGAGAAAGGAGCCGCCGCATCCCTGCGGAGGTGTGAGTCACTGTCACGGCTGAGCGCGGGAGCGGGGACTGCTCTTCCCAGGCTGGGAGTACAGAAGTGCCGTGACTCAGAGCCTCTGACGGGTGAGGTACAGCACTGCAGAACCCTGCTGTACCTACAGGCTCTGGTCTCCTCTGAAGAGCTCTAATACAACCACGTGAACTGCCTTTCTCAGACCATTTGGCAGCGCTTAAAATAGTTCCCAACTCCCCCCTCACCCCTCCCCCCCAACAACTGGGAGAGCAGAGTGCAGGGAATGCGCAGCTGCAGATACACAGAGGGTGGTAACCCAGCCCGGCCAGCTGGCTCCTGTGTTGGGACCTTACAGCGCCATCCAGGCACCTTTGCTGACCTCCTCCTCCTCTGGAGGACGGGGAGCTCAGGCCTGAGCTGGGTGAAAGCCGCGTGGCTCTCTGCCTGCAGGCCCGTGAAAGTACTGACGTGACCTGGCTGTGCCGCCTGGGCGTGCGGTTTGGCTGCTGGTCTGGCGGATGTCGGCATCAACACCTGTAACTGCAGCTCCAGCCTTCAGGACTGATGTAAAGGTCATCAAAGGGCTTTTCATGATGTGAAAACGATTCCCGTTTCTTTGTATGCAGCACTCTAGGGTAAACTATGTAAAGAGACCGCACTGCTTAGTGCTCTGGAGTCATTATTTAACCACCTTTCTCGGGGAAATCTTTAAAACAACACCCTGGGGCAAACATGACTGCAGCTATTGAGCATGTCTGTGTGAATGCATTTGAGACATACAGTTCTCACAGACTCGGTGGGGTCAACCGCGGCACCACACACTGGGGAACAGCTGCTCTGGGGTCGTGGTGCCCCACTGTGCTCACCTCGGTGCCGTAGGGCAGGCGGGATATCACCTCTGGAGCCATCCAGTATGGCGTCCCGACCAGCGACTTCCTCCTGGGAACCTCCTTTGACACTTGGGCGCAGAACCCAAAGTCAGACAATTTGATCTGAAAAGCACAGAAAACAGACAAAACCCCACTCTCTTGACTAACAAGGCAAATCCCTCCGAGACGCTGCAGCTGGGGCACAGGGCTGGGGCTGCAGCGTTACGCCGGGACAGGAGAGCAGCGCAGTTTCAAAAGTGGGGGTGGAGGTGGCAGTATGGCAGCTCCATAAAATGATGGCAAGGGGAAGAAGTAGGAGAGAGTGGTGGTGGTGGTGCTCGTGGCTATGATCTGCCATAGCTCACTGCCCCTCCACCAGCAGCAGTGGAGGTGATAAACAACATACAATATTTAAAAAAAAGGAAAGCAAAAAAATCTGAAGTGCTTTATAATGACTCTAATATCACATATATTTAAACCCCATGTTTGTAGTCCATGTGAACTGGTACTCCATCATACATGTATTTCAAGTGCTACACACCACTGCTGCTATTTGTATCGGGCATACAGTTGAGTTTGCCAGAAATCAGGTGAAACAAGTGGCATTGACACCATCTTCTACCGCAGAGAGCGCGATCTAACACTCACAGAAAGCAAGACCCCTGCCAAACATTTCTCACATGCATGGACTAAAGGACCTGGCCTCTGCCTGTAGAAGGGGAACTCATTTAGAGAATGGCAGTAAGAGAGAAAGGGACCTGCCCCCTTTGCTTGGGAACTCGGGAATTAAAGACAGTGCTGTCCTTGAGTAGCTGTGGCGGTGACCTGAAATAGAAATAACGGGATACACAAGCGCTCCGGAGAGCAGCTCTCACTGCATCATGTGCCTGCTCATACTTTTATGCCAGTTTTTTTTTAACAACAAAAATGATGGAAAATTATCACCTCCCCCTCTTTGTTGCTCTACAATGCCAAGGTGAAAACTCCTCCAACCCCCAACCAAAACAAGCTGGGCTGAGTGTCAGTGGCATCACAAGCCGCATATCTGATCACTCACACGCCGCCTGAGGATAAGAGGTCAGCCCCAGGACAGCCGGAGTGGGAAGTGTGCAGAGCAGTGCTTCATTATCAGCACTGATTTGTTTTCTTTTGGATTCAGCACAGACATTACTTTTTTTAACACAGAGGATATTATTTTTAACAGAATTACGAAATGATTGTTGGTATTTCTAAAACAAAGCAAATAACAGCCAAGTTCTCTGTGCTAAATGTATTTTTCAGTTTACAGGACGAAGAATGGAAGAAATAATGTGTATTTTGGAAGCAGAGCCCAATCTTCTTTTGTAGGAGCACAAGAGGTTTTGCATATCTATTGCTCATTCGAGTACAAAAAAGAAGACAATTTTCTAAAAAAAGATAATTGCACAACACAGCCATGAAGAAATCTGCAATGCAGATAATAAGTACTGGAGTAATGAGTATAATGAGGCACTGTATGCAGATCCTGAGAGCAGATCAGATGCTATTTCAGCAACATGGATTGGAATCACAACTCAGAAACTCCTACACATGTGGAATTTTCTTCCCCCGATGGGATTAACGGGAGCAGCCTGGGACCACTGCAGGGTGAAAGTCCCTCTCCCTCGGTGAAGTGGGAATCAAATTAGAGAGAGGAGCCTTTGATTAGGGATTCAGACCAGGCCAGGAAAGCAGAGTTTCACCTCCTGAAGATCTAGGTTTGGTTTCAGACCGACCAGGTGCTCCAGTCCAACCCACTACGTCTGGCTTTAGATGGGTGTGTAACGCCCAGGGAGCAGCTCCTCGTGCTGCTCATTGGACTCCCTGGCCATGAGTGCCTTTAGCTTCTACTCTGATTGCGCCACTGGGGTCACAAGGCGGGGTGCAAGCCTGTGCCTAACTCAAGCAGAAATCAAGAGGCTTCCCTCCCTCTGCCTAATCCTTCAGGGGGACCAAGCTTATACAGACTCTCCTAATCTGGGGAAGGCTGGGGCAGGTATCGTGAAGCATCCTGTAACGTACCAATGGCAGAAGTTACTCTGACCACCAGGGGTGGGGTTCAGCAGTAATGCAGAGCATCTGCTCTCCATGCAGATTGGTATTAGCCTCTCAACTAGCTTGGGAATCCAAAACAAATGCACAGAAGCCTGCAAACTAAAGGGTAACTAAATGTAGTAAGAGGAAAATATTTTTGAAAGGCATTGGAGTAGGAGTGGTGCAGCCTAAAAGGAGGTCTCCAATCACCCATGAGGCATAGTTTCTTCTGCCACTCCCTTCTGATGGCTCCGAGTCCGCAATGGGGATTCCTCATGCAGCGCAAATGTCCATCAGTGGCCAGGCCAGGCCTGTGGTTTTTTGATTCAGCTCTCTAGCAAGTTACTCACAGGTCATATCCCTTGTTTCACATGCCTGGCTTATTTTCTCCGAGTGTCTCTTTGATTGAGCACAGCTATTTTCATGCCCACCCCGAGAACAGGCAGGAGAGATGTAGGGTGCTCACCCTCCCGTCGCTTGTGAGAAGGATGGAGTCGCTTTTGATGTCCCGGTGGATGACGCCTTGGTTGTGCAGGTAGGACAGGGCCCTCAGGACAGACAGGCAGACGGTCGCGATCTGCTCCTCATTCATCCTGAAACAGCAAAACGGAAAAGTGAGCTGAGCATTAACGCAGACAGCAGCGAAGGGGAGCTGCAGCACGGAGGCACAAGTCACCCTTCCCACCAGGATACAGGCAGGCAGGAGATCTTTTAGGCAATGGCTCAGTGGGGTGACTCTCTGGTCATTTCTCTGTCGAAAAAGGGGGGGATAAGGGGTGAGGGCCATCTCTGCTACCAGGTCTGGGTAAGGTTCCCTGCAGCACTGAAGCAGTGAGTGCACCACGTGATGTTGTGTGACACGGTGAGCTGCTTCCTCTGGGCGACAACGGGAATACCTCATCTACAGTGAATGTACTGCTTGCCAAGGAGGGCAAGTCACTCCTGGGATGGAAACGGGCACAGAATAAATAAATATGAGAAAAAATACTCTTAATTGTAAAGACAAACCATGTGCTCGTCGAGAGCACTTCCTTTGCTTTTTATGCCTTCTCTAAAAGATATTCAGGGGACTGCAGCAGATAAATTAACAGCTGGAGTCGTTGCTTGACACAAAGCCCATTCTGGGAGAAGCCGCCTGTGATGGCGACAGCTGGGACGGGTGGTGTACCCTGACCCCCCTGTCCCGTTGCTGGATCACCCTAGCATCTCTGTTACACAAGCAGAAAAACACCCGGGGAGATTCCCGCTGCAACTCTGTGTGCTGGTCCCAGTATTTCAGCAGAATCTTTGAGGGAAGGTCATGCAATGTGAAAAAACCCAACACCTAGAAGATTAAGGAAATACTCTTTTGAGTCTAAAAAAAAGATGACAGCTCTTAGGAAATCTTGGGAAGATCTGTTTGCGTTAAATTCCTGTCAGAAATGTCTGAGCTTTTAGAGTTTTTACTGTTTAGGGGAACTGTAGTTAACAGGCATCTTCCAATATTTTGATTTATTTCAGCACATCAGCTAAGGCAACACCAAAATATAATACCTGTGTTACAAGCCTGTTTTTGGTAGATCTAAGAGCTTTACTAAACTATGACAGAACTTATCTAATTTACTAGTTCTTGCTTTTCTTCCTGCTCACCTAAACGCTCCTCCACCGGAATGGCGCAGGATTTGTTTTTCCTAATTCAAGGGATTTCCTCTTCTCCATCTCATTTTATCTCACGTATCAGGAGAAGACTCGTGAAGAGCAGATGTAAAGAAGGCTGTAAAATCTCATGCCTCCATGCAGAAGAGGAAGAGCGGCTCTACACAGCGGCTTGCGCGCCGGAGAACAGCCTTGTTTAAAGGTCCACCAGGAGCTGCAATGCAGGCGCCAGCTCTACCCCAAGAACAGCTATTCTGACAGACACACACCTTCCCCACATGTCTTCGGCTCGGCGTGCAGTTAACGCTTCTGACAGCGCGGTTACATGGGTTAGGAGTACAGAGAGAAATCACCCTTATGACTGTCGCAGTTACGACACCAAAACCAACAAGC
This sequence comes from Heliornis fulica, assembly GCA_013399135.1. Lineage (NCBI taxonomy): Eukaryota > Metazoa > Chordata > Aves > Gruiformes > Heliornithidae > Heliornis > Heliornis fulica. The sequence goes on along the minus strand of VXBZ01005662.1, from coordinate 844,752 downwards.
AGGGAAAAGAAGATTAAGGTTTTTTTCCCCCTGTGAGGTACTACCGGCTAGAAGTCATGTCACTGCTAAATTACCCCCTCAAGCACTGGCAAATCCCCACCTGCCGCACGACCCGCCAGGTATCCCTTTTCCCTTCTATTTAAAAATATCCATACTGACAGGAACTCACCTGCAGTGGCTTACTCAGTCTGGCAAAGTGAGCACGCTACGCTACGTATACGTTATGTTCCACATGCGTACACTGTATGTGTGCATGTGTTTTTATGTCTGTCTGTATTTTATATGTATACACACACATACAGCAATAAATACATATAAAAATATACATGTGTAGAGCCAGGAGGTACCCAGCTGCCTCAGCATGAGGTGAGGTCCAGAGGGCTCGCTCCCATGAAGGAAAGCCGCGGCGTTGCCCTCCCGCCATGGGATTCACACTGCCAGTCCCTGACGCCGCACAGCCAACCCACCTTGTGTGAGTCACTATATCTGTCAAAGCGCCGCCCTCCAGAAACTCCATCACAACCCACAGCTCATCGCCGACAAGGTAACTGTTGTACATGTCAACCACGTTTTCATGATGGTAATCTCTCATGATTACAACCTGTGAGGAAGAAAAAGATGGGCTGTGAATTGCTACGAGCAGCATCTGACACCTGTTCTGACCTTCTTTTTCACAGCACTTTCTTTTCTGTGCTTAGCAAAGGTTCTGCTATGAATCACATCCTCCCTAATCCTTATGCCAAGGCATAAACAAAATCAATATATTTACATAAAAATAACAGTCACTGTAAATGCATTAGGAAGAAGGAAGAATCTTTAGTTGCTAAATTATAAGCAGTAGATAATTAGTTTTTTGTTCAGACTGCAGAAACAGGACTGTTTATTTCATTGCTTTTTTACTGCCAGTTGCTGTCAGTACAGCAGAGATTTCTTTTTTTTTTTGACCCTATCAATCGTTCAACCCATCAAAGTCTTCTTCACCACGCAGCAAACTGCTCTCCGCACAGAACTGTAGCCGAAAGCCGGTAATAATGGGGTTACTCATAAGGTGACTCAAATCCCACACACAAAAAGGGCTGTACAGTAATGGTGTCCAGCCAAGGCAGTGACCACGTCCACGTGGCATTGAGGGAGAAGAAGGGAAAGAACATCAGAAAAGAAACATCAGAAAGGAAACCAGGATAGAGAACAACAGCAAGGGAAGGTTTCATTATCTGTGTGTAGTCGGAGGAATTTCAGCATTGCTGAAAAGACATTTTCAGACAACACGGGTGACTGGAGCGAGTCAGGGAAGCAGCTTGGTCCTGCACAGCGTGTAGGACCCGCTTCAAGATGTTTCCATTCAAGAGATGCTCTGTTAGAGCTGCCACAACACAATTCAGCACAGCTTTCCAGCAGACGCTAAGGGAAGCCAAAACAGTCAGAACCGTGCAAAGGAGAACGGTTAAAAATGGTTAAAGAACGGTTCCTTAAAAATTAGTCTTTTGTTAAAAAATGTTAGGTTTTTTAAAGGTGACAAAGAAACCAGCCTGTTAGATGCTGAGGGAACATCCTCTGATTGTTAAAATACAGAAAACGATAGAATTGAAGGGTTGGTTGTCACGAGAGGCTTCCCAGGGGACCTGCTGTGGTTCTGGCGTTGATGAGCAGATTCACGAGCCATGCTGAAAAGGGAGCGGAGAACACGCACCACTGGTTTCTTTAAGGGGGTAAGAAGTGATGGAGGAACTCTTCGGAGCTGCAGAAGGAACTCCTGGCACCAAACAAAGCGGGTTAAAAAAATGGCAACTGAAAACCAGCATTCTTAAGTTGAAAATGCTGTACGAGGGGATAATCATCTTCCGTAAGCAGCTTCGGGCTCTGAGCTGGCTGCAGCCACTCAGGAAAGAGAGGTGGGCACTAACACGGATGGCTCCATGAAGAAGAGACTGTCAGCATTTTCCTCAGTAACCATCAAGAAAGCTAATGGTTAGGAGAGGAAGGAGGAAACAAAAAGCACGTGCGTGCCACAACACAGTGCACATGCTTCTTCCATCTCAGAAGAATAAATTACACCAGCAAATGGCCAGGAACAGGCATCTGGGCTGTGTCTGTGCACCCGATGCTGCACAGACCTGCTGACAGGTATCTCAGCTGCTTACTGTGACTTCCCACCACATCCCAGGTATAAAGACAGGAGGAGGTCCTTGGAGCTCATCTGAAACTAGTCTGGTTATGCAATATTTATAAGGTGTAGATGTGTGTGTAACTGGCCACCTCTTTTAGAAATCAGCTCTGGAGGTTGCCATTTGGCCCGTGTCTCCCACTGAGCCTACTGCCTGCAAAAGCTGCCCCACCACCCAAAGAAACGTACCTCATTAAAGAGCAGCTCCCTTCGCTGCTGCTTCCGGAGATCCATCTTCTTCACGGCGACTTGCTTTCCCGTGTGCTTCTCAGTGGCGATGCAGACGATGCCCGTGGAGCCCTCCCCGATCTTGATGAAGTTGTCCAAGTATTCCCGGGGGTCTCCGGGGCTGACCACAAGCTGCAGGGCAGCTCTGAACTGTTCGTGGGACACCCTGGAGGGCTGCTGGTCTGAGGAGGATCCCCAGCTGGGGGGAGGATAAGCACTTGACGTGATGCTTGGCGAGCTGGGGTAGGAGGCAGTGGAAATATAGGGAGAGCTGGGCTGGAGAGATGGCTGGTGGTAGTGGGATGCTTTGTGATAGACCAGAGGGTACTGGTAGCTGCTGCTTGAATAGCTGACTTTGCTCTGACTTTGAGGTAGCTTTACGGTGCCCCGGGGGTAGGTGTCGGACCCGGAGAGCGGTGGGCTAACAACCAGCTGCGCTCGATCATAATCCACCTGCAATGCAAAACCAGAGGGGTGAACGCGGGTGAACATGGGACTGAACAGCCCTCCTGCTGTCCATCCACTCAGTGTGTTTCTGGCTCGTTTCCCCGGGGTCCTCAGTGGGTGCTGGGGGTGCTCCCCTGTACCCATTCTTTCTCCATGTCACTCTGTGCCCTGTCACAGGAAAGAGATTTTTAGACTGCTGGGCTACTGTGCTCTCACTAGTGACAGAACAAGGCCAGGGAAGACCACGAGATCTCCCGCACATCTCAGGCCCATTTCTCTGACCAGGTTCCTGCTTGTAGACACAATGGCCTTTGTTTCATGACAGCAAGCACATCTGCTCTGTATCTGCAGTGCCCTGCAGCCTCTCTGGGCCATTTCCTCCAGGAACTCGTCCCTCTCGCAAGCTGCAGCCCTTCGGCAAACTACCATTTATGTCATTCCCTCACAGCACCCGTTTCTCGCGGAGGTGGCAGTACTGTGAGAGCCCCATCACCTCCTGCCCTGCCGGCTGCTGAATGAGTGACTGAAGGCATGAGCACGACGAGGAGCCTAATTCAATTTACCATTTCTTAAATCGTTTTCCAGAGTGACACGCTACTTAACTGCAGTGTCACGAAACCGCTAATTTTCAACTGAGACCAGAGACAATCGTGGAGGAAATTATCCCGATGGGAGGCCCCGTTCATTTGCAGGATCCTTTTTTGCCTTCTATTTCCCAAGCTTTCCTAAGCTTCTTACACCAGATAAAAGCAGATAAAACTAAATTTTTGCATTCACAAAGAAAATAGTTTGCTGCTACTCAAACTAAAAAAAATAAACCAACCCCAAACAACAAAGGATGTAAGACCAAAACACCCCCACCCAAACCACAAAATCCATTTCTGAGCACCTCCACATTTATAAAACTACATATGTGACTCCTGACGATGAGTGGAGCATCTCGGGGCCAGGGGGTGGTTCGACACGGGCTCACGATGTAGCACAATTACAAATAATTACGGCAATGAGTTCATTTAATCAATCAATTTCGGTGGCGGCGCGCAGGGGTGGACAGAGCAGCAAACTCTACACTGCTCACGGTTGCTACTATTACTGCTGGCTGCCGGCCAGGAGTCCCTGATCCATGTTAGTTAAGTGCACATTAATCTGAATTTGGCAGTGTAATCAAGGACCCAACTGAACTGTGAAATTGAATTCTGCGGTGGAACATCATTTGACCGTTTTATGCTAAGACTGCAAAAAAAAAAAGAAAAAAAAAGGGGGGGGAGGGAAATTCTGCCGCAGCATCAATTTATCAGCGTAGGCGGCCGCACGGTGAGGAGGAGTTTCTAGCTGCGGGGAGAAGAGCCTCCGAGTGAGGTATTATACCAGTGCCTGCCCACCTCATGGTGAGCCGGGCGTTCCCGGCTCTGCACTTCACGCGAGGCTTAGCAGGGGCGAGGGAATGCCTCTCCCGGGGCTGCTCAGGGCTCCCTTAGAAACGTGGAGCCTGCTCCCTCTGCGACTGCCATACAGGGTGTCCAGCGAGCGCCCAACAGCCAGCTCGGCACGGCCACCTCCTCAGATGCTGGCTTTGTTTAATACAGCCCCAATTTCAGTCATGCTGCCAGGCAGGGGTGGCCATGAAACAGAAGAGGGTCAGACACACCATGAATCTCGTGAAGGACGTTACATCTGCCAAGCTAATTAATGCAGAGAAGTGCTCAGATGGTTTGGTGGAGGGAGGGGAACTCAATCTAGCCCTGTCCTATATATCTGTGCACACAGGGACGTGTAAATTATTGCTTTGGCTGTAAACACACCGTTTTCTTTTAACTACTTAGATGAGGGAAGCCTTCTCTAGAAATTCAAGCTGGATAAATCCGCACCCACAAATTATTTGAGGCTTTGCCCATGCCTGATATTTCTGAGCACATCCTAAGCTTAACGCATCGGCAAAAGCAAATTCCTCAGTGAAATTTTAAAACAAAAAATCAGGGGTTCAGTGTGCCCAGTAAGGAATTCTGAAAGCTTTTTGTTGTTAGCATTGCAGTACAATGGAAGTAGGTTCCCATCCTGAATCCCATAAAATCTTACCAAAAAAACAGGAGATACAACGAGTACATCAGCTGAGCCTCTCCTCCAAGGCTGCATCCTGTCGCAGTGCTTCACATCACAGCCAAATCGAACACGCTTTATTCCACTAATAATTCTATTTCTGCCACTGAATGCAATTACCTACTGAAAGGAAATTCTTTAAATACTACAAAAGAGAGGGGAAACCAGTCCTGCGCTCATTCAAGACCGGGTCAAAGGAGCAGCCGAAGCTCTGACACGACATCCATCATGGTGAGAGGCAATACGCCGCTGCTGCTGGCTCTCTCGCTTCACCGGCTCGCAGCATTACCCTCATCTACACACGGCCACATCAGCAGTCGGCTCTTTTCACTGTTAAAAAGTGGACATAGCACCATATTTCAAGTCGTTTCGGGTTCCACTCCAGACGACCGCGATGCCTGGTCGGTATGGAAAGGGTTTGGTTGTTCATCAGGGATGCACACCTGCCTGGCTGCTTGGGCAGACTCCCACCTGGGCAGGCATCCCAGACCCTCCTAGGGGAGTGTTTTGCCTTTTGGTGAAGGTAGAACAGATCCAGGGTTGATGAGGTTTCAGTTTACAGAGGTAAGAGGTGGAGAACAGACACTGCAAGGGGAAAGGTTACTCAGGCGCTTTGCCGATGGAAATCTCCAGGGTTTCTGTGTGGTGGTGGCAGGCAGCATCTGCAGAAAGCTGCCGGCACATCAATGGGGAAACAGGGGGAAAAGGAGAGGGATTCAGATAGTAGAGACTTGGCTCTTCCTTCACCAGGCTGGAAATGTCCTCCTTGCACCCAGCACCTGCAAGATGCCAGGCAGGAAAACATCAGCGCTGAGCCATGGCCAGGCCAGAGAGAACCCTGTACTGCGCTACAGCGATGCGAGCGAGGGGAGGCGAAGAGAAATCACAGCCCCTTAAGGGAGGGACCAGAGAGGGTAACGGAGAGCCATGACCCAAAAATGGCAGGGAAAGGAGCTTTGGAATAATAGGATCCAGTGCCAAAAGCTAAGAGGGCTGCCTGTGATGAGGAGAAGGGTAAAAGGAAAACATGTGGTAGAGAGTGTCAAAAAATCGGACAAAACCTTTGTAGAATAAGCAGACTGAATGGGACAGGTTTGATATTGTGTGGCAACATCAAGAAGACTCCACTGAACCAAGCAGGACATAACCTCTGTGTGTGGAGGGTAACATGGGCTGCAACCCCGCCGAGCCTCAGAGAGAGCAGGCACTCGGGAGTCGACAGGACTGAGATCCAAAGCCGAGTCGCTGGCTTCCTCTGTCTCCACAGCCCCACAGCAGAAGTCTTCTGACGCAATACTGACGAAATCGGGGATGAGGAAACGGGCAGACGTTTGTCTGACATCTACACCTGCCAATAACCCCGAAGTACGCCTGCTCTTCATGTTTACAACCCAAAACACACATCTCTGTTCCAGCCATACATTTCTGCCTGCAGAGTTCCTCACCGCTTACTTTCTCCCCTCTTTTAATTATACTTTAAGACCAATCTCATTTGTAAAATATCTGATTCGAGACCCGATTCTCATTTAGTAAGCCCATTTGATGAACCATTATCTTACTAATGCCTCCTTGAATAGAAGACTCTTCAGCAATCATCCAAGACAAGAAACTGCTATTCACTTCCAGGAGCCGCGGCCGGGTTTGGGAATTAAACTGCTGCATTTAACAGTGAATCATCAAGTTTCAATACACCAAGGCCGTAGGAGTGTTTTTGATGCTCTGAGGAGAGGAACAGCTCACAATGAATCTTCCACAGAGGCTTTTTTTTTTTTTAAATAAAAGTTGTTACCGCATTTTAATGGGATATGTTTCAAAGTATCTGGAGTTCTTGGAGTCCCGTAAAATATACCTCTGTCTTCTGCCCTACTGAACGCTGCAAAACTGGCAGGAGCAGGTGCTAGAGAGCCTGTGAATTACTAGATTTGTCCTTCTCCTTTCTGAACTCTGACAAAATGATGGCTTTCAATGGAGAAAACAGCAGAGAGCCCATCTCGGGCTTTCCTCACATACCCCAATGCTGTTTCACTACCCACATCCACCCCTCACACACAGCCTGAGCTTAGGAAAGGCATCAAAGGGAGGTTGTAACTTTCTACATTCCACCGCCACCCCCTCCCTTCAATTCATCCTCCAAGTCCAACTCTGTGTTTTAATGCAATGTGGAACAAAAGTGCATTCCTCTGTCACTCCCCTTACCACGGGGCACTGGGTGTGTCCCCACGCCCCAGGACCAGCAAAGCAGCCAAAACCGGAGCAAGAAGACACAGGCAGATTTGCAGAGACCTGGGACTTCTGGGTCTGCACAAAGACACACTGCTGAGATCATCCTTGAAGAGCAGAGTGGACCTCACCACCCATCAAGCCACCTATTCAGTGCATCTGGTAAGTCATGGCAACCCAAGACTGTCCCAGCCCTGGAAAAGTGAGCTATCATCTCAGTGCCTGTTGCTAGGGGAGCCTGGTGCCGTTCAATGCAACCAACACCGAGAAAAAAACATCTCTTGCAGAATATTAGATGTTTAAGCAGGTCATCATTGTAGCTGGGGGTGTAAGAAAGGCATTATTCTCTTAACTGAACACGGAGTTGCAGCTAACTATCCCAAGTAGGGCAGGACAGCTTGTATGGGTAATAACTCCTCATGTGACTTAGAAAAGGCACGGCGAGCTACAAATATGTGTGGAGGAGCTGCCTGTAGATATCCTGGTCAAAATGTTTTGTTTGCACTTTAACACTTCTTTTTAAACTGCATCTAAAATGTCTGGGGTGAGATAAGCTGCTTTAATTTCACTGCTTAAAAACAAAGTGGAGAGGGGTAAACCCATACTCTCATCATCAGCAAAGTGTTATATTAAGCCTTGCAATATAAAGACAGCGTGAATACAACACAGATGTTAAAACACAGAGGTTTCAGCCTTGCACAGTAACAATTCAAATACCAAAGCATCCGCTATACAAACCAGAGCAGCTTCTCACCTCCTGCTGAGGGCTGCACAGGTGTTATGGCTAACACCCTAAAACCTGCAGAAGAACTTGGGGTTACAGGGAATCCCAAGTAAAACCCCTGGGAACTGGGTGTCTTGAAACCTCCCTTTCAATAAATAACTTAAACCCACTGGTCCCTGACATCTGTTTTCAGAGACTGGGGGTTCACACCCACCAAGCAGCAGCCACACCATTCCCCGGGTTGTTACTGGCCTCATTTGGCATCACATGCCCAGGCGTGGCTCCTCGCCCTTAACTGTTTCTATGAGCTTAATTTTTTTGGCCCTCTCCTTCTGGAGAGGTTAATCCCTGTCCTGGCAGCACTGTCACCAAGGATGTCACGTTACCTTTGAGATGCCTGCTGCAGTTTCGGACAAGCGGGGGTAGGTGTAGGAGCTGTAGGAATGTCCTTGCTGGTGTGCTTTAAAAGCGCTTGCTCCGTAGGGCATGGCCGGCTCCTGCAGACCAGAGCCCGACCTGGACCTCTGCCTCATCGCTGGCTGAGGGCTCGCTGGGTCCACATAGGATGACTTTGGCCTCTTGTCATAGTCATCCTTGCCCAAGCCATGACCCCAGTCACTGTCACTGTACTCCAGCCGCTCCTTGGGGCACTCGCTCTGCACCGATGCTCGGGATGGGATGTAAGGAAAGGGATCTCTATAGTCCAGGGAGGATCCGCTGGGGATCCGCTGATACTCCAGCTTTAGGCCACCATATTCCAGTGGTTTGGGCTTTGTCTCCAGGTGTGCATGGTAATCTGGGAGGAACCTGGAGAGGTCTGACTGCAGGGGCATCACTTCTGAATAATACATGTCTTGGGAAGCCACCTGCATCATGTGCCCGTTCTGCTTGGAGGCACAGCTCCCCTTGTAGTACCTGTCTAACTCCTCCCCGTAAAGAGTCTTGTCTCGATACTTCTCCACGACATAGTCTGTTGCGGTATCTGACTCACTGGAGTACTGGGAATATGTGATATAACCATTCTCCTCCTGGTGCCTCTGCACATGGTTTGCATTTCCTTGGTGGTGGGTGGGAGGACTTTCCTTCCGCAGGGAATTGGATCGTGTCACTGAGATGCTGTCGAACTCTTCCAGCAGGCCATTGATTGAAGTATCCTTCCGAGGCTTATTTCCTCTAACAATTGTCTGGGAATAAAAAATTGCTTTGATTAAATACTGATTTTCATTTAATATCCGACCAAGAAAACCACCAAAAGGAAGAAAGGTCTATGATTCACCCAGAAATACCCACAGGGATGTGGCATGTTCTTCAGTCATGTACTTCAGAATACCTATTGCTAGGAAAAAAGTCTCAGTAAACACAACAGGACATGTAGAAACGAAGGAACAAGGAGAGGTCAGACTTGGTGTACACAGTAAGTGGAGATTTGGCACACGACCCCAAGGCGCCCTTAGAAAGCCCAGATTAAGAGGTGGTCAGAGTCCTGACCTCATGCTGATCCCTGCTCTGATTTATGTCCGTCATTACTTGCCTACCTTGCTACTTTGAAGCTAGAGATCCTGAAACAACAGGACAGCAAAAACAAGGGACAGCAAATAGATCGTTCCTCTCACCTCCAAAGCCATTCAGCAAGATGACAGGAATTGGTTTCGTTCGGATACCACCTCTTTGGCAGGATGACTGCGTGATCATTCATATTCAATTCTCACATAATAAACCAGCCACACTGGACAATGAAGTGCTTATAATTGAAAACAAGACCGAAATACCTCACTGCCACCCTGCTTCTCTGGTGCAAATACATGCCAAAGAGCAAAATGCCAATTTAATACTCTCTGTCAGACTGGCCTTCACAAGAGAGGTTTCTTGGAGTATCCTGCCTTGTGCCTGTACAAAATGACTTTGGAGCTGCAGGCAGCACCTCTTCAGCTATGGGAAAGAGGAGTTCTCCTACTGCTCCTCCAAGCAGATGCTCTCTGGAAGCAGGATTTTATTATACAGTTGCCCATGGGATTTGGGTGTCTGTGTGTGGGGCGTTTGTGGAAGGAGCACATACCAGTATCTAAGCCCACGCCAGAAGATTGTAGATGAATGTTTGGGTGTTGGTTAATTCATCAGCGACAAAACCCTACAATTTAGGGATTTTCTGTAGCAGGCACATGTTTAGGAGCCACCTCTTTGACTATGAGGATTTAAATAAAGCACTAATAGCAAAAGAGTCTTGTAGGAAGCTCCAGTTTTCCAAGAAAACCCAAAGCATTTGCCACCAAAGCCCCAATCTGATGAAGCAGTCTCAGTTAGCTGTGGGACCTCTGTGCCACCCCATCCCCACGGATGAGTTTAGGGTGATTAAGGTCTAAAACCCTTTTGTTTCCTCCCAGCACTGGCAAATGATGACTTGTCAGGGTGATGGCTGCAAGTTCAATTTGCTTCAGGCTCCTCTCTACAAACAAATTAAAAGGGCTAGCACAAAGGGAGGATAAAAGTTACCCACCCCAGGGGCACATCTTCTACAGAATAGTCAGTGCTTTGCTACTATTAATAACAACTGATTATTGTAATTATTTATTATTAGTAACAAAATTCCCATCTGCATTTTATGTGAAAGGATGTACATTGTGGTGAGATGCCCCTCGGGTTACATCACCCTATGCAAGCCTGATTTCTTTCCGAGGAAACATCCAGTGTTACTCCTGTCAAAGGAACAGCAGTGTCTGTAGAGCGTATGACTGAGGAAGCATTTCACTGAGACTCTCTGAAGTACACGACACTGTCCAGTATTTTGCTATTTGAACAGAACTTAAGATGTCCATACACAAATCTGAAATACAGTACATGCCTCCCTGGTGGGCCGAGTCACTTCAGCATCATTTACTCGGCTTAAAAACCAAACTAAAATCCCAAAGCAGGTATTATTCTGTAAGGGTAACGAGTAATTACGCTGTAAGGACGCCCACAGAGCATCAACAATTAAAAAAACCCAAACCCCAAGATTATGTTTATAAAGAATGAAGCATATGTTTGGCCACGTTAACCTGTCCTGAAGTCACTTACTACAAAGAAGGTGCGTGCCAAGCGCCAGCACAGCTTCCCCGTGAAATTGCCGTGACCATGGCCTAAATTCCCACATCCAAAACCAAAATGTACCCAGGTTCATAGGTATGACTTCCGTAGAAATCGCTGACATGGGAGTCTCGGTTTGGGAACGAAGGCTCCGGTTATTGCACCGCCAGGCTGTGCGCTGCATCGGTGAGCAGCAGGAAAACCTCCAGGGACTGAAGCAAAGCAGCAGGGATCACAAAAGATGGAAAATCCTACCTTTAACTTAGATGGCAAGGCAAAAAATAGGAAGAAAATGTAACAGAAAAAGGTGCTATCAACAGCACTACAAACATGGTTCTCTTTGTCACTAGCATCACAGGCTCTAGACTCAGTTTTGCAGTGTTAAAGGCTTTAGAAACAGAAAACAACATCTTGTGAAACTGAGAAAACAACTCACATTTCCACATAAAGAGGGAATTTTATCTCTCCTTGTCTGAATTTATATCGATTTTTTTTGTTATTGTTATTTCAACCGCTAACTGGCCTCCAAATTTTTAAACTTAAAGAACCTCTGAAGTTGCTGCAGGTAAAGTAGATCATTAAAAGCAAACCATCATCCACAAAGGTGGATGGGCAAAGATTTATGAAGCCTTTGTTTCTGTGGAGATCATGTAACAGAAACCTGCGCAACACCCCGGCACGCATGAAAACCCGTGATGGAGCCCTACCGCAGTGCAGCCTTCACTGGCTCCACCACAGCACGCCGGGATCGGCCGCAGTCGGTACCCCGTGTTTACGAAAAGGCGCTTCTCAGCACATCGCACAATTCCGGAAGGATCGATATTACAACAGATGAAGGAGTGACAGTGAATTCTATACGCTACCGCTACCATCATACATTAAAATCAATGGGGCGTGATCGCTGGGAATTAAAGCGCGGCACTCTGACGCTGCAGCTCTCGTTTCACTGCCACTGCTCTCCGGACAAGTTTGGCGTTTGCTCTGGAGCCCGGTGACAGTAGACATCCTTCATAGTGTTTCTGTAGCGGTCTGTCCTCCGGTGATAAGCTATAATGGATCTGTCTGTAAGAAATGCTGTCTTGTCTTGTTTCCAAAGGAGATGAAAAACAGCTTCCACGCTCAAACACTGTATTAACCTTGACAATAATGAAGTGGGTAATTAACTGTTTTGCCCTAATACGACCTTGCGTTTATTGTCTTTAAAACCACTATACTCTACGCACCCGTTAAGAATATATCATCCTTTGTCCTCCCAGAGCGGTGCTTTCAGAAGTCGATGGGGATTTAAAATTTAAAATCTCTGTGATGTGCAGCATTAAAAAAAATAAAGAGAAAGAAGCATCTTTTAAGGAATGGCTGCCTTATACACAGCCAATGTAAACTCTGGTTTTGTTTCTAGCTTGCTTAGCCGCTCATCTGCATTATGCATAAACTAAATCTTGATCGTAAACTGATCCTTGCCATCGCATCAGAAGGAAAACTCTGGCTGTGCCGGGTGGTAGCAGAGTTTTACAGCTGCAGCAAAGGGTATGAGAGGTTCGAGGGGTCTGCATTTCATCTGCGTTCACCAGGAGAAGAGGCTGTGAGATTTCAGACCAAGAACAGCCCTCAGAAGAGCAAAAAATATCTGGAGACCACCAAAACTCCTTGAGACAGCTGCAAGCATTCAGCAAAACCCTTCTTTTTCAGCAGCCCACGGACAACACGAGGTGGGCTCCTTTGCCTCATTTCTGAGGCTAAATGTTAAGTCTAAGCTGCCATTTTGAGGGCTGACATAAGTACCAGGCCCAAAGGGAAAGATGGGAGATGTGTGAAGTAAATATATTGCAGGGGGAAGAGTGATGGCAGCTCAAAGCTGATTGACTGGGCAGCTCAGCCGGGATCCTGGATGGCTGTTTTCAAGTACGTGGGCTCACTGCTTCACTCAAGGGTTTTCTCCAGTGAGGTCTGACCGCTGAGTCGCTTTTCAAATGACGGCATCAGAGCTATCCTTATGATCCTACTGTGTTTCAGTGATGGCTTAATTACACCCAAATGGGAAAGCTTCATGAGAAAGGTCTAATAAACATTTCTGTACCTCCATCCCCTATTTTTCTCCACCAGATGATGGCATCATGGCAGGTTGTGCTTCCCATGCTTGCACAGAACTGACAAACCAACGCTGCATTGCCATCTGCAGGAGACCAGCCTGTGCGTCAGCCTTGGACATTAGATAAAAGTGTTTGAAAGAAAGCACACAAGTTTTGTCTTTTTTTTTTGGCCAAAAGGTGTCAGAATTAAGGATTGGTTCTGTGCAGAAGTCACAGAATCACAGAATTGCAGGGGTTGGAAGGGACCTCAGGAGATCATTGAGTCCAACCCCCACTGCCAAGCAGGGACAAAGTCACACTCCTCTCCTCTGCATTTCCTCCCACATAACACACCATGTCTTGGGGAACTCATTCTACATCACACCTCTCAAAAGTCCCAGGGTTAGGAAGTTGGCCACTTGTCCCCTTGGCACAGTGGCTTTAGTGTTGGGTGACCTCTCTGCACAAGTGGCAGACTTACTCCTCTCTGGTGGCCACCTCAGGGCTCTCTCCCTTTGGGTGCCATCTGTTCCCACCATCAATGAGGGGTCCTCTTCATAACCACATCTTTGTAATATCTGTGAGGCTGCACGGCGAGGGAGGTAATCGGCTGTGTTTGCTACTCGGGAGACCTGGGTCACACCAAACCCCACCTCTGGCTGTGGGACCACCCAACTTCATCCTGCATCAGAATGAGAGACTCTCTGAATTGTGTAAGTCAAAACCAAGTCTGCACTTGGGCAGCTGCCTCCTGACCTCGGGAGGCAATGAGGAGCTAGAGAGAGACAGACCGCACCAACCAAACCAACCAATCTCCCCCTGGTAACACAAGACATCAAGCCAAGAGGGATGTTTAGGGTGCTCACTCATTATGGCATTACCCTGGAAACACGCCTTTTGCCTAAGAAACGCAACAGATACATGTCGAGAAACGGTGCTGGATGGCATTTATCACTCTGCACCCTCCAGCAGTGTCCTATGGGATCTGCTCCAATTTTAATCTATAACCTGTCTACAAAACAGCTATTACTCAGGGTTAGTCACGACGAATATACAACAGACAGGGAAGTATGTCAGAACATTTCTTCCTGAAGCCTGTAATTTAGAGATCGGTCTACACTTAGAAGCCTCAGAGTTTATATCATTTCCATTACAATTCCTTCCCAATGGTGGATATCCTCATTCTCCCCATAAAAACAATAAAAAAGATACTAATTGTTTGTGGTAGCCCACAGATCCCTCCTGGGGGAAGGAATTCTGCAAACTGCACCGGTGTTGGATGCCTCAGCTGGGGGAGAAGCTCGTTACCAGAACTGACTCAACATCGCTGGATATGAAAAGTCAGGTTTTACTCTGCCTGCGCGCTACCATTCGATGCGTTGTTCAACTCCCGACGGTGCTGACAGCAGCAGAGTATGTGGCTTCTCTCTGCTTTGTGACAGGAGGCGAGCGACGCCCACACCGACACACCGCCGCAGGTAGCACTGTGCTCTCCAAGGGAAGGAGCTCACTGTGGGTAACACCAGTTCACATACACCTCCCTCAGAGGGGCTGGTTTACCTGTTGATGGGAAGCCCTTCCCACCACTCTGGTGTCCTTAACACGGGACAAGAGATGTTGGGGTTGGAGGAGGGAGCACCACGCTGGGCTATTTGACAGCTGTGTCGCTACAGGGCTGTGCCCTTCTCTCCCTACTACATCCAGGAGAATAAAACAAATAAATCATCCTGAGGATTTCTCCTTTAGAGGAGATTCAGGTCACAAAGACTCCTTCCCATACACCCACCTGTACAAAAACATCTCCCACTTGCTACCTGACAAAACACCGTAGTGCTCCGGACTGAGCATCTTTTGGTGGGACTTGTCCCTAGGAACTGGACCAAAGAGGTCAGATGAGCTGTCATCACTGGGTTCCTGCTGCTGCACACTAGTTACACACTGCTTCACGAAGTAACACCCACCTATGGGCAACCACATTTCTGAGTGCACATCGGTATCGCTGGCATTTATTTTTTTGTGCTGCTACATAGCAAAGTGAGGGTGCAGCAGAGAGCTCAGCTATTGTGTGCATTGTCACATTAATTAACCCGATACCAGCAAAAGCACAGGACAGAAGAGAAGCCAAGAAAACACTGGCATGGCCACATACTATTCATCGAGAAATGTAGTCAATGATGATCTACAAAAAAAACTTAATCAGCCTGAAAAATACATGTATTACTTGATGGATCAAAATAAAGGTCCAGCTAAAGGTCTGCAAGAAGCATAAGATGCTTAACAACAACACTACCACCAGCTGTTTAAAATTCTTCAAAAGTAAAATGATGGAAAACTGTAAAAAAAGAGGAAAGCTAACCAAACCAGCACTGTGTAATTTGTCACCCTCCGCAGCAGTTTGAAAAGTTGGTTGCCATAACAACAAGAGCAACATTTCATTATAATCACACTCACCAGTAATTCTTTCGACATTTTAAAATACGGTAACTTGAACAAAACATTTAAGTTTTAAAATTCCACTGAAATATCGACATTCTGGTTGCTTTTTTGTAATTTTTTAACTAAAACACAGTGGTTATAGGCTGCTTGAAATGCTATTAGAGAAAATATAAAAAATAATTATTCTGGCTCTGCTCAAAACACACCAAGTACGTTCAATTTCACATATCCTAAGAATACACAGATGTCTCTGGGAAGGGAAAGGTGGTGTGTGTGATACTGATGAGTTACACAAGCACTGAGCAGGGAGAGGAACGGAGAAGCCTCAGACCCGCAGGATTTCTATTTCGCAGATCTTGGGATACTTCATAATTTACTTTAACCCCAAGATGGGAAGAAAAAGGAAAACATCCCAAAGATAAATTCCTCAAAGCATTAACTGCAGGAATGTCAGCCGCCCTCTCTGCCAAGGCTGATGGCAATTGCTACAGCATGACAGTGCACAGAGCAGACCTGCTAACCACAAAACGCTGCACCAAACCACACTGAAGGCTGCAGTATTTCTGGACACGTTTTGTACAAAATCCATACATCAATGCCAAACTTTCCTATCTGATCAAATCAACATTTCCTGTCAGAAAAAGACTGCTAACTTGAAAAGCCTGTGGCCAGCCCTGTTGATGAACGCCAGCGGGATGGGGTACCTTCTCCCCTGCTTCAAAGCCACATCATCAGCCAGCGACTCCACGCTGGTGGAGTTTCCCTCCCTCCATTCCCCGCCCAAGGAAATTGTAAAGCAAATTCAGAGATTCACTGAGGCACAACTGTGGTCCAGGGACTGCCAGCGTGGTTTCCTTACCACACAGCATCCCATGGTGGCTACAGGGGACCCCCCAGATTTCCAACCAGGCTGGCTTTAGGGGCAGCAAAATCCCACAGAGCAAAGCTGGGGATGTTTGGGCCAGGCAGCAGGAATCCTTCCCTCTGGAAAACACTACTCTGTTTTAGTCTTCTAACACCAAGGCAGGAGAAGACTGGAAACTCATGCCATGTCCCAGCTCCAGGACCAAAGCTTGCTGCAGACAGAGCTGTGCGTGACTTGAATAGGTTTATGTCACATGGAAGTGGTGGAATTAAGGGTAGTTAAGCAATAAAACAACTTTTAACTGGTACCTCAGAAATGTGGGGTTGCCCAATTAGCTGCAGAGTATTCGGAAGCCACCCTGTGGTCACAAGACAATCACCACCCCTAACACCCTATCTGCTCATTGTCGCTACACCTAATACTTGCAGCCTAGACCACTGCTGAGCCAGGTGTTTGGGGGAGTGGGGGTGTGAGGAAAATACAACCCCCTTTTCTCAACAAAGGCACGAGAAATTGCAAGAATTAAGCAAGTGTTCAACCAGCACCTCCCCAGACACTTTGGCTCTGAAGGAGCCATGGGTCTCCATGCGGTGCCGATGCCAAGATGGCCACCAAAGCTGCTTCTACGGCACTGAGCTGGTGTTTTGCATCTATGTGTGATTAGCGTGGGGAGCTGGTGGGGCAGAGCATCGTGCAAACCTTACCTTTAAAAAAATAACTCCTTCTACGACCAAGGTGCAAGACACCACTGCAGATTTTGTTGTAGGTCCAGAAGGGTGCTGGTTGGGATTTCCACGGGGAGAGGAGCCCCGCAGTAGGGTGGGTGGTATAAAAGCCAGCACCCCTTCATTTCAGCCTCGCTCCCCATCCCATGCATTTACTGTAACGACCATCCTGGTAGTGGGGTACCAACTGCCGCCATGGAGAGTGCCCTTTGCTCTCAACCAACACCCCCCTTGAAAAAGCCCAGAGAGAGGGACGGTCTATAAGTCATGAAATCACACCACAGCATCACCAGTCTCTGCAGCCCAGATGACATTTCCCTGGATGAGGTTCCCCTCGTGCCCTAAACATGCCCATTAACAAACGCAAGGTTGATGGGGCATTAACCCAATTAACGATCCCAGCACTGAAAGATTTCTGGCTGTGGTTTGATTGAGCTTTCTGAAATATTTAAGTAAATTCTAGTGCGATAGAATTTTATGCTAGGGAACTAACTGCCTTCCTCTGACAGCTCTGGCAGAGGGGCACTTGCTTAGGAGGGCAGAGGCTCTTGGGTCACCCCGCTGCGGTTGCAGTCGTCTCCCTGCTTTTAATTAAAATGAGGATTTTGACAGTCTGATAATTTAGAAGAAACAATTTAAACTCTATTACTGTTTTGCTGTGATTTACCACGGTGAAGGAGACTTTATACATGGCAGATGCTTGAAGACAAAGTCAACATTTCTGCTTCAGAGCATACGGAGGACAGCTCGAGAGGCTCCTTGAGCTCTGCAAGCTGCGGCGCGGGGTTGTGAATTACCTTCCCACTTCATAAATCATCAGGCGAAGGCAGCGACTGGAAGCAGACGCTGATGAGTGCCGTGCCTGGGTCCCCAGCGCCGTGCAGCTGGCGGCTCGCAGATCAATGGAGCTTGTCTCCCACAAGCCCAGCAAAGTGCCGCTTGGGGTTGAGACGGTCACTGCGATCGCAGCCCTGGGGTTTGGGATTAACGTGCTGAGGAGAGGTGGGATGATGTGTGCGGTACAACGGCCATGCTGTCAGGGAAGGGACTGTCAGGTGCAGCAGGAGAAATCGCGCTGAAGCCGGTGCTGTGTGAAAAAAACACCGCAGTCTCATGGCCTTAAAAGCAGGGAGAAAGTTTCAAGTACTTCACCACAACTGTGCACTCCTGACGGCATGCATGCGAGGGGAGCTTCTTAATCTGGTCCATGTCCCTCTGGATTATGGGCTTCTGCACCTGACTTCAGAGAATTTATGAATTTGTATTGCCAATGCAAACCTACACAACGATTTCACATGCACTGGGAACTGCGGCTTGCTTTCTCCTGGAGAGGCACACCGGTTTCCCTATCCAAGGACAGCTATTAAATAGGAAGCACAGCAATAGGGATGCCCTATGGAAGAGGTAATAACTCCTATGGGGCAACCTGTGCCTGCAAACACAGAAACAAAGAAGGGTGCCCCTGAGCAGAGATCTAATTGTTAGGTCAACCAGGAGGGTGAGAGGAAAAGGCACAAGGAACTTCCCGAGCCGATGTTTTCATTATTCTCTCCTGTAAATGACAAGCACAAATCAAACACCTTTTCATGGGGAACAAAGCGAGGCAGAAATTCCATGGGAGGCTCCACGGCAGAGTAACTCACCAAGGTGACGCCTGGCATGGGACCACAGTGTCTCATTTACAAGAAACTGCTGAAACATTTCTAGGGTAATCTCGATTTGATTCGATTTGCTGGCCTGCGCCGCCACCGAGTGCACTCTGTCCCCAGCGGCAGATTGGTCCTGACACGCTTAATAAATTAATCTGCCTGACAGAAGTGCTGCTCCCTTCCCTTCCCTTCCCTTCCCTTCCCTTCCCTTCCCTTCCCTTCCCTTCCCTTCCCTTCCTGACCCGCCCCACGCAGCACGCAAAGTCAGGAAGGAGAAGGGATGTGCAGCCGCTGCTGGTGAGAGGGAAATGGGGCTGTTCACCCATACCGGGTTCGGGCTGTGGGGTGGGAGTCAGACCCCATCTCCTGCCCTGGAGCATTTTCCCAGGGTGGTTTGGAAAAGCTGGTGCGTTTAAACGAGTTTTCTAAACCTGTATGTCCCAATGTCCCTGGAAAGAGCTACTCGGGAGGGAAGCATAAATCTCGGTGTGTTATTAAGCACAAACAAGGACACAAATAGCCATTATTGTTTTGTTTATGGTACAGAACTGTAATGTTTCATAGAATCATAGAATCATAGAATTTTTAAGGCTGGAAATGACCCCTAAGTTTAGTAAAATTCAATCTCTTGTTATTCTTTAAACTGTGTGATCGTGGTAGCTGACTAAAAAAAGCCTGTTGGACTCAATCACAGTGACTGAAAAGCAGAAGTGCTCCTCCTAAACACTTCTGTTCACGTGTCTCTCTCCAAAGACCTGTATCTGAAATGCCCTTTTCCTTCTCTGGCCTGCACAGCACATCCCACAGACAGCAGAAAAGGCATTTAAAAGTCTCTGCAGGCACGCCAGTGCTACTCCCCCATAACACACAGCACTTATCTAGTGTAATTGGATCCTACGTGAAGGGGAAGACAAGAAAGACAGAGCAGCAAAACACTTTCAAATTCCTAGAGAGCCACCAAAGCCCAGATCTAATCATCTCAGAGCAGGAGATAGGAAAAACCACATTTACATCCAGAGCTTTGGCTCCGCAGGTAAGTGAGCTGCTTGGCAACGTTATTCCCTCCTCCGATCCTACTGCTCCTTCTGAGCTGAACTCTACGGGGATTGAACAAGCCTGACTGTTTGGTTACAGAATGTAATTTCACTGGATTATAACCAGTACATCTCTGTTCCAGACCACAATGGACCAAAGCATGTTCAGCAGTAGCCCTAGGCACAATCACATCGCTGAGATGTGCAGAACATGGACATGCTGAACGAGCGCTGTCACCGCTTGGTTACACGGAAATGGAAGTAACAACGAGGAGTGCAGACTCTCGGCGACCAATCTGACACAGAAATCCCCTCTGCAAGTGTGTTACCAAGTGGCCTCAAACATCTACCTTGACTAAATGCCATCAGGATGCCCAAGCAGATTTCTCACATCCGCTTTTAAAAGGAGGGAGATGAATTTCCAGAGATTTCTTGCTGCCACCTAGTGTTTCCCATTGCAGGCCACCCATGAAATTCTCTACTATCCACACAACTTTATACCCGAGGGACTTCGGCCAGCACTACTGGGGGTTTGGCCGCTCCACGGAAGTGAGAAACCTCCTGGGGTGTTTTACTCCATCAGCTTTCTCAGCTGAGCCAAGCGAGAGCTCTCTGGACCGACTGAAGCTTGGTAAAACACATCCAGACTGTCTGCATGTTTACTGGGGAAAGCAGTTACTGCTTACACTGCACCATTTCATTTCCATGCTTCACTCTGGGGGATCACAGACATGGTCCAGAAACCAGAAGGATCCTACCACCACAGCAGCCACCCCTGAAGCACCACCTCCACCTGCCCAAAATCCTGCTTTTGGCCTCAGAGTCCCTGCACTGACCCACAGGTTAAGTCTAGGATATGGAAAGCTTGGCTAGACAAACGGGAAGGAAAGAACAACTGCGTTAGCAGTGATGGAGCCAGAGCCTGGGAGCGTGGCTCACTTATCAGTGCACACAGGCAAGCAAGAGAAGTTACTGGAACAGCTTCCTATAAATTTGACTTCAGGGACTAACTTCCACATTAAAAAAAGAACTTGATGACGAGTGTCCTTGTTCAGGATCTAATTCCTGCCTCATTTCAGGTTATAACTGCACTACCTGGAGAGTATTCCCAGCCTGGTGTTCCCAGGGGAACCAGACTTGATTTCTGAAACACCGACACTGAGTGTTTGCCCCTCCTCTGCGCAGACCTACACACTGACGTGCTTCCTCAGCTCCAAAGCAGGCTAGTGCGCCTCAGCCGATGTCGAGTGTGAACTACAAATTTACCTGCAGCCTTCACACACTGAGAAGGGTCTGTCTGACCCCATGAGCTCTCAACAATACGACTAACACTTGCCTCCAGCACTAATACTACTCCAGTACTACTATTACTTAAAATCACAATGTCAATGCAAACAGCAATAAAAAAACCCACTTTCCTGTACTGATGCTGTTTGAGAAAACTACTCTTAACCACAGAAATGTGTCACCTATATCACTGTCTGCTATTGGTGGAGGCCCAGGCCAAACCCTTTCTCATGTGAACAGACCGACTCACCTCAATGCCAGCTGCTGCACAAACAAAGCATGTTCAGATGATGAGAGATTTCTGAAAAGCATCCTTACACCTCCACCCTGCAGAGAGCAACTCCAACACTGCTCTGAGTTCAATGAGGTCAGCAGGACTATGCAGGTCCCAGCCTGCTTCCAAGTATTTGCAGGAGCAGGGTAATGGTAACACAAGCTTCTTGGGGGATGTCAGGGCCTTCTGAAACAAGGGACATGATCAGCAGGTAACTGATGATCACCCCTCTGAGGCAGAGGGACAAAATGATGCACTTAAAGCCTTAGCACAGTGCTGAGCTTGTGGGCATGGTCCGATACGAACCAAAATATCGTTCCCTCCCCAGTGCTATCTGTACTAACTGGAGGCACCACATCTGAAAACCACATTTCTGCAGGCATGGCTCCTGGGCCATCTCAGCATATTTAAAGGAAACCTCAGCATTTCTCTGGGATAGCCACATCCTCCTTGTAAACCCTGATGCTGGTGTCTACAGTTCAGCAGCTGTGGACAAACCCTCCAAACACCCCTGGATGAACCCGAAAGGTTTGTTAGGAAGGACAAATTACATGAACAGTTAATTTTCTGGTTGACCAGTTGAACTGAAAAACTCAGGAATATTTTGTGGTTTGAGTCAAATGCAAACAGCAATGATGCTGTTTTTTCTTCTCCAAAGGAGGCTCTAGAAAAACAATTTCAAGTCAGCCTGGAACTTTGCTGTTCAGAAAGCCAGAAACAATAACCTATAAAAAAGAACTAATAATGCATCAGTTAAAAGCACCATGGCAAGAGGTGCTTCCTTAGGATCAAACTATTTCAGTTGGAAGGGACCTACAACAATCACTTAGTCCAACTGCCTGACTGATTCAGGGCTGGCCAAGTTAAAGCACATTATTAAGGGCATTGTCCAAACTCCTCTCGAACACTGACAGGCTTGGCTTCATTTCCTGATGACTCTGGGTAGCCACTGTGACACTGCAATTAAAAGATCTGTGCAGGAGTTCGTGTACTTTTGACACAAGATGAAGATGTATTAATGTCACTGAATGCATGTGGATGTGGGTATGGAGAAGACCTGAAGAGGAGCGTGCAAGGAAAGAGAAACAAGTATTGCTGGACCAACAGCACTCCTCTCCCCTATCTTTAGCCCTCAGGCAGCTTTTCACCTCTCTGGGCTGCTTCTCATGGCGTTTCACATTCGAGGCTGCTTGGATTCTGATACCAAGTACTTCAGTGTTTTCAGGGAAAACTCTGTACACAATTTCTGATCTCCAAAACGTACTCTCTTCCAGCTGATACTCTTCAGTCAAACTCTCAAGTCAAACTCTCAAGTTTTTTCCATAAAACACACTACTCATCTGAAACATTTCTTTCTATTCCTTTATTCAGGAATTATCTCTGTTGTCAAACTCAACTTCACGAAAAGCAGCAATATTCTTCCAAAGGATTTATGTAAAACCCTGCAGTTTTCTGAAATTAGACAATAATAAAACAGAAGGTTCCCCCTGCACAATGTATTACATATGAGAACGTATTAACCTAGTGATATAAGTTATAAAAGGACTCTGAGCTGTGCACTTCTTGCAATTATTCATTCTGTGGATGATTTTTGTTTGTGCAGTGACAAATTTCCTGCAGGATTACACAAAATTGGCAACTTTTGACATCAAGTGAATGTCACAGTAGGACACATCCATGGACACTAGGTGGCATATTTGTATTATATCTGTACAGGGGATACAGAGCATAACTGGAGTTGTCATTAAAACCGTGCTAAATCAAATAGTCCCCGAGGCTGAAGTATTATCCCTTTGAAAGAAAGAGATTCTATTCAAATAAGTTGCCGTAGCTCCTTCAGCACTGTGTAGCATCAAGGACATTCCTGTTCAGGTATCAAAATAAACCAAAAGTGGGGCTGCCTTATGGTAGAATCACAGATGTGATCAAAACCACTCCTAGGTGAAGCCAGTCACAGAAGAACTGAGGCTGGAATGGACCTCTGTATGTCACCCAGCTTAACCTCAGCTCAAGAGTAGGGCTAATGTAAACTCCAGTCAGGCTGGTCAGGGCACCGTCCATCAGATTTTGCCCCCAACAAAGGCTGACACAGCACAGTCTCTTCAGGCTGCTGTCCTGATGCCTAACCACACTTGCAAAACATCTTCCTTCCACCCAGAAGTTCCTATGCTGCAAGGTGTTGGTTCTTGCCTCATTTGGAGACACCCTTCATCACCTTCTCTCCTCTCAGCTGAGTGTGCATCGGGCTTAGTGTGTGACTGCAAAGCATGTAATTAAGAAACACAAGTTATTAAGCATGAACTTTCATGGTGTGGTTACAAGGAAGGCCCACGAGATGTCAGCAGCCTTCCAGGTGCCTCTTCCAGGCAAGAGCAGTGCTCTGGGCCCACAGCATCCTGGTGGGATGGGAGCCAACCTTCTTCAAGCAAGAACTTTAGACTGTCCCATCTAGAAAGGTACAATGGGAAGAATGAATACAAAAAGGAGGAGCTACCAAGAAGGTGAGGCAAAAATTTGTGAAGAGGCACCCACTGCTTTGTTGTATCCAAGCTGCAGGCAAAACCTTTGACCAGTTCTCTATTTCTAAACCTCCTTTTCCTGCTCAGGCATCTCCTTGGTGCAATCCCACATGGGAGAGAAGGATTGGGGTTATTTACAGAGAGCCAGACATTTCTGACCACTCAAGCCCAGACAAGGACCCTTGCTAATCTTCTCTGTCTGTGATCTTTGGCCACTCAGCACCTCTATGCACGTCTCTGCAAAGGTTCGGTGTCCTCCATTTATGCAAGGAAAGCATGTAAATGTAGGGAAAAATGACACCTTAAACAAGGCTTGACTTTCATTGCTGGAAATTCTTTGAGAGGCCAAATAGGATGGAGAAGAGAAAAACCTGCTTTTCTTTCTGTCAAGATGCACGGTAAACAGAAGCTTTGATTTTCATCACAGCTATTAGAAGGGCCATGACCAGTAAGTAATTTTCTGATTATTTATCCCTGTGTAGTACAGATGCCTGAAATACAGCAGTAGAAGCTAATAAGCTAATAACTAATATGACAAAACATACAGATTAGACCACTGAAACGCCAGGACTAAGGGAAGAGAGGAAAGCCACTGTGCTGCAGTCTGTCCCCTACAGAAATTCCCTGCAACACCCACGTGCTGCAGCAGGCTAACAGCACCATTAATGGGCATCTCACATTAACGTGTGTACCAGCCCAGCCGTGGGACACTCAGGGGTGCTTTGGTGAAGTGATGGGAAGGACGATCTTTCCGCTATTTTTAAGGCATCTCAACGAATGGTGTTTTTATCTTGACAGAAGTGAGGACACTCATCTGTTTGCTGCACTGGGAAACACGAGAAGGGATTTGGGAAACATGAGAAGGGATTTTAACAAGTCTCCAGAGCCACCCTGCTCCCACTGACAGCAGCAGACATTCAAGCATCTTAGTGGAGCATCTTTACAAAGCCAATGTTAAGCTCTCTTGGCAAAAATTGCCACAATAAGGGTTCTGGTGTTTGTTTTCCTAATATTTTCAGCAGAGTGAAGAAACCATGAAGAATGAGCTTTTCTGCCTAAGGACAATGCATTTGCTTAGTTATTGATTCTGAGGCTTTCCAACCATCAAAGGGTGGCAACAAACTGAAGCTCCTTGTAGCGTAACAGTGACGACAGACCAAGCATATTGTGTACAGAGAGCAAATATGTAAACCATGAGCTCCAGGTACACATGGGACAACTACAAAGTACTGAAGCAAGAGGACCAAGAGGCCTGGCGTCAGGACCTAAGACTTCATGAAGGCTATTTTAAGTACAGGAAGATGCAGGTGGTTCACACTCTTCAGGCAGAGATGTTTTTGGTGAAATATCAGGCTTTTTTCAGCCCTCCCTCACCCCCAGTCTCGACTCCCCAAACCCACCAAGATCACTGTCACTTCCTATTTTTCATTACATTTTCTGCTGTGTTTTACTGACTGGTGTTAGCATCTGAAATCCTCATTACTCTGCTGGTATCTGGGTCACACACACCAAGGAGGGAATCCCATTATTGTCTCTCCTCGTACTTGAATGAATTTGTACAGCCAGCTCAGGTTTGGATTCCAATGCTGGTATTACTGTGACAAGCTGCCTCCGCCTGCGCACGAAAGCACGGCAAACCTTTCATCCCAGCGAACGCAGAGGCAGGGCGGTGACATCCCCCGGGATATTTGGGAGCCCAATGTGCTGACTCTTGGTCATGGCTGCCTTTGTGTCTGAAAACTGATGGAGCAGTGAGTATATTTAACATTTATGGGTTTAACAAAAGGGATGCACTACATACCATCAGCTCCTATCTGCTTTGCAGGCTGAGAAACCAGCAAACACCAAAAAAAAGTGGCAAAACATATAGAAGTCAAGAAAAAGCCACTATCTTCTTCTGCTTTGGTTCTGGGTGAAGTCCAAAGCAAGCAAACACCAGTCCTGTCCAAAGACCAAAGAAATTGTGGTCTCAAAATGTGCCATTCTCCAGTCACAAAGGAGCACCTATTAGCAGGGACACTCCTGCTTCACACCTTACAGTCAGTCGATACCGAAGTAATTAAAGAAAGAATAACTTCAGGAGTGCAGAATAGTGGAGTTATGGAGCGGCTGTATGGCCTGAAACCATGGCACAAACCTGGCCAAATACCTTGGCCTGACTTAATGCTGTGACTCAGGACACAATTATGAATCTTCTGCTACACCTCAGTGCAGTCACAAGTGTGTTAACTGAACTATCAGCTGCTGGGTGGAAGGGAGAAAAGCTGTAAACAATATTGACATTGAGAACCTTTGGTTCCCATCTTCGTGGACAGGGAAGTTATGTTCTCACTGAAGTTATGAAATCCTCAGTGCCTAAATAACCTTTTGACAGAACTAAAGATGCTGGTGCATAAGCACACATAAAATATTCATTTGAATTAGCTGGTTGTGCTGAAATAGTTTAGCGACATTAAATATTCTTAGCTTTGAAGTGGCCCTGACTCAAGTTAAGCTATATCAAAACAAGGCATGTCAATTCTTAACAAATTTACAGTTAAATATCCTGCACTAAAGGCAAACTGTCAGGTGACAGTCACTGCCTCATAACTGATATTAAAGCTCAATTTTTCCAGCACTATTATGGAGGCCTATTTCAAGAGGCTGTAACTGAGTCTGGGATAGGGAAAGTGGCTGAAAGATGAAGCCCAATTTCTTGAACCCTTCAGCCTTAACCCCATTTCCTCATCTAATTATACCTTCAGAGCAACAGCATGTAATTAACTGCAAATTGGGTAATCTGCTTCTGAATTCAGGCAGAAAACCCTTCCTGCAGGTCCCTCTGCAGACGGACTTGTTTGTGCTCAGCCCCATAACCACTGCCAAAATGGGGAACAGATTGCAGGCATCCTGTCCCCAGGATGCACATAGAATCATAAAATCATAGCATGATTAGAGTTGGAAGTGACTCCCAGAGGTCATCTAGTCCAACCCCCCTGCAAGAAGCAGGGACACCCCAAACTAGATCAGGTTGCTCAGGGCCTCATCCAACCTGGCCTTGAACATCCCAGGGTGGGATGCACGACTGCATTAAGGACCTCCACAGCCCAAGGCTACACTAGAAGAAGGAGCTCGGCTTGGGAGCTGCATTTTGGCTTCCAGCCCTTTCCTGGCACAGGATGGTTCAGAAGTGCATCCCTGGTATATGCACGTACATAGACCCCATATAGGTAGATGTAGACCTCTGACACACAGACAGAAAAGCTAGAATTGACAATTCCTTGGAAAAAACTGACAGCAATTTTTTTTCAATTCCGAAATTACTCATTTTGGGCTTGATCCTTCACACCCCCAGCATGCTGCTTCAATGGCACTCTGCACACAGACCAAGCTATGTCTATGTTCATTTGCAAGCTGAGACCCAGAGTTTTATCGTGTGAATATACTGAGAAAGCTAATACAGCTCAAAACATTTTAAGCTTATAGATTTATGGCTCCAGAACCACAGAAAGGAGATGGTACCACTGCAAGAGAGTAAACGGATTTCTTTTTAATTTTAAAACATCCTTATGCATTTACGTCGAAACATCCAGGGATATTTTTGTGCTGAGAAGGGCTGTGAAAAGAATTTGCTCACCTACCCCAGCAGGAAAAGGATCACCTACTTTTCATTATTCTGGGCCTCTATTCTATGGTAAGGTACTTTATTAGAGGAAAAAAAAAATCAAGCTTTTGGTTTTATTCCTTTGTCCTAGGATTCCACCCAGAATCCTGATCAGCAAGTGATTGCGTGTCCTTCAGGAGCAAAGAGTAAACGCAAATTTAGCAAAGAGCACTTATCAAATATAAATACAGGGTCTGTGCTCTTGGGATTATCTGATTTTCTCTTGCTGCAGAAAAATTCACGTGAAAATGAAATCCTAAATTTATTTAGCAGCTGCATGACAGCAAGATGTACTTGGTGGGTGGGGTACACATAGGTGTAATTTACTGGGCTATTAGGATTTGCAATCCCAGAAACGCTGCTAAATCAGGGAAAAATGGTCTATCAGAATCCTGAGCTGCTAAGGATGGGGATCCCAGAGTGGCACTGCTGCTCTGTCCAAGTTTCCCCGGCTGTCCAGCTTGAACCTCCCGAGCAGATGTGGGGCTGTGTCCCCCCACCTCCATTTTAGTGCCCCAGCAAGCACCTCAGTTCTACCATGTGCACTTACCCCTCCAGGCAGCGGTGGGTGGCAATGAGATCCCTCCCTGAGCTCTTTGCCTGGCTAAATGAGCAACTTCTTTTTTTTCCTTTGCTGTACTTTTCCCTCTCTCCCTTGATCTAAAGTGCCTCTGCCTAAAGCACTGTTCTTAAATTAATTATCAAGGAGCTTTACGCTACAGAGGAGCATCGTTTTGGGCCTCCATCAGGACTCGGAGCTTTTTCCTCTGTAGCCCATGAGCGTGAAGGCATGTCCCCTGCAAGCTCATGACTCACACTCTTCTGGGACATTTCCACAAGCTTTTTACATATAACAATTCCTCCTTGCAGCCCCAGTACTAAATATTTGGATTTGCAGGGCTCTCTGTGCTTACATACTCCCCAGCCATGCCCCACTCTGGGGACAGGCACTGTCGGTATTACTTCATTAAGTGAACATGCAATTAAAGGTAGGTTAAGAAATTCAGAGATGACTTTGGACGATACCTTCATAGGCGCAAGCTGGATGGGAGTGATGCATGAGGGATCCACCATAGGCTTTGGCCTGTTCGCCGTGTCTGCCAGCAAGCTGTGCCACTGCTGAGGTAGTCCCGTGAACTTCTGCTCCCGGTGGTCAAAGCCAGTGTGAACCCGATGCTCGAAGTTAGAGGGCCCGGAAATTTCAAGCCGTTTCTTCTTCTTCCCGAACATGGTGGAAAAGTCTGGAGAAGTCATACGAAAATAGGAAAAAACAGGAAAGAACCTAAATAATCTTTACTCTTTGTTGCAACCTGCAGCCATTTTAGTAGATATTCCTAGCCAAATACCTGTACAAACTTTACTCCACACATACTTCATTCCACCCACATTTACAAGCAAAGTACTTACATCACCTCTCACAGGATCAGAGGTTTTAATATATGCTCATAATGCATTGTGAAACAAAGAAATGCCTCTATTCCCAGGAGAGAAAGCCCCAGGTCCCACTTTCTCCTCCTCCCTCTGCTATCCGCTTGTCCTGTGAAATCTCAGAGCCCTGAGCGATACCAGCAGCAGCACATGGCTTTGCTCGGAGGACAGCACACAGTGTAAGCAGTGAGCCATGCACACACGTCTTTACATCTGAAATATATTCACTGCATCTTGGAGAAAAGACAGGACAGCCTAGTCGAGAGCCTGGCCTCACCACGTTCACGTCTAGATCTCACCCAGCAGCAGTGGAAGAGAGGCTTATTCCTACACCATTTCAGTGATGCGAACGGATGGATGGAGAGCTCGGATCTAATTCTGACTGTGTTAAGGGCCACCATCTGCGTTCAGAACAGGTCCTGCTTAAGAATAGCATCAGGGATCAGCTGCTATAACGATCATATCTTTGTGGCATGACTTCTTCAAAAGAGAAACAACTTGCTGTGAGAGCCACCTTCTTGAAGCACCTGGGTCTACAGACACAGCTCGCTGGCTCCGGGACAGCAGCTTCGGGTGGGATTCATTCCACAAACAGCCCTGCTCCTTTCAAGCCCAGGAGGAAGGATCAGCTCCTTCAGTCTTTGGGCAGGTGGTGTGGAGATGAGAGAGGAGTTCCTCCAGTACCATGCGAGCAGGGAACTGGAAGCTTTTGGAGGCAACATGACCTTCCCAGCCTGTGCATCACTGGAGAGTCCAAGGCTGACTTGGCCGCCTGGCAAAGCTAGTTGTTACAGTGCTCACTCTACAGAAACCTCTTTGGTCAACTGTTCCCTGGCTTCCTGACCCAATCAAGTTGGTTTCCCTTCCTCCTGTCTGCTTCGCATCTCCCCAAGGAGCCTGGGGAAGACAGCAGGAGGGTTTGCAAGGCACATGGGGAGCAGGGCTGATAGCTGGGCCAAGAGAGGTTTCAGAGGCAAAGTGGGAGGAGGCGTGAACTGCAGACCGAAAGGGATGAAGGTATTTGACCACTCTATTGGCACAGGAATAGCCAATAACCCACTTAACCCTTGGGTTTGGTGGGTCCTACCTTTCAACACAGCAGAGGCAAATTCAGAATCACCTTTCTGAAGAGCTACAGAAGCCCGAAATGGAAGGCAAGGAGAAATTCCTGGTCCCAGGGGAAACAACAGAGGTGCTGCTGCTTTTCCATGAAATGCTGTCCTGTCCTGGAAAAGTGCTCTGCCTGCTTTCTGCTGTCTCAAAACAGTCCTCCACCTTGACCTCATGGCCACTTCTAGCTGGGCTCTGTAAGGAGAACTGGCCTGAAAGAGCAGCCAGGCGAGGAGCCAGCAGCTCTGCAACACCTCCTGTGTCACAGGCAAGACTGGGCCCTGACTTTATGATTCATGAGGTGGAGAGAAGCAACTCAGGGAAGAAAAGACGTCTGCTTTGCTGCTGCAAAATAAAGATGGGATGATGTATCAGGTATTCATTGCACCCTCATTCCCTTTTACTAGTTTAAAGATCAGGTCCGTTATTTCAACAGTGATTGCTGGCTGTGTTCTAAGTCCCCCCTGTGTGTTTGCAGGTGATTGTAATCTGCCTTGTGTGCATCTTCTCTAGGCAGAGCATATCTGCCTTGGCCTTCATAGTTTTCATCTTCTACACCTCTCTTGAGCTTTGCTCCTCTTCTCTGAACTCCCTGAAGTGTCCTGCCCTTTTGACAGTCCTTCTCCACTGCTGTTAACTTGAGTATGCTCCTCACCTTCTTTACTTATGACCTTGCCCTTTTCCACTTCCAACATTGTGACCTTTCTATATTTTTAGTGCCAGTGGTACATCAGGTACCGCATGGCTCTCACAAAGGTGTTTCCAGCCTAACCCAAAGCCACCATGGTTGGTCTCTGGTCAAAGATTATTTATTTTCACAGCTCAGAAGCAGACAGCAGTTCAGGCAGCAGCTCATGTTCACCACTTTATACAGGAGCTCCACAAAGTGCAGCCGGGTGCGGATCAATGGCACTGGGCTGGTTTCACTCACCCCCTGGGATGTGAATCAGTGACCTTCTGGAGTCACATCTGAAACCATCAGCTCCAGACACATACTTCTTCAACTGATTGGTGCCAGTATTTGCACCAGTTTCCACTGGACTTTTACCCTAATGCGGCTGTTGGACACCTGAAGTCCTCTGGAGTCCCAAACAGCATCGGATAAATAACAGGACATCAGCTGGCGTACTGTGCACTGCCTTCCAGAAAAACACAGCAGCTTCATTCGACAAGATGATTCATCTTCAGGTTTTAAACTGCTCTTTGATACATTGCTCTGCCTTGCTTTAATACCACTGCAGCTAGAAGCAAATGTGAAATTTGGCCCAGCTGGACCTTTCCATTTTATTAAACAAGTTAATTCAGGCACCTATCCATTCTCTGTCATGCCAAGCACCAAGCTCCTTGCTATCTTCATTAAGAAACCCTAATTTCCTAATAAAATTAGTTAAGAAAACGTCCTGTAGAGAACAGGGCAACTGCCTATTAGAGGCAGAGGGAGGTACATGGCGGCAGGGCAGCGATTTGGGGCTGCCCGCAGGATCCTGCCTATGCCAGAGCACTCACCCTCAGCTTAATTCCTCCTGACATCCTCCAACGCACTCCCCGTTGTGCCAGGTCCCTCAGCAAATGCCACCTCTCAGTCCAGATCCTCCCATGCTCACCCTCACAGTATGAAAGGAAATGAGGTGGCATACTCTTAATTTGTTGCTATTTTTGTGGGGATGAGCACAACCAGACAGTCTGTCCACTACTCACGTGTGCTTCTGCCAGGGAATAGTCTGGCTGACTTCGACAGCACATCCGTAGGTGGTGCAAGGTGGCACTCACCATGATGGGGGCTGGGGGAGCCTGTCCTAAGAGCAGCTGCTACTGGTAGCAGTGAGTGTGAGCTAGCTCCGGGGGAAAGGACAGACAGGACTCATTCTTATGTGGCTTCAGGGGGCATTTCTATAGAAAGACTTCAATCACACTTGTGTGGAAGTGACGACACATTAATATAATGTATAATAACATTATATACCCCCCCATGTATAAAAGGGAGGTTTGAAAAAGGGAGTCCTTTAGTTACACTGAACAAAGAGTTGGTAAATGTGAAGGCACAGGGCCAAAAGCAAGTCTGACCTTCACCAGGAGAGTAGCGTGTGTGAAGCTCAGGACTGCGATGATGAGGGTCTCCTCCACCTCACGGCCCAGCCTTGGCACAGGAATAAAGACAAGGGAATTCCTTTACCAAAGCCATGACAGTAAAAAACACAGATATGACAATTACTGGAGGAAAAAACAGTTACTGGTGGGGAAAATGTGTCTATCATACTAGCTCTCCCACCACTGACAGCTGAGTGCTGGTCACAGTGGGGCCACCGGGAAGGAGCAGGGATGTCAGGAGAGATGTGTGAGCTGTGCTCTGTAGGTAGAGCTACCCAAAGCCTTTTCTAATGGCAGCACCTGGTTATTCGAGCTTCTGGCTGAGACAGGAGCCTAGCTCTGATGGTGCCTGCTGAACAGCCATCACACAGCTCCTTCCAGCTGCAGCAGGAACTGATGTCACGCCGTGAGGGTGCTATCAGCACCAATTACTGCATCCTGCACTTAATGCTGTTTACTGTGGTGCCTAACAAATCGAATTACATGCTAATCAGCACACCCTGCCTGTTATTTCTACATGTAGAAAGGAGCGACGTGAAAAGGAGCTAAGCCTGGAGTAGACCTAAGTCATCGAGTGCCACAGCACCATGGATTCCTGGACCAGTCCAGATTTCACACGTGACCTCCAACAGCAGCTCAGGTCCCCTCAGGTAAGAGGAGAAAATTCCCCGTGTCCAAGATACTGCCTGTGTGAGGTGAGACAGACCAGCAAAGAAATTCCACTCTGTCGGCTACCGCACCATTGTCACGCTGCCTCCCAGTCATGAATGAAGGTATTTTTCTAATGAGAAGTACCCTACAGCCCAACCCTGGAGTGAGAGGGTGGCAGTATTACTTTTGGGTGCTGGGGGTGGGGGGGCAGAGCGGAACATTCAGGCCCTCCCATGAGAGCACCCGTGCTCAGGGCAGGATTTCCAGCAACAACCTCACCCAGCTCCTACCCCTGAGCTCATGTCCAGAGGTGACTGGTTCCTCTGTTCAGTCTCACCCACTTGGCCCCATCCTGGGAGGCTTGTCCCTCCCCAGTACACAATGTCAGGGGACACTCGGGGGGACTGATCTGAACATCCAGATCCAAGTAAATAGCCTCAAAGGACAAAGTTTTGCAAAGGATGCCTGCAATCCTGAGGTTAATCACGTTCTGTATCTTCTATCAGCTCCTAAAAAAGGGCAATCCGGCCAACCCACCAAGTAAGAGAAGCCTGCTCAGCTCTCTGCCTGACCTCCAGAGTCCCAGTCCTCGTTTCCAGTGAAAAAGGCCGTTCTTTCCTTTCCTACAGCTCTTCTTTGAGGTTAAAGCCAGGGAAGCTGGAGAGGCTTAATTTGTCAGGTAATCTTGAAACCTACCACAGCATCCCAAGTGTGCCTGCACTTGCCACCCTAGATGACCCCACAGACTGACACCAAGCGAAGGGCCATGAAATTCTGCTGAACATAAAATCACACAAAGACCTTAAGCTAGTAGCTAGAATAGCAAAGAGAGATGAGTATTTTTACTTAAAAATGGAGCTTTTACCAATGGCGTGCCACAGCTACATAAGCCCTATGTGTATTTTACTGCAGGATTTTAGCAGCGAGATGTTACCTCCCTCCAACCCAAGGAACATGGCTTAGTAAGTAATACAGGTGGTACAGGGACAGTTGGACTAGGTGATCTTCTTGGAGGTCTTTTCCAACCTTAATGATTCTCTGATAGCATCTGTGTCCAACAGCAGCACAGCTCTGAGCCGCCCCGGGACGCCTGCAAGCATTTCCAACACACACCTTCCTGTTGCTTGAACACGGCGTTCATGTCCTGCCTCACCCCAGCAACACATCTGCTTTTTAAACAACCAGCAATCATTCCAATTCAACTCATTTTCAATTAGGAAGCACGAGCCACGTGGAGTCTGTATTTTTTCTGCAGGGATTCCCTGTGGCTCCTTTGCTGAGCAAGCAGTGGCAGAGCCCTTTCCCGCACGCTATTAGCATCTGGAAATTGCCTTTGTGCACAATGATATCATCTGCAGGCCCAGAGCGGAGGGCAGCAGCAAGGGCTTGAAACCCCACAATGAAAAGGCACATTTACCCCCGCCATGGCAGGCACACAGCCAAAAAATGTTAATAAAATGCTTGATTTTTAAGAACTTTTAAGAGAACTATAACAAACACAGATTGCCAAATGGGAGATGGGTGCGGGTCGCTTTCTTTTGATAATTTTTACTTACTAATAATAGTTTTCTGTAGCACAAGGACCTCAATTATTCCCCTCCAGAGCAAACAAAACGCAGTAATACATCATTAGCTTCACCAGCTTCTGTTCCCGCGCTCTGATTAATTGTAACCTTTCCCGATATTTGATCGTAAATGAAAGAGTATGAATTGAGAAGCACAAATTAAATTAACGTGTCAAGCCAGCCTGCATAGCCAGTATTCCAGATAAATGTGAGTGGGGCTGATACTCAATCTCAAGGAGAAAGCAAATGTCTGGTATGGACTGATGGCAGCATAAATCGCTAAGAAATGCTCTGTAAACGAGAAGTAAAATGACGGTGGTTCTCCTTCAGTTCACGCTGTTGTGACTCCCTGTTGCTGAGGCAAGCAGGAGGAAACAGACACAGACCTGTGTACTCACATAGCTGTAAAAATGCAGAAAATGTTTGGGTTTTTTTTAATAGGGAATAGCAACAACAACAGTTTTGTATTTCCCTTTTGCTTGCTTTAAGGTTGGTTCCAAGCTTCTCAGCAGGAACAGTCTGATGCTGGATGCGATCAGAGCATGAGTTTCCCTTGGGAAATCAAGAAAAAGTGTGCCTTTATTGCAAGCATAATTTTATTTTTTTTACAAGCATTTACCTCTATTTCTCTATTTTAAACTTAAAATAGAGAGAACACTATTTCTTTCAGGAGATGGAGCAGAGTGGCCTGAATGAGGAAGCCAGTAAAGTTGATGGAAAGGCTCTTAAAAAACGGCATTAGATTCAAGTCAGGCTTGGCACACCAGGCTCTGACTCTGTTACAGAGGTGAAATCCTGCTTTACTTATCAGGTAAGATACTCCTAAATATTTCCCTAACTGCCAGAGGAGCTCTCTAGATGCTCAGGATAGAGATAAGGGGCAAGCAGAGATGGGGGGCAGCTGCCTGCTGAGCACCCTCAAACCACAGGTAGCTGGGTCCTGTAGTCATGTCTTTCATTTACTGCTCTTATCAGAGGGAGGTGCCATTACTTCTTACATACAAGGTAGTTTCAGACTTCACAAAGGGATGTGGTTTTGTCATGTGAATGGGAAACATCAAACGCAGGAGAACAGCAGGTTGGTCCACTGGCCTGGAGGACCCATTTCCCATGATCCCAGCTGAATCTTCTGCTCTTCTCAACCATGATTTAAGAATCTCAGTGTGGTAACAATAACACAAGCCTTTAGAAGATGTTTTGACATACTTACTACTGAATCAGGATGATGATTTTAAACATCAACTCTCAGGCAGCAAAAAAAATTCATATCCTGAGGGAAGTCAGTCAGCCCATGCAGCCCACATTTTGAGATTTCTCTACCACCCCGCTAAGCTCTTCTGCGTGTAAATAGCACTGCTGATGGAAAACTAATCACTTGGGACCACCTGGGACAGTCTTTCCAGACTAACTCTTTTTAAATTCAAAAAAAATATAGAAATACCATTTTCAATGCAAGCCCAACTGTGGTTTTGGAACAAATAGCTTGGCAGTCAATAGGATTCTTATTCCAATAGATTACTTTCTGGGTGCCTTGTATATTTTTTGAGATGGGACAGACTCTTAATTCCTCTCAATGCTATTAAAATACATGCTCTAATCATAGAGAAACACACTCTCACAGACCATACCACACCTGAGAAGTACAAAACCACCCAAAGCCCCTCCTGTACCCCACAGCATTCTCCTTGTTTCAACCTTAGGTCAAACCAAGCAATTTTTCAGAGTTCCCGTGTCACTACACAATACAATACGATGCATTTAAACAATTACAAGCTGCCCAGGACTCGTCAGTGTCCACGTTTCTTTCTGATCCCACAATACCTTGTTGATGGTTGAAAATGCCTTCATTCGTCACAGTACAGCGGGGTCTCTTGATAGCTGGCCCGTGAGACGTATCTAATAGAAAAGCACAATGGAATAAAAGACAGGAAAAAACTGTAGTAACTAAAGGCAAGGCATGCTTCTAGAGAAACAGTGAAAGCTGGTACAGAGTGACCAAACTAGGATTGATGCACTCAAGGGACAAATACTCACTCTTCTTATTGAAAGCTACTCTCCCACAAGGACTCCCTTCCGCACACTGACTGACATCTGCTTTCCTAATTTAGAAGTCTTGTGATTCCCAGTGGATTTTAATGCCTGGTAATTTTGAGCCGAGTAGCTTAAACGCACACATTGTAGCCAGTCACTCTCTATTATCTTATACACGTGCACACACGTATGGCAGTGAATGGGACGGAGGTTCCCACAGTGAATTAGCCTGCAACAGCTCTGGGCACATTAAAGATGGTGGAAAAAAAACCCCAACAACCCCTGGAGGGACCTCAGATCGCTTCCATCTCTAGCAATTGAAAAGATTCCAGATTTGCAGAAGCAAATAGTCCTTTGGGTGCTCAGTTTGAGATAATTAATGGCATTAACTTTGTAGGTGATGCTGGACATCCATGGGGAGGGGGTGTTTAATAAGGCACCTATTAAATGAGACATCCCAAATCTCAAGCTACTTCTGAAACTTCAAAGAAGTCGTAATATTTTTCCCGAGTTGATTAATATTTTCAAATACAGTTATATATTCTAAAGGATGTAGGTTCTATGTCTCTAACAGTAATGCATTTCCACATTTGGAATTAGGATAAAAAATAAATGAATAAAAGGAAATATTACCAAGAATGAAAGTGATGATACATTGGTGGGGAAGGCAGAGTGAGCAGAGACATCAGGAAAGCCTGCAGGAAGTATCAGATCCAGAGCTGTGAAACTCAGTGCTGAATATATTAGTGCTAGTATACATTGACATTTCTATAGGCTGGGCTGTGTGTAGGGTAAGAACTGCAGGGATACAAACCCATCTGTCTGTCAAGCAAAAGCTCTGAGAAGAGTGGTTGAAAAGCGCTTCGAGAACCATACTGGTCACGCACCAGGTTATGCCCTCTCTGTATGTTGGACCACATCCTCAGTGGGGCTGCTGGTACAGCCTCTGCAAGAGACAGACTGGCACTGCCCCACAGCCCAGTGAAGGGTGCAAGTGGGCACTGAAATGTTTGATTTTGCATGTAAAACTTTAGTGTTAATCCACTGAGACCGAGTTTTCTCACCAGCACAAAGCTGGTGTTACAAACGTGCCGACGGCCAAAGTGTGTCCGGCTGTGGTAGGGCTTGTCCACCGCTCTTAGGAAAAGCTCATCACGAGACCACGCCGCTCCTCACAACTGCCCTGCATGTACTGCTGAGGAATCCTGGTTACCCACAAAAAACACCTTTCCCTTAAAAAGAAAGGACACATGATCATTTCTAGATCTCAAAACTGATGTATTTTGTGCTGGTTGCACCCCAGGCAGCGACGAGCTCAAACAGGACGGGAGGAGACACACGCCTGTGACAGGACCGCTGCCACCGAGGCATGTTAATAAGATGTGGGCTCTGGAGCCCACCTCCTGCCCTACACCACTATGTTCACATTCAAACACTGATTTTTCTGGTTCTTTTGTTTTTCTGTAATAATATTAATTGCATTTCCTATTTCCCATCTGAAACAACACAGGCTGTGCTGGCTCTCAGGAACTGCTCTATTACCATACCGTTTGTAATAAAGATTGCTTTCCAATGAACGATCAACGGAAACAAACGCTTCCTAATGCATTATTAATGGCAAGTCTCTGATGAGAATATTCTTTAGGATGAAACACATCATCTGACCTGCAAGAGCTTACCAAGAAATGGAACAAAACCAGATTATTTGATAGGTCAAAATATCTTTAAAATGCAAACAAGCATGCCTATAGATTTACATCTCCACAGCAAGCGCCTGGAAGATGAAAATCACGCCTGCCGTTACCACGGTGGGTTTCCTACCTCAATACAGAGCAAAACCCATATCTAATATAAATACTAACTTTAACGTATAACTGAAGGAAAAAAATATATCTATAGTCTAAAATGAACCACAAATGAACAGTTCCTTAAATTTTTATTCCTTATGTATTTTCTTGTTGTCTTCTCGCTCTGCATTGTGCAGAAAAACTCGTTTGGAAGTCAATTCTTATCCTCTTATCTACTGAGTTGCTGTCATGCAATACTCTCTTTCCAGATTAAAAAGAGAACCGACCCCTGGAAGGGTTTGCTAGTTTACTATTTACTACCTCCTCCAGAAAGTTCACTGTAAGCTCTTTATACAGACACTGAGTCTTTATAATGCGATGCCCGCTCAGTTCTCCCTTCGCATCATCCACAACAATCGATAAATGCAACTGAGAAATTCCTCGGGGCTGATTCTTTCAGAGCTTCAGCTCTGAAACTCTGTACCTCTGACACCAATGGGAAAGTTTTGAGACCAGCCACAGAAAAGCAAACAAACCCCCTAATGCAATGTAAACTGGATGAAAAAGCCCACACACTGTTATTTCTAGCCCATCATCGCAAATCCAGAAAGATGATATACGCTACTGTGAGGGTTTTATTGCTTTCCAGCTTTTAAATGACTCAAATAGAAATGGGTTTTGACTGCAGGTAGATTTTGAGCAACTGGAGAGGTTGCCACATGTTGGATGGCCACCATCACCTCCCAGGGATGATGCTGCAACAGAAAGCAGCCCGGATTCCCTCCTTTGGAGGAAGGATGCACACATGTGAATCGCTGCTCGGCCCGTTCATACACCATTTCTGGGAGAACATGCTTTGCCTCTCCAGGATGCAGGGTTTCACCTGAAATGGTCCAAAGGACAGTTCCAACCTGTCAAAACCACAAGAGGAGGATGTTGACAGGTGCCTACGAGATCAGCTAGGATGCCTCCCAGAAACCTTGGTCTGGAAACACCAAGACAAGCTGCCAGATGACTGTGTGCATGAGCTGGTTCAGCTTCCAAACTTCTAGGGAATTATGTCAAAACGCCACTTCTCTCCCAGAGAAATGTTCAGCTCTAACAACATGGCACCATCCTTCCCCAGTCCGACTGATTCTGCAAGTGGCTCCAAAGGAGGCTGTGTCACTGGGAAAACACCATCCCGACAAGGAGCCTGAGAGAGAGGCAAGATCCCTCTGTATTTTTTGAGAAATCTTATTTACCAAAAAAGGTGAGATGCTGAACCTGTGCAGGGGTGAAAAACTTGGTTGTCATCTCTTGGGAATCAAAGGCTTGTGGCTCTCCTTCTGCTCAAGGAACAGTGCTGGTGGCCCACCAGGCCCTAAGCCCTCTTTATATCCCAGGAACACAAAAAGTTTGCATATTTGCATATGGGTCCTGGTCCTTTCCAAATCCTCAACAGCAAAAATACACCATCAATTAGAAAATAATCATTTTTTAAAAAAAAGACATCTCTGCATGCCAACTCTGGCTGCATTCACCACTTTTTCCAGGGGCAGGGAGGTTCCTCCATTCATTCCTTCCCTACCTCCTTAAGGAGTGACTCTAACAAAGCTGCCGATACAGCTGGGAAATCGGAAGATGAGCAGGGAAAGTGACTGCACAAATCGACAGTATGGAAACACGTGTGGTTACACCAGGGGGTGGTGGGCAGGGACTGACTGCAAAATTTGCCAGCTGAGGTAGGAAAGGAGTGTGCAGGAGTTCAGGTCCTAACAGAAATATTTTCTTACTGGTACAAAACTTTTTATTTCTGGTCAAAGGAATTGCATCGTCCTACCAAACCTTTACTTTTGTTTTCACCGTTTTCCTTTTGTTCTTAAATATGCAGAAATGTAAAACAGCATTTATTTAGGTGAAAACCTCCCAAATGTCAACTTGGGCTTTTCCTCACACTTCTGGGCATACGATTCAACAAGTTCCCTGGTATTTTTTGCCTCAGCTGATCTGAAAATTGTCTCTGCTTCAGGTGAAAAGATAGAAATATCCAACTTGGAAAAAGCTCTGAGCCAGTATCTGTAAATAAAGTCTAGTTTAATTATCAATGTAAGTATTTTTTCAGCTGCCCAACCCTGAAAGGACACGCTCCTGCTGGGATGAAACAGTCACGTTACTGCACATGCAAACGTCGCTCCTCGCCTAGGCACCTTCCCAGTTCAGAGGGAAAGGCAGCTCACAGGCAAGGCAGAAGAGCAGCAATTCCAACATCTCAAATGCTCCGCTGAACTCGACTTGGGAAACATAAGAAATGGTTTTTCTTCTCCCCCGCCCCAATGACAGCGATCCAGCGCCACTGGCATCCATCACATGTGCAGAGGCAAATGCTTCCACACTTGGTAATAATCAGAGCACAGAAATTACAGATCGGGGGGGAGGAGGAACTACTTTTTTTTTTTTCTCTTGGCAAAAGGCACACATAAATCTGCAGAGCATGCAAAGAGCTCAATAGTTGTTTCCTTCTCCATTTCCACTTTTCGAGTGGAGCCAGGGCTCCCTGCAGCTCTTCCATGTCACCCTGTTTTCTTGGGCTCGCAGTTCTGCCGTGCTCCCGCTCCCCACGCCGAGCTACTACCTCCATCAGCTCCCACCTGCCCTCCCCCACAATGCTCCTCTGTGTCCTACTTATGCAAAAATCATCTTCCAAACTAACTTCACCCCAAACCCAACTTCACCACCAACTATTACTCTGTCCCTACCATCCATCTCACCTCGGTTTATCAGAGCAAAGTTACTCCCCTCTCACTTTTTGACTACTAGCATTTGCTGAAACATAACATGAGACCCAAGAACTGCCCTCAGCAGAACAGTGTCTCACAAGAGCAGATAAAAAGGATTCTCCTTAACATCATTATGCACTAGAATCAATAAATACACAACAAGGCAATACTAGGTAGAATATGCATACAAACCATTGTCACAAGAACAAAGAGTAAAACCAAAATCAAATTTAAAAGACTCTACCAGATGCCTAAAATCAGGGCAGAATATTAATAATTTATTAAGATGGTAGGTTTGAGGACAGTTGTAACACATTCTGCATCTCTACAAAATCAGCTTCCAAAAGCCAAAGACATGAAGACTTAATGAATCAGAGCACATTGTTTTACAGATGAGATACCACCAGGCAGTGAAACTGCAAGAACAGGAGCGGGGCTTTAATTCAAGATTCGGTAGGACAGAGATTTGTTTGAAAGAGGTCAATTAAGCCTTCCACTCAAATTAATCTCTTCTGTTTGTTCATTTAAAAAAAATCTGTAATGAGGAAAAAAAATTATGATAGGCCAGCAAAGCAAAATTTTTCTATGGAAGTGCCAAAGCAAAAACCTGCAGGTCAGCTTGGCTTCAGCTGGGAGAAACAGGCAGAAATTGCAATCAGTCCACAATTCATGGGGACGAATCACGTGGAGATGATTCACACCAAATTATTCCCTGAATTAGCCTAATGAAACCTTCTCCTCTGAGGAAGGCAGCAGTACCTGAATCGTTTCAGCATAAGTTAATACTGGAACTCACAAGTCTGGTTAGGACAAAGTCTCTGTGGTCAGGACTGAAGAGAGTGGGCCCTGAAAGAAACTTTTTCCATTTATTTGTGTTCTCCTCCAGAATTAGGCAGCTGCCTTCACAACCCCTTTCCACACACCACAACCTCCTCCCACCTTCGAGATGTTAATGGCACCATCACCATTATATGGATTGCCATTAGCTTTTGAGCCACCAATGGCCATTTAGGTCAATACTTTTGTTTCTTCAGCACTTCTGAATATCAATGGCTTTTGGTGGGTTATTTTTTCCTCTCTGGTCCCACTGTAACTCAGTTCTGTGCTTCATATGGCACAGCAGCAAATGCCAGGCGCAGTGCCTACTGTGCTGCCCATCTGCTTCCCGCTGACGCCTTCCTCCGCACCCCGTGTTGCATCCGCTCAGCGGCATACGCGATCCTCATGGCAAGGTTTGCTCTGTGGTCAGACTAGGGATCCTGCTGAATCAGGAAGCAGGAAGAGCAGCAGTGTCCCTTACCTGAGGCATCACTATATAGTCTTCTCCAGCGCCAACCAGCACCACCAATACAAAACACTAGAAAAAAGCTGCAGAAGATTTTCATTCATTAGGCTGGGAGGGGAGAGGGGGCGGGGGGAACTGCCCCCAACCAGCTAAAGCATCCGTTTGGGTTTATTCACCATGACGTCGATTGCACTGGAGGATGCTCCCGGCACTTAAGGAAACAGCCTGGTACATGTGCCTGTAGCAAGGGACAGAGGAACCTCACTGGGAAACCACACACAGGTCGAGAGGGTGGCAGGGAGGGGAAGGGTCTGTGGTGGGCAGTGCAGGAGCAATGAGGGCAGGGGAAGGCATGAACATATGAACCATGCTGGGTTTCTCCGGGAAGTGGGGAGCAGCACAGAGGTATCGAGTGAGCAGTGGGTAGAGGAGGGGCAGA
The DNA here is from genome assembly GCA_013399135.1 of Heliornis fulica. Taxonomy (NCBI): domain Eukaryota; kingdom Metazoa; phylum Chordata; class Aves; order Gruiformes; family Heliornithidae; genus Heliornis; species Heliornis fulica. The sequence goes on along the minus strand of VXBZ01005662.1, from coordinate 802,165 downwards.
CTGAGCCAGGGCACAGGCACAACAGAAAATCGAGTAAGGCAGGAGAAGCCAGGCAAGAGGGAGCCGAATCGATCGGGTAGCTCTGATGGGCTGTGGCACTGCCGGGGAAAGACGGCCACGCAGCTCCGGCGAGGCAGGGAGGGGGATCTGAGCAGGCAGCGATGGCAACAGCACTAACAGCATCACGCTGGATGCACTCTGTGTGTTTCTCCCAGCACCCTGAGTTAGACACAGACCCAGCCTCAGCAGTGCCTCCAAATCCTTTAGGCTCAGCTCTTTGACCTCCTCTTTCTCCCTGGAAGACCAGTAACACCCCATCTCCATCTGTGGCCCCAGGAAGGTAAGGAGCCATCAAGCACACGTGGATAAGCCCTGGCTCTCTACAGCAACATGCCTGCAACTGGTTTCTAGGGAATCCATTTGTGCAGGAGTAGCTAAAGGGGGCTTGCTCTCTGCACAGGTTTATCAGCACCAGTGCATTTCTGCCAGGGTTTGGGAAAGAACCTCCACCCGTTTGGAGTACATGTGCTTTGTCCCAGCTCTGCCTTTCTTTGCAGGAAAAAAAAAAAAAAATCTGCTTTCACAGCTGCCTCCATGGAAACAGCAACTTGGTGGTGCTGGCAATGCTCCAGGCTCGATAGGCTTGGCTCAATCATGGAAATCTGCATTTCTTGATCACAGCGAGCTGAAACCTCGAGCCAGGATCCCAAAGCACAGCCAGGTCTCCTCTGGCTCGTTCATCACCACCAGTGAAGTTCATGTGGGTCAAACCTCACACTTGGCAACACCCATGCAAGTGTCCTGATAAGGAACAGGCCAAGTCAGGCCTCAGTGATGCTCAAGACAGTGGAAGGACTAGACAAAGCTTCTAACTCACACTTCGTTAACTCTGGCAGTGCTAATGCAGTTCCTGGGCTACTAATGGGGATTAAAGTAAGCGTTTGGTTGCTTCCCTGTAATGAGCTTTGAGACTCAACTTCTGGTAAACTTAAATGAAATTTACAGACCTTTTCTCCAGTTTTCATTTTTAAATGCTTGTTTCCACTTGCGCTCTGGAGGGTTCGGCTCCCTGTACTCTGCTGCATCCCACCAGCAAGGTCACAGCCGGTGGGAAATGCCAGCACTACACACCCTGGGCTCATCTTCCAAAGGAGGAGAAACAATTCCTTCGGCCCCTCAAAGCGTCCCCTAATCTGCAGCTTTCAGACTGTTGAAGAGCATGCATGGCAGCTGAACAAACACAGCGCAGGTAGAGGAGCAGGGCTTTGCCCTCTGGCTTGGGAAAATCAGTTCAAGTGTAATAAAACGCATAGCGCTTCTATAATAATTAGTTCAGCTCCATAAATCCCAGGGCATAAATCAGACTGTCGGGGAAAGCAGCCGTGCAGGAGGAGACAAGAGATGCCATGACCACCTACAGCATCAGGGCACGCCGCCAGGGACCCACGCTGGGTACCAGACCCACCGCTCCTCTGCTTTCACGGCGATTTACTGCCACTGACTGCCAGGGAGACGCTCAGTCGCAGCACTGTGAATACCAGCAGAATGAGGCTCAGGGGCAGCTTGTGGTAGGTATTAGGGATGGGTAAAATCCAACAGTTCTTAGTTGTCTTCTTGTGGGTTTGCAAAGTGGCTTCTTTAAGAAGCAACTAGAAAGTTTAAGGGTCTCACAAAGCAAATCCCAGCTGTGCTCCCAAGACCAAACTCCCAAACCCTGTTGCAGACAAGGCCGGCCGGGCCAATCAGCGCCGGTCACAGGCCTCTGGGAATCACATTTTAGAGATAGAAGAATGCAAACAGCTGCATTTTGCCACCAGAATAGGGACTGAGAAGATGTAAGAAACTTTGCAGACACCAAGGTCAGTGAAGATGGAGGTTCTGAGACAAGATTCCCTGCGGCCTGTGGAGAATACCATGGTGAAGTGGGTGTCCCCCCGCAGCCCATGGAGGACAAAGAGACCCCACCTGTAGCCTGTGAAGAGATACCTGGGCCAGGCAGGAGCCCACCATGGAGCAGGGGGAGGAATATGGAAGAACCTGTGACCTACGTTGGAGCAAGCCCCTGACAGAACCTGCAGCGGAGAGAGATGAGAGAGACAGAGAGAGAGAGAG
>VXBZ01005662.1:770109-800045 GCA_013399135.1 Heliornis fulica | reverse complement strand
GCCTGTGAGTGGGACCCCACACTGGCACAGGGAAAGAGTGTGAGAAATGCTGACCCCCCAAGAATGAGAACAACTCATGAAGAACTGACCCAAGACTGAAGCCTCCATTCCCTATTTCCCTCCTTTCCCCCCCGTGCCATCCTGGGGAAGAGAAACATCATGAACAGAGTGAAGTTTGCAGAGAAGGGAGGGGTGGGGGTGGTGTTTTAAGATCTGTTTGTACTTCTCATTATCCAACTCTGGTTTCTCTGTGTGTGTAGTGTAATAAATCAGTTTTCTTTCCTTCATTCTGTGTGGAGTCTTGTTTGCCTGTGATGCTAATTGCAGAATGATCTCTCCCTGTCCTTATCTCACTCCAAAGTCTCTCAACATGTATTTGCTCCCCTGTTCAGATAAGAGGGGAGTGATAGAGCAGCTCTGGTGGGAGTCTGGTCTCCAGCCAGGGTGAAACCACCACACCTTCAGCCAACAGTACCTGCTTAAAGTACTGTTATGATGGCAAAGACACTGAAATTGCTAACACAGACACAACCAAGGGTTGAAGGTGCTGTAGCTTTCCACCAGTAACCATTATATTTGCTGCTCAGTGCTTTGCTTTTCAATACAGGTACACAACCTATGGCAGGAGATACCCAGGGATCAGGGGCTGCTCCAGGGTTTGTCAGGTGGTGTCCTGCAAGCAAGAACAGAGATGGCAAAGGAGGAGAATCACAAAGGAAAGACTGAGGATAGACTCACCCTGGGGCTAAGCTGACTGGGAGGTCTCATTCCATGATACTGAGACCCATGGGACCTGCACATTCAGCTCATGGCTGCTGCAGGCTGAAGAAACATCTCCTATGAGGGCAACCACTCAACCCAGTTGAGAAGGAAAGCACTCATCCTGCTAGTAACAATTAAAAAGTTATGGAAAAGACGTCAAGAGAGATCAACTGAAGCATCAGCCATGTGTCAAATGAAAACCAAAGCAGCTCTTTAAAAAACCCAAACAAACAAACAAAAAAAAAACAGGACATGAACTATTTGTCATAAACACCATTTTGAAGATCTGAAGTTACGTATGGACTTGGGCTGAATTCAGCATACAGATTCAGCTTTTTTCTTAGAAATGCAGACATTGCTCATGGAACACCTGGGGAGGAGGAATAGTGACAGCACTGCTCCTATGGTGAAAGCAGTTATCCAGCTCAGCTGAGGTGGGAGAAGCAGATCCAGATGTCTTCAAGGTCATACTCAAAGCAGGTATTTGACAGAGGATCTTCAGAAGGATTCTTCTCATTAACGTTTCTGGTATTAGTATTTCTCAGTGTCTCCTCAAAACAATGAGAGGACACACAGGCTGAGGCTGGGACCTAGGTCAGCCACCCACCAGCAGTTCAACTTAGGTTTTTCTTTTCTTCTCTGCCAAGAAAGCTGTCTGTCCTTCCCAGATCTGCCGCTCAGGATCCCAGACCTGGGAAAGGTGAAGCACGCAAAAGCCAAAACAACGGAGAGGTACCTCTTGCAGGATCAAACCCAACAGGCCCTGCACAGCTGGCAAACCTGAGATTCAAGACCTTCCACCAGCACCAACCAATGCAGCTAGGTAACCAGGAGCCCTCTCGATTGCTTACACCTTGGCATCTCTCCTCAGAGAGCAACACACATGACTCAGTCCCTGAACAGCAACAATAAATTCACTGAGCAATGGTTATTTCCACACACACGGAAAAACACTGAATGCTTGGTACAAACACCGCCTGTGCAGGGAAAAGATCTTGTGTCGGCACAAAGCTTTGCACATCACTGAAGCTCAAGTAACTGCAAAATCTGGCCCAGAAAACCTTTTACTTAGTTACATGCTTACATTGCAGGGGATTTTTTTAAGTACATTTCTAAACCAGACATCTTAGCACCACTGCTCCCAGTTCCGCCACGGAATTATGCTGATATAAGTCTTCTGAGAGGCTTTGTATGAACTTAGCTTAATTGGTGTCAAAGAGCCAAACTCATCCTAGTTATTATAAAGACTGTAGGTACTGCTACTGGGTGAGAGCTGCATCTGCTGCACATATGATGCAGCCCTACCCCGGAGGGATCGCTGCGTATATAGACAAGGCAGAGCAGAGAGAAAAACGAGTGGGACAAACCCCTTCTGCATGGTGAAGTGATTTGTCATCTCAGCAGCCTAGGTATGACTTCAGACCCTTGAGTCCATCTCTTCCCCTGTGAGCATTCCCCTGGGAAATGCTATACTCAGAGGCACAGATTGGGTCTGGTGCTGGGGGTGGGGGGTAAGCCTCAATGCTACCCATACACAGGCATAACTCTACTCCTGCTGTTTGGTCTTACAAGGGTTAACGAGACAATTCCTGTGCTAAAAGCGACCCAAGTATCAATGCTCACAGGACCAAGGTCTGATTTTCTTCTCTGAGCAAAAGGGAGCCGATGGATTTTTAACCTGCCATTGGTTTTCTGGGGAAGGGAATTGGCTTTGTGGAGCTGCTCTTTGCCGGAGGTTCTGATTGCTTTCAGTGTTTTCAAAATGCCACCGCTAGAGTCACTTTAGAAAGCACCAATAAAATTAATATTAAAAATGACTTAGCGCATAATTCATGGCCTCTAGAAACCATTTCTCATTCAACGGGCAAACCAACCAGTCATGCATTTCACATTGCCTTCTCATTTACTTAGCAGTGACGTGCTGCTTGATGAACAAAGTCTGTGCGTGCTGCACGTGTGAGTCAGGCAGGGCACGGCTCTCTAGCAGACACCCCGACGCTACTATACATCCAGCACCATCACCTGGGACAGGACGCAGCCGTCTGCTACCTCCCCTAGGAGGGAAATCCCCAAGTTACCACAGATTTAGTATCAGGCTGAATCAGATCAGGCAGAATCTCTGTAGTATCTGTCCAGGTACAACATGCTCTGCTTGATCGTTGTGTTTGTCTCCTTTGGATACATTAACCTGAGAATTTATGGCAAACAATAGTAGTGAACTTTTGACAAGTATTAGAGAAAACACCTGAGAAACGTAGCAGCAGCTCAAGCAAGAACCGGTACCAGAAATGTAACTGGGAATGCTTGCGCTATCCATACTTACAGATGCACCTGCTTCCAAGCACTCCATAAATCCACATACCCACTGCCCAGCTCTTTCTGCAGCTGGTCTCACAGGCTGAGGCTGGCAGGGCAAGAGCCCTCCCAGAACAACCAGAGAGCATTCCCAGACCACATCCAGGGGCTGCAGATCCCAGCGACTGTATTTTTGCATCTACTTTCCTGTTTAAATGAGCACCAACACGGTGGCATTACGCCCACCTGAAAGACTTGGGGCATATCTCGTTAGTACAGGCACTCACCACTGCAACTGTCTTTTAAAAATCACAGTTTTGCAAACACCACACAAAACTGGGGTCCCACCAGAATGACCTTCAAGGTTTTCCTTTCTGCTAAGATCAAACCTACAGCACTCACGAGTCAAAGAGCCCCAACTCCACAAACCCTGTAGCATCATTCATAGGTTAATTCTTTCATCAAGGTAGATTAATTGCCACACATTTCACCCAGTAAAGAGGGATCATTCATTTAAAGCAGTTATAGTGCTAAAGAGCTGAAGTATCTTGTAGCAACTGTCTACAACGTGCCATGTAGGATTTAATTTAATATAAATTAAATAATCAACATATAAAATATTATACATAACTGTTCAATCCCTTCAACATAAATCCAGGACAGCATTATATTTTATACTTAAGCATGTCTGAGTTGATATTTCTTAGCAGTTAGCTCTGAAGCCACTGGTTAAAACAAGATGGACTCTAATTTTAAAATATTGGTTTAGACAGCCTGTCTTACCTAATCTGCAATTTATACTGCACTCGAGGAAGAGGTCTCTCACACTCAGTGTGAGATGATTCAAACGAGACATAAGCAGACTCCTGCATTCATAACCAGGAAGGCTACTGTTAAAAAAAGATTAAAAAATATCCAATTTACAAGCTTTCACTATGGCAAAACACTGCTCAAGTGTTTAAGATGGGGCATATCTCCACCATGTCAAACTCAAGCATTGGGCCTTGACCATATTCAACCCCAGAAACCCCCAAGATCTGTCTCTCTTACTTGGTTTTACAAAGTTTGGCCGATGCTGCTGATGTAGGTTATGCTGGAAAGGGAATACCGCAATTCTTTCTCAAGAGATTTGAAGAATGGAGACCTACAGTGGCTTAATTAAGGTTAAATAATCAAGTTCAACTTTGTATAATTAAATTTAACCACCTATCAGAGTTAATAGGCCAAAAATAATAAACCGCATGAGAAGAATGAGAAAGCCAGTCCAAAGGGTCCCAGAGTCAATAACACGGTTATTAAAGAGCTGAAGTCTGGCATATGTGCCAGTAGGAAAAGAGACACTGGGAAGACTCATAACAAAGAGCTATCAGGAAAAGTGTGGGGAAACCACAGCAGCAGAAATTCAAGCAGAAAAATATCTCACTTTGGAAATATGTCCTTTTTTAATTAGCTTTATGAAGACTGAAGAGTAGATGCTGAAAATAAGACTCATGCAGCACGGAAGAAAACATTTGAGAAGCCAAGGATGCACACAAACCAAAAGGCAAAACCAGAGATGACAAAGGCTCTACTGGAGAATCTTTTCAGTAGTCTTAACTCCTAAATGACATTCAGATGAGTCATGCACATGCCTGGTAACGACTGCAATGACAGGTCATCATAAAGAGACTGGTCAAAACATCTCAGAAGCACAGGGAAAGAACCACAACACTCAGCTCAAGGATCCCAAAAGATACAACAGGCTAAAAATAACAGGAGTTGAAGGACCGAGGCACTTGAGAGTTTTGCTTGCTGTATTCTATACGCCAATATTTTAATCCTTCCTAAGAAAAGTTGTGATATAAATTGCCAGAAAATACTGTGTTTACAGTGGGCTCAGTGCTGTGCCCTAGAAATTGGGAAGAAAAAGCTTTAGCCCAACTTATTAAAGGTTAATTGCCGTTCTTTACTGTTCTGCCTTCACAATTATACACTGACATGAGACAGTCTGTCATATCAAACACCAATTTGAAACAGAAACAGTTTATTCTCATTGCAACTGTAAGACATTGGTATAAATTTAAGGTGGAAACTTGAGAAGAAAAAAATGCTTTCTGAGTTTAGTGAATAACCATGTTCACCTCAACCTGCCAGTCTCAAGTGCAATCACAGAAAAGGACTTTGCATCCTGAGCAGCCAGCAGCCCAACCTCCTCCTTTAAATACCTGTGCACACCTTAAACCTCCATGCAGGAGGGCTGGATGTGGCCCCAAGACCAACCCGAAACAACTACAGATGCACCCCGAGACCTCCCGTACCTGCACAGGAGCCTACAGCGAGGGTGGCTGCTGGCACGGCTGTCGCAGATGTAACCCCCCACCCATCTGGCCCCCCGTCTCTCCCCACGGGGTTGTGGCAGCAGAGCTGCTTTCCACTCTCTCCATGGGCGGCTGACTGACAGACGCACAGCAGGAGGACACTGAGCTCCTGCCTATGATTATCTTTTGCTCTCCCAGCAGGATTTAGTTTATTGTGGTTGTTGCTGAGAGACTTCAGTTTATGGAGATTTCTGCTGGTGAGATACAGCCCATTGGGTGTGTTTTTGTTCCGCTCAGGTCAGGCAAGACCGCAGCGAATCATTCATCCCTATCTCACAGGAAAAAGGTGCAGAGCCTGGACCAGCTCACAGCTTTTGGGTCACAATGAGGTCAGTTGAGGGTACCCAGACTTACCTGCCTGCACCCCAGGATGAGACTCTTGGAAGTTTTCTCCTACTGCTGTATTCTCCAGCTTGAGATTAAAATTAACATGTGTCGCTCTGCCCTGAGAGTGGCTTAATACACACAGCACTGCGTAACACGTGTCTGCATACACGTACACACACACACACGTGAATACACACGTAAGCACGACTAGATGCCGCTTCAACCAGTGTTCCTGTTCCTGAACCCACAGGCTTGGCAAAACCAGCCATTCCCAGGGCTGGTGGAGGCCGGGTGTCTGTAGGCTTCTCCTGCTGATTTCCTGTCTGATCAGCCGTTAGCTGACGCAGAAGCACTTTGCTTCAGTGCCACTGCTTTATCTAGTGCCAAAAAAACCTTGCAGTCTTACTACCAGCAACACCTTCAGCCGATAAATTTGGCTGATCTGGGCCTACGGGTTCAAAAGTTCTCGAAGGGAGGGATGAAGATATAAACAGAGCATGATCACATAAGCCTCCTTAGGAAGTCAGGCTAAAAAGAGATTTGACTTTCTAAAGTGCCATGATACAGTGTATTTCAAGACACGGATGTGGGGCAGTAAGGGGATCACTGCCTCTGTCTGGGCACTAATGAATAAACCCATCCTGTGGGCAGTTTTCATAGGAACACAAATTTTCCACTTCATAAACTGCTGGAAAAGGTGCTGGGCTGGGGACCTCAACACCTCACATGCTTCAAATCAAGCAGGTTTAAACTCAGCCACCGGTGGAAAATTGTTTTTTAAAAAAAATTACGAGGTGACTGTAGCCAAGAAGGTCCTGTGGGTTGGGAGAAGGCTCAAACATCCTCAACATGTTGGAGAAGCCAAGATCCCAGATTTCTGTGTTCAAAAGATGCTCTGTTACCCTGTCAGCACCACACATCCCCACAGCAGTATAGATTTAGCAGCACCAGAGAGATTTTAAAACATGGAACAACACCAGCAAGCTCAGGAAAACCACGGTAGCGATGTGCATGCAGGTGGCAGGGTCCCTCCCGTGGCACTCAGTATCAGGAGAACTGCAAGGGTTCTCCCTCATACCGGTCTGGTCTCCCCACCATCAGCAGGGGACCAGGAGAAGACTCTCCACTCTCATCCTTCATACAACACAGAGGGAAGGAAATGAGAGTGATGAAATTAAATGAAGGTAAACAGAGGATCTTGCTGGGCAGGAAGGCTGCTCCCGCAGGGGACCAGAGCTGCGACCCCAGGGACGGATCCCACAGGCAGTGCCCCATTAACCCTGTCAGCTTCTGCTCAAAGCCTGCAGTGATTTCCCAGACACTTTAAACAGGCAATAAATCCCAATGTGCACTGGCAGCACCAGGACTGATTCACTGTGCTTAGTGATGCTGGCACCCAGTTTCCACTTGCACTCAATATAAGCCATGATAACCATCCACGCTGGTCCCACAATGCAGCAGCACTGGCATCCCATCTACANGTTTGCACTCCCTGATGTTATTTTTATACCACAGTATGACTCCTTCCTACTGGGTTACCTGTGTAATTACAGGCACCCCAAGCCTATGTTACGGGCTGAAATACCACAGAGATAAGCTTGCACAGGAAGCTGCGTGCTGGGTGGTGTCTGTTTTCCCCAAATTAGAGAACAACAATTATGACATCCCTATCCCTGCTGTAATTAATGCAGTGTAGTCAAAAACAATTAATAGGAATGGTGTTAAAAAGGTCTAATTTGTCTAAATAGGACAGCCTATTAGTGAACAAATTATATACTGCCCCTAGAAAACGAGGCACCACAAGTCCATGTAATAGAGAAAGTTGATATAAAAGCCTTTTACTCAAGACTTTAATCATTTCAAGGCTCAGTTCAGCCCCAGTATCAGCTCCCACACAGAGACTGGAAATGGGTCTACAGAGCCACAAATACTGTTGCACTGTGGCTTGCTCTTAGGTCTCAGTTTCTACCCACTTCCCTCACACTCCCGTGGAAAGACAAACTTTACTCTTGTGAAATATCAACAGAACCAAGGTAAACACTGGAAAAAAAAAATTGGAGTTATCCTCCAGGGAAAAAAAAAGCTAACAAAAAAACCGAAACAAGAAACCCAACCCAAACTAAAGATGTTCATCTGGGATAAAGTCTGGTGGGTGCCAGGGGAAGTGGTTGTGTCTGACAGGCACTATGTGTCCACAAGCTGCCTAGGAAGAGATAGCTTTGGAAAGCCCACCTTTTCAGAAACTTAATGTCTTGGGCAGAGCTGGACTCCAGGCAAGGCCCTTCTCCTTGCAGGTGCACACTTAAAACAAGGGTAATGCTTCCAGCACCTCCCATGAAGACAAGCATAGGATCGTCTCAACTGAACTGATTTTCTACCGTCTGAGTCAGTGAAGCCACAACAGCCTCCAGAGCTGACAGCTACCAGCCACATACAGGGCAGCAGGGAGATAAACACAGCATTTACACACACAGACAACCCTTTTAGATCCATATTAAATATTCACTTCCACAGGGTTTCCCAGCACCCACAGGACCTCCAGAGCTGGGCTTGGGCGCCCCGGTCGCTGCGATGCCTGCAGAGCAGGCTGCTCGCCGACGCACGCCTCCAGTCTCACTGGCCACTCCATGCTCTGCCTGCTGCTGCCTTCTTTGGCTTTAAAAAATAACTCTCTTTACTATTACCCTATTCTTCTTGTGTGACCTGCACAGCTTACCCACTGGTGCCACCATTTGGCATGTCTTCATCCTAAGTATCAACAAATGCTGAAGTTATTCTGTTTCTCAGTTTGTGGCGCTCTTTTACCCACTGCGTTTGGCTGCTGCCTTTCCAAGGCCTCTCAGGACCAGTGACAGATGCCTGAAGGACTATCGCCACCCCATTTAATGACCACATTTGTGCTTTTACAGGGAATCCATGGTTATGGTCTCACATCCTCACCAGAAGGGAACCTCCTTCAATTCCTGGAATGGCAGTGGTCAACACCAGATGTCCTACAGTAAGATGCTATCTTAGAAATCATGTTCCACCCAAACATTGCTCTGATACTTTTTCAGAGGAACCAACGTGATCTTGCAGCTGGACCTTACACAATTCATTTGGCCTAAACTAACAAAGTGGGAATTATACCCCACTTCAAGAACAGATAGCAATTTGGAGAACATCACAAAGCCAAACAGAGGGGCATTATTATTACAACAACAAGCTTCTCCAAGGCACAGGAGTCCACGCAAGCCTCGCGCCAGCATTTTGCAGCAGCTGCTTTCACAGGGATAAATACAGTTTCGTGGGCAGTTCCATCTGCTGCCCACCAGAAATGGCAACATTGGGGGAAAAAAAAGAAAAAACACAGCAAACCATGAAAACTTCCCAAATCTGTTTTACTCCAGTGATGACATATTCATCCTTCCAGCTGGCTTCTAAGTCACTCAGCCTCCCAGATTTATGCAAAACTATGCAAAAAATTACTTCTTGCCATTAGCTGGATGGAGAGAGGTGATGAGGCAGCAAGAGAAGAAAGGGCACTTGCTCTGACACTACTGAAAAGCCCCAAGTTTACCACAAAGAGCTGTGAAGGAACCTAAGCAGGTTATACAGCAGAAAATCCCGACAGCCTAAGATCAGTATTTTATTCAAGAAGTCCCCTTCTGCTAAGCCAGGTACAGCATGGGCAGCAAGTCAACACAAACACCTGAGTCTTTGGTGGGAAAGCAGCTTCAGATCAATTCCAGATCAAAATCAGATCAATTTGTCACTAGGTTTTGCAGCAGTGATGGACAAAGCCTATGACAACACCTACCTTGTACTTTGATGGGACCTCTGAGAATAAAGCACCCCACAATCCTTATGCACTATGTCCTTTGGTGCATTGTACAAATGTACAAGCCCTTCTTTTTTTCACCCCATCCCACAGACAGGAAAATAACCACAAATGAGATTTTGAAGGAAAGTGTTGTTTCTGGGAATCAGTGAAATTAAAACCACACAAAAATCAGCCCCAAAGCCCCATGTACATGTCTGGGTTGTCTCTTTTTGCTGGCTTTTGGGGCAAGACACTGTCAGTGCACCCCCAATTTCTGCACAACGTCTAAAAATCAAGTTGCCAGCACTGCTTCAGTGGAAGATGCTGAGCTCTGTCCTCCGGGGTTGTGGCTTGGCTGCAACACCCAAAACCACGCACGTGTAACTCCCCATATGTTAAGATAAGCAAATACCTATTTGCAGCTACTGCCAACACCGCTGAAGATGACTCTGTGCTGAGAGCATGAAATCCCTCATCAGATCCTGGAATGGCTCAGGTCGTTGGTTTTCTATAGCTGCTGCCAATGAAAGTATAAACTCTGCCTTAATTGAATTTGACAATTGAAAAGTAAAGACATTTAAAATAACAAATGGCTCCCCAGCCTTCCCTGCAGCAAGGTTAGAGACACTTAATTGAACTTTAGCTTAGCTGCCAAACCAGAAAGCCAGCAAATAAGAAAGCGCTGGGGATACCTGTGCTTATTAAGTTAGTAACTCATTTTTTCTGGAAACAGCTCTGCACTGTCAAACTTTTCTGATGTTTGGGGTTTTTTTCCCCATCACTGAAAAAGCAATGAAAAGAGAAAACCACCACTCACCAAGGACCACAGAGGTACAACTGGCAGCAGCAGCCAGTAAAAAAAAACACCTCAGTAAAAATACTCAGAGCACAACCTCCCCACATTACAGTGCAGATTCCGCTTAAAGCCATGTCCACATGAAATGGAAACACACCACGCACAAGCTGTGAGGCAATTCCACACAGTAGCCCCCTCCATGGGTCACAGTAGATGGGATGGATCCTGGAAGAGCTTTGGGGTCAACATTAGCAAGATGATGTTGAAAAACTGGGAAGGGTATGTGAGACAGCTGTAAAAATTACTGGATGGGAAAAAAGCATCTTAAAATGAGGAACTCGCAGCTCAATCTGTTCAGCTTGTCTACAGACAACTGAGAGGTAACTTGGGTGTAGCATAAAACCCCCTTCACAAAGGAAAACACGGTGCAAAAAAAGGGCTTTGTTATCTCTGCCATGAGGAATGAAAGGCATCACCACCGGGAAGCTGAAGGCAAGAACAAGGGAAGTATTTTTGTACTACGAATCATTAAACTCTTGAACAGCCTCTCAGAGCAGCAAACATTTAATGTCTTGGAAATGCCACGTGAAGTCCAGACATCTTCCTGCAGAGGTGACATGGCGTGCTCTGCTCCGAGACAAGCGGGTAGAAACAGAGCCGCTCACAAACCACTGGGGCAAGGACAAGACTGATTCAGCTGTCACTTCTGGACTGACTTGCTGAACCCACTTGAAGCGATGAACCCAGTGCGGACAGGGAGCGGCACAGTATGTACTGTAAGGTGCTCAGCCATCCCCTAACAGAACCCATCTTCCTTTCCAAAACCAGCTTCTAAGAGAATTGGAAAGATGGGCAGCAGCATCATACTCTGATTTTCTTTGAGGCTTTCAACAGAGGTGAAGTTATAATAGATAATAGTGAACTATGTTCTCTTAATTGCCCTAACACAGTGCTTACCACCGCTGGAGAGGTCCAGGGCACTGCTTTTGGTGCTGCCAGATGCCTGGTGCACCCTCACAAACCTCCTTTTGCTGCTGTTGGGAACCAGCTTGTGCTTTATTGGCTCAGTTGGGCTTCTGTCAAGGCAATGTCACGGACAGTTGATTGCGGCAATTTCCCTTCTTTGCTTTCTCACTTGCAAAGTTAATTACTGAGGGGTATTAAAACACGAGGTAAAAACATTGGCGTTACTTTCTCCTCCTCCAAGAACCAGACGATGTTTTCCCACACTGCATAAAAAAGAGCATCTCTTCTGCCACTTATTAATGTTTCAACATGTTTATTTCAAGCAGTAGCAGAGCTCTTTGATAAGTAATGATCCAGGTATCATAAAAATAGCTAACAAAGGGAACCAGGATTGTCTGGGTGCTCTTCTGTCAAGCCCTTCTCAGAAATGCAGTAATTAAAGGAGAACACACCCATGCTGGAAAAGCTCAGTGAAGCACGAGAAATAACAGTTTGGAAACCCCTCACTGACCTCAGGACACAGTGCTTGGCAATCTGGCCAGCAGCTTTGCCACCAACACCTCACCAGGACTGACTGCCGATGAGCCCTTCTTGGGAACAGCAGGGACACCCTTTGCGCTCAGCTTCCGCAGCGCAGCGCCAGGATCTGCATACAGACATTCATTTTAAGAGCTCATCTTGCAAAATACTTGCTCATTATCACTAACTAACTGGCGATTAAATAATCACATACTTTCATCTCAGATACCAGACAGCTTCCTTTGCCTGGTCTCTGAATTAAAGGGAGAAATTTTCCACATATATGAGAAGCAAGAAATCACATCGTTCTTCTGGCGAGCGCTCCCCCTGCACTGAAATGTTTTCCTATCCTTCCCCAGTAAATCTCAGCTTTAAAAGGTAGATGGCTATCAGGTAACAGTAAAACAGTTCACCCACTGTAGTTCATCCAAATTTTATGACAGAGATACAAAACACTTGGCAGAGGTGCCTTAAAGCTATGGATGCTGGTACTGAGCTCCTGCAACGTTTGCAATGACTCAAAATGATTTAATGACACATCTGCTTTGGGTTTATATTTTTCTGAGCCGCAGGATGTTGGAGGAGCGAGTCTATCAGATTCCTCTTCTGAGTCCCACTTCACAATCTCCCTGCTGAGGGCACACACCGCCCTGCAGAGGCACAGGAGAGATGGAGGGATGGATGGATGGATGTTCTCCAACTTGCTCACCACGCTCAGTCTAACGGGTTTTGTAGGAACTCTAGCAATGCAAACAACATGTGCTACTGGTGGCAACCAGTGAGAAGGTAAAGAAAAATAATTAATGTATTACAGTCAGGGTTTCCAGAGAGCCCTCTAGGAACCAGATCAGCCTGAAATGAGTTTCAAATAGGAGCTCCAAGTCCCAGTTTCAGATCCATCCATTTCAGACAGCACCATGGCAGGTCCCTTAGAGCTGTTCAATGGGGACCCAACACCTTTCCCAACAAAGGCTCCCCTGGCTATACCAGGAACCTGGGTGCTAATACATCCCAGGACACACATTAAAGCTTTGTGCCCAAAGCAGGCAGTGTTAGTCCTAACTACCATACCGGTCTGAGCTTTGCCTAAGGCTCATTTAAACCCTGCTAAAACCCTCAAACAAGGTTTGAAATGCCATAGCTGCAACGCAGGGGATTAGCACTGGTCCTTGTGCAGAGGGGTGAATGCTATTTGCAGCACTGTGTTAATTCCTGATTTGAATTTAGATGATGTTTTAAATAAGAAACAAGCTCAGAATACCCACTGGGAATCTGTGACTTGGATAAACCTTAATAAGTCACTAAATATAAGTTACTATTGGAAAAGTGCTCAGACTGCAGTGCTGGTTGTACAATAATAATAACAGTAATAACAATATTAATGAAGATCCCTTCTCAAGAAAAATAGCATCAGATTGTGTATTATACGGCATGGCTGATGTATTCAGAACAGTACAACAGCATTAATGAGCTCAGCAAGCTCAATCTACAATATACACTCTCGTGAAGAAAGAGAGGAAAGGAGGAAGCTCTACCCAGGGCTTTCCTCAAAAAGGCACTTTCCTCAGCATAAAGCAGGTAGAGCTGGGAGAAGGAAGTTCCCAGCACCGATTCGATCACGACAACAGGAGTGATGAAAACAGCAAAATCCAGACAAACTCTCCCAGCCCCTTCGGATTAACCCATTCTACAGGATTATTTTCCATTCCCAAACAAGTGGTAGTCCAAGCAGTAACTCCAATGAATCCATCCATGATGAGCAGCTAAAAGGAACGCCTCAGCACGTCTCCTAGCTGCCCTGCCAACACCAGCATCAGTGCCATGAGCCACCTTCACAGGTCCCACTTTGTTTTGGTTTATTTTTACATGTAGGTGCTACCAGATATTTACACTGCAGGAGAAATAAAAGTACCCAAACAACTGATTCCACGCTGTCTTACAGGAGACCTTCACATTCATACTTGATTTCCCTCTACCACTAACTCCAAGATGGTGCAGCTTCAACAGATCTCCCCAAGCCAACGGTGTGATAAAATAAACAACAGTCCTACATTTATCTAGAAGTGGGTGGTGGGAAAATTTCCCATGAGTGGAAAGGAAGTTTGGCATCTCAAACTGGATTAGCACACAGCCCACATCTTTACATCTCTCAAAGCATGAGAAAGGCTTTCCAGAGAGAGAAAGCAGCAGCTGCACTGAAGAATTAAATTTAAAATACATTTACTTTCAAAGTCTCTTAACTCCTAATCTTGCACATTGTGGACCTGAGTAAAATGGATGTTCTTTTCTTTTTAAAAAGTCATGCAATTTAATGTGATACTTCCCAGCAGGCTGCATCTGTTTTAAATGTTCGCATTCAAAATGTGAAACCAGTCCCTCCTCCCCCTTAATTTTACCTAGAATTATGAATACTCCATTTGCTAAAGCATATCCTGAACAGATGAGCCTCAGAAAGCCTCTGCCTTAATCTGGGACAATCTTTTGCATCCTTCCAGATACTTCACATTTGGGAAACGCCATGGAGGGACTTGGCAGCTGCAGTCTACCCAGGTACCAGCAGTATAAGGAAGGAGTCTGCAGGCAGAATTTAGGGCTGATGCATGATCTGAGCTTTTATCCTGTGTTTTTGAATGAAGCACCACAGCAAAACCCTCAGAAATGTTCAAAATATGAGCAAACTGGTTTGGAAATGGTTCAAAGCAACAGGGACTCGAGCAGACTCTTGGAGCAGGTGAAGCCTTACAGAGGAAGGGGAGCATCCCATAAGCAAACCGAGACCAAGTGTCTGCCTTGGAAAATTCAAATGATTATAGGGAATCATAAACAGCAAGAATAAGGGAAAACTGAAAACCACATCTCAGGGTAATGCTTCCTCTAGGAGTGAATGCCATAAAATTCTCTAATTTCAAAGGTGGTCAGAAATCTGTAGAGACACACGTGGTCCCTAGAAATATCTCACTGAAAAGAGCGATATAAAAAGTGTAAATCCAAGGTCAAGTATTTCTAGACAAATCACAGACTACTCTAAACACTGATGATGATCAAAAACACCAAAAAGCAGCTTTCGTGGCAACAGATATAGATGTTGCACAACTTTTTGGGGAAAAGATTAACAATATGGTGTGGATTAAGCGAGTTGATGGCATCAGCACAACCCCAGTGAGTGACACCGCCATGCCCAATTCCAGCCAGCACTGCAGCGATGGGCCAGTATGGCCGCCCGAGCGGCACCTCCAGTCAGAGCCTCTGGCTCTTCTGCTCTTCCTCCATAGGCAATACCAATGGAAAATCCCAATTATTTCCACGTTGATTAGGCAATTGTCTGGGTAGCTGGCGGCGGTAGAGACTGAACTTCCTGACATCACAAGTGACTGCTTCTCAAACAAACCCACTTTTAAAATGCCAATTTAAATTCAACACTGGGAAGCACAAAACAACTCCCAGGTCAGGGACAGACCCCTTCTCCCTGTGTGAAGTCTTCAATTCACTTGAGGATCAGGAAAGAAACCTTCAAAGCCTTACAAACAGGTTCCTATAAACACCGACCCAATAATTAAGATGAAAACATAAAGCCAAGCACTGCTACGAGACACAGGGCGGTAACAAAACCAGCAGAGACCTCGAGGAGACAGTACACACTGAGGTACTGGCTGCTGAGGGTCCGGCTCCGGCTGGGACTGCCCGGAGCTTCCCTGCAGCATGTGCAGCTGCACCAGGAATTTCTGCTATTGACCATGTGGCTTATCTCCATACCCAACTGTAATGCTTCCACGGAGTAATAGCCAGTTATTCTGGGGGAATGAAACCCTGATCCCAGCGCGGTCGGGCGATGCAGAGGAATGACAGGGCGGCACAGCATGACACAGCGTGCCCCTGTCTGGGGACTCCCAGACAGGGGCACGCGATTCCACGCGGCGGGGTTACAGGATGGCACTGGACCCCTCAGGGGGAACACTGCTTAAGCCCCAAATATACACTAAGAGCCTAAGAAATGCAGACCTTGGAAAAATCAGGTTTTGGTGTGGCAAAGGATTAAGGAACAAGTATCTAATGTGTTAAAGATGCTCTGCATACAGTAAGTATGGACCCACCACAGGGATGCAGGCTCTAAGAAAGCACATGTAAAAGCCTGATGGAAAAGAAATATACTGCCTACCCCAAGTGGAGCCTAGAACCCTGTGGAAGAAGCCACCATACTCCACCTCCTGCTTCTCCTGGCAAGGAAGAATAAATGCCATCATCAGCATCATGTTCCTCCTGGCAGCAGTGTAGTACACTAATGACTCACTGCCCTTTTTTTTTTTTTTGTAAATATTAAGAGCAGCCAGGATGAGAAGCAGAAATGCTTTACTGGAGAAGAGGCATTCTGAATTTCGAGAGCAGTCAGTTGGGTCAAGGGGGCTAAAAGCCCTGCCAAAACAGCGACTGCCACCTGCAAGATCGGTCTGCTTGGTTGAATCTCAATTGAACCTCTGCTTCTGCTGGTTAAGATGCAATGTTTGGACCAGCTTTGAGCTACAATCTGGAAAGCAAGATACACCTGCAGGGGAGCCAAGAAAGAAGAAAAACCCAGAATTACCGTGTTCCATCTCCCTTGTTCCCAGGGACAGAGGAAGAGCGAGAAGACAGACCACTGATATCAGAAAGTACCTGTGAGGCACCGTTCAGCGTACTGTGGAGGCTTCTGTATTCAAGATTCTTTCCTTTTCTCTAAGAGTCCAACTAATAATAACCATTTCACTGGAGAGTTATGATTTCCGTTACACTAACAATACATTCTTGGCTTTGCAAATAAGATGCATTTCCTTCCACTCATAACAAGATTTCAAGTGTAACATTGAGCTAGTTACACTGACTTGCAAAACTGGAAACAAAAATCTCAGCTCTGAGGATTGGTTTTGGCATTGGGGTTTTTTTTGTTTGTTTGCTTGTTTTTTTGGGTTTTAGAATGTTCCTGTTTTTTGTCAAATTTGCTGCTCTCCTTTCTCACTTTTTGGACCAGGATGCATCAACACCTCCATGCCAATACAACAAGACTGCTGTAAACAGACCCCCATCTCTGGCAACAAAGCCCACCAACACCCCAATTCCTCCAGAACCTCAGACTTGGTGGCCTCAAGGACGATAGTCAGTGCAGGAGGTCTGGGGATTTGCCCATTTTTCAAAGCAGGACCCAAACCTCATTTCCCGTGCTTCACTTTCCTTGGTCATGAAAGAGGAGGATAAAACCAGCAGCAAATGCAAGAGCTACTGAAAGAAAAAATAATTTCTTAACCCCAAATCATCACTGCGATGGCACCGAGAGCAATGAGTGGTGAGAAGCAAGATGCCAGGGCACCAAGAACCAAGATCCCTTTCAGGAGGCTATTTGCAACAGCACTCAAAGACTGAAGCTGGGAGATTAGTTAGCTATTTTATGTAAGAAAGATTGCTTGAATAATCAGTTTTTCTGATGTTGCCATGTCTTTTCATTTGTTAGTGTGAAGCATAATTGCTTCTTGTAAAGTTGAATGACTTTAAATTAGATGGAAAGATGGTCATTGCAATGATAATTTTGAACATTCCCAAAGTTGTAGGTTTATAAATATAGGCTGAAATGAGATGGAATAATTAATCTGGCAACAGTCACTTAATTTGTCCCTTTCTTTTGTTTCTTTCTTGCTCCACGCCTTTAGGCTACACCAGGACGCATGTCCGTGGGAAATGAAAAGCAGGAAAATAAACAGATTTATTGAGATCAAGCCCTTTGCCAGACCTGGACACTTTCAATGCAGGCCACACCAACGCTAAGCCATGGTTACACTGAAATTAATTCCCCATGTTGCCTCTAATGCTTGTGTTTGTCACTGACCCAAATATTACTGTTTGGTTGTATCCGCTCTCCAAAGAGCCACCGATGTCACAGACTCACCCCAGCTGGAGGGAGCCCTGTGCCCCCCATCTGCAGCTGGACCTAGGCAGGTTGCTCGGGGCTTTCTCCAGCCATGGCTTGAAAACCTTCTGAGAGGAGACGGGATCAGCTGATCCCCCACCCTGCCAACTTCCTCCACCTAAGAATCATAGAATCATAGAATGTCTAGGGTTGGAAGGGACTCACAGAGGTCATCTAGTCCAATCCCCCTGCAAGAAGCAGGGACACCCCCAACTAGACCAGGTTGCTCAGGGCCTCATCCAACCTGGCCTTGAACTGGCCAGGTCACCAGGGATGGGGCATCCACCACCTCCCTGGGCAACCTGTTCCAGTGCTCCACTACTCTTACAGTAAAGAACTTTTTTCTAATATCCAATCTAAATCTAAAAGAGGTATAATAATCCTGATGACTATCACTCTCTGATTCAGCTGGGCTTGGGCATCATGCATTTTCCCCTCTCTCTGCTGTACCCATCTTTCCCAAATTCCTGCCTTCCTATTTCTTTTTTCTCCTTACCAAAGGTCTTCCCACCTTCCTGGCAGCACCCACCACCCTGACTACAGGAATTCTGCAGTTGGCATTTACACACCAAGGTACCTGGCAGCACCTTTTATCTGGAAATGCAAAGCTGCTCTCGGATGAGCCCGGAAGAGCCCTGCATGGGGAGAAGGCAGTGTCTGATAAAGCACAGAGGAAGCAAAGAGCAGAAGAGACCCCTGCATGCTGCCTTGGATCAGCAAACAACTTCCAGCCACTTGAAAACTTAAGGGGGGGTTTGGGGTCATTTCTTCTTCCTCGAGGGTGCTCCGCTCTGCTTCCAGCCCAGGGATGATGAGAAGACCGACGATGAAGATGACGCATCAGGGAGAAGAGATTTTAGTAACTGGGGCGGAGGAGAAGAGGCAGCAAGCCGTGGGAGGAGGAGGAAAAGGAGCCTATATAAAGCAGCAGAATTCAGAAACAGTCAATGCTTTCTTAGAAAAGAGGAATGGAAGAGGGAGAGAGCAAAGTTCGGTGAATTTTGGAGCTGCCTCGTACAACACAGAAGTGAGCCAAGACCCAGCCACATCTCGCGACAACACCCATCCCATGGATCTAACCCAAAGCCATAGAATGTCCACCCTGCCACCTGTCTCGAGTGCTCGAGGAGATTTTCAGGCCCTGCTCCCACACGACTGCAAAAGGCAGGATTTCAGTGGCCTCCTGAGGTCTGAAATTCAAGAAAAGCCTTTGCAGAATTATTTTTGCAGAAAACCAAAAGCTTCTGCCTTTGTAGAAACCAAAGCTTTACTGGCCAGAAGCATGGGGGTCATAAAATGGGGCAACACAGGGCATGCGCCCCACCCCAGCAAAGGGACAAGCCCTGATACAGTTTCTGCCTTTCAGACTGCACCAAATGAACTAAAGCCTCACCGACCTTCCAGCACAGTCTAGAGAGATGTAAAACTGGGGAAGGATTGAACCATGGGAGATGGTGGACCCAGGAGCTCATCTGGCTGAGTGTCTCATCCCACAAGACCCATGCTGCTCCATGGGTCTGAAAACTCCTGCTTCACTCAGTCCGGGCGATGGAGGTTTCCACCAGTGCATACAGAGACAAAATAAATGAAGAAGCAACTGCTGCACCATGCTCAATTTTGTGTACAAACCTGCATACATAATTAGAGCAGCCTGTACAAGCAAAGCTCAAAATTAAGTCAGTAACTTCTACTGTTACTTGATTTTGGCACATCTCGCTTTCCCACTTGGCATCCTTACGACGTCCTTGGAAATGACTGAGATAACAGTCTTGATCATCGACCAATTGTTTCTTGTAAATACACGTGTGCACACCAGATACACCACCTAGTACCTGCTGTACAGTTAATCTCTGTGGCTGCACAAAGCACTCACCCGATTCCAGCAGAGCCCTCAGACCTGCAGCCCACCTCCAAGCCTGCCACGCCAGTGTGCCAGGCACTGTTTTCTCGTCCATTCACACGATGTGCTTCCAGGACTGGCACACATCTCCCAAGAGCCTTCCCAAGCACACACAGTACTGCTCGGAAAGCCATCATGACAGATAACAGTGCTCTCATGCCAAGTACAAGTTATCTTTAACTTACAAACTGTAGAAAAAAAGCCTTAAAGTAATACAGCTAACCAGAGGTTCCCAACGTCTGTCCTAAGAGGTGGGAATCCCTCCTTGACTCATTAAGGCACTCCCGTACACATCCGTTTTAGCATAAATCATCACCTTGATTTAAATAGGACTTCTGCATTTAAACAGCTCAAGGAACCGACAGCCCTGTTAGCGCTTGGACTGAAACGTGGGGCCCTACCACCAGAAAGCCAGCTCACTGAAACGTTGGGGCCCTACCACCAGAAAGCCAGTTCACCACCCTGTGGATAGCTCCTGGACAGCATCAGCTGCAGGAAGCACCAATCACCGCTGCCTGTTTGGGGCAGGGGAGGGCTCTGCCCCCCATCCTGCCATAGGACACAGGTGGAATCACCACAACAAGGGGCCCTTGCGGCAGCCAGACACCTCAGGTTTCCTGGACAGGCTCCTGCTTTAATGGGCTGCCTTCTGACTTGTCCCAGAGTCAACTGCACGTTCACTCTCTGTTGTCACTGTTTTGCAGTAAGCTCCTGCAGAAGCTGTACCACTCATCCCAAACCCAAGGCCAACTCGGTTACCCTCAGTCCAGGCACAACTCTCACTCCCGAGAATCCCTATCTCTAGGCCAGTATGGTACAAAAGCTAATCAACACTCTACAACTTGTTAAAAAATATAAAAAAAAAACCCCAAAAAAACCCCACAAATGAAAAAGCTACTTGGACTTATTAATAGCCCCAAAAGACCCATGGCCGAAATTCCCTCCTTGCCAGTTCTGGAGCTGCTCCCTGTCCGTTCCCCTGCACACACCAAGGTCCCACTGCTCTCTCCCACGTTCAGAGCCATCAACCTGACCCAAACCAAAGGTTTGCTTCGCTAAGAGATGGAGAGCAATTTTAAAAGACACATGTCCACAAATGCCAGTAAACTGCTAATTTCCATTTCACATATAATTGGTGGGAAAAAAAATAAAGACGCATGGCCTTTACATGGCCTTGCTACAGAGGGCAGCAAAAATTTACTAGCAAAGGGCAGTA
Organism: Heliornis fulica; assembly: GCA_013399135.1. Lineage (NCBI taxonomy): Eukaryota > Metazoa > Chordata > Aves > Gruiformes > Heliornithidae > Heliornis > Heliornis fulica. The sequence continues at coordinate 779,173 of VXBZ01005662.1, read as the reverse complement.
TTAAAGCCTCTTACTCCTAAAATTTTATTACTATTACATAATACACTATCATGCCTTTACTAGCATGCTGTGAAATGCTGTCATAAATATTTAAACTGCAGTGGCAGAGTAAGCGAGCTGTGGGTCACTTGGGTTTGTGTTCTCTGCCGCTTGCTCGCTCAGGCCCGCGGTGAAGCGAGCATTGCTGCGCTGGAAAGCGCCGCCTGTGAACCAAACCACATGCATATACCTGGCTTCAAGTAGAGTGAAAGGAATTTAAACGTGTTATCAGAAGATCTTTCTAACCTGGGGCCTCTTGTGGTCGTCATCATCAAGCTTGTCATCAGTGATGCCCCCCAAAACACTTGCCTGACTGCATTAGTTATTACATTTGATAGCTTTATAGTATTATTTGAAGCTTGCTATTTACCCAGTTATACAAGACCCAGCGGCTTAGAGCCCTCTCTCTGTCTGGGCTGCAAATCTGCGCAACTACCTCCAAAATAGTCCAGATTTTATGACCCGTTAAGCTTAATGATAAACCCTTGGATTTATGTTCCGGGCTAGCGAGCAACGGGAGATCAAGGGCTAAGCTTTGATTTATTTGCAAGCCAAGGGAGATGGTTATTTCTGTATTTTTTTTTCTCCTCATTTGCCATGATGACTGCAATTCTTTGCTACGACCTCATGGCACTTTTTAGTCTTATTTACATGACAATCTATAGCACTCTTGCTCCTTCCAAAGTACTGACAACAGGTTAACTCCTCTCCCAGCACGACAGAAGCATTGCTGTAGTGGTTTTCCATCCTCTGCCCAGCCTAGGCAGCAGATCCTGCTACAGAGATACTAACTCCAGTTCTTCTCAGTGGCACTGAAAGCAGTGGTTTTCAACCCACAAATGCCATAGGAGGTGGGGGAATGGTCTGGGAAGGAAGGCTGTCCTGCTGCGCACGAGCTTTATACCTTTGTGGGGCTTTACATACTATGCCTGGAGTGGAGATGAATTCTGTTTCATGGTGCTTTAAGCAGCCTGTACTGTGGAGAGATGCTGGTATCACAGCCCAGTACCTGCTTTTGGTATAAATCTCATTATTGTAACAGTTTCTATGACAAGTCTCCGGAATCAAGAGATTGCCAGAAAATCTCCAATTTGCTCTCCAAATTTACTTTAAAGGGAAATAAAGAGAAAATTAAATGCCCCGTGTGACAGGCAAAAGCCTCAAGAAATGGTCTGTAAGGACCACAAATGTTCAAGCAAGGAGTTTCACACCTGCCTGGCTTTAACGTTCCCAGCATAACCCCAGGCTGTGCGTATTTCACAGCCTGACGCAAGGGCAGGTGGCGCACCATGGAGTGACAGGGTGAGAGATTAGAGAAATGTTAAAGAATAGCATGATATCACAAAGCTAATCACACCTCAATTTTACTTTCTTGAAAGATTATGACATCTGTTTGACCATGCTGTGCAGGTTAACTAGTACTACTCAAGTAATACTGAGAAAGGGTGGAAAAAGTAAATACTAAAGGGCAATTTTTCAAGTAGCTCAAACACACAGAGCAAAGCAGATGCCTACAGTACAACAGAACCTTGCCAGGGGAACAGAGCATTATCCAGTCTTTGTCTTGACTGACAGCCTGACAATCTTTCATCTATTTTTTAAAAAAAGCCTTTAAAAAGCATTATTAACAGGAAAATAGGTGATAATTGCTAAGTCCATAAAAAAAATAGTTGTAGCTTAATTTTGAGATCAATCAGGACATCTGACTACCTTTCCTACACAGAATTGGAAACTGAAGATAAATAGCAAGATGCTGTTACATCAGTAAAAGAGAAATGTGAAAGAGCAAAATAAACAGGAGGAGAAACACACACTGGAAAATGGCAAAAGTAATGGGATGGAAAGACACAGAAACCCTTTAACCCTCAGCTAAACATCTTCCACAAGTAGCAGCATCAGATCGTTGCACAAAAAAACACAATGATGAAATACTGTGGACCAAGTCCCACCAGTCACTGAGGAAAAAGTGAAAATGCTTTTGTAAGCGGAGGTTTATAACAAATATAAGCCACATCACACACAATGCCAGGGGTTTGTTGTACTGGTGAGGTCCAAACTCAGACTGGACTGCCCAAGGAGAAAGGAGCCCTGGTTTTAACGTGAGGTTGTCATAGCAAACCTTTCTCTTGGAAGGCAGCAGCCCTGCTGACTGGCAGCACACTCCATACTCCTCTTCCCCAAAGGAGGAAAAAAATCCATTTATTGTTAGCTTGTTAAAAGATTGTAAGTCTCTTTTCAGCCAGAAATGCTCTGCATCAGTGTTTAAATTATTTACCTCATGCCTTGTACTTCTTAGGTACTTGGAAAAGCCCTACTTACTCTCCCTGTGAATCTTGGCTGTGCACAGAGCTGGTCCTCAAAGAGACTGGGCAGGGAAAGCAGGGGCAGAGGACAGACATTGCATTTTTGGTAATTTCACTATGGTATCTCTAACAAAGTGAAAAATTAGGGACACGGTCATGTCCCCCATAAAAGCCTTGCCTCAGGAAAGCATTTCTCCTGCTTTCCAGGACCAGGCCTCAACTCTCGCTTCCATCCAAGCAAAGGCTTCTCCTGTCACACCCCCAGGAATAAATCCTCCGTGGCACACAAGGCACGTGGTTTTGCACGTGTCTCCCCAGCGTGGTCTTTAGGGTATGCATTACGTCATCCGCTTTAAGCCGAGTCCCATCACCGACACGCAGTTCTGGCATGAGAGCTATTGGCAATATCCACTTTTATTCGCTGCCAGCCCCTGCCCAGCTTCCAGTATGACAGGGCTCCTTCCATCGAGCCACATGAATGCAATCACATACATCCAAGCATGGGATTTTTCCCATTTGTTTGCTTTTCTTCTTCTCATCCTTCGTTTACTGTCCTAAAAACGTCAGAACAGAGAGCGAGAACTTAAAAGGCAATCACCACCTGCAACCATCACAGCAACACTAAGATATTTTGGCAGCCAGGCCACCCTCAGCACATGCTTAGCGGGCCTGGAGCGCTTGTGCTGGGAAGATGCAACACGCTGCCCAGCTCTAGTCACTTCAACCTCCAGTACAAAACACGGGAGCACCCGGAGAGCAGGCAATTGCTCAGACCACAGCCATCACCACCTCAGCACCAAAAACACCTTTCCCACTGGCACCTTGGCCTCAGCTGCAGCTCAGCCATGGGTGGGTTTTTTTGCCCTTTGATTTTTCTTTCCCTGCAACAGAAAGCATAAATAGGATGAAGCTTTTCTATTGGGAAACAAGGAGTACAGTGCACGCAAGAGAAATCTTTGTACCGTTATTCTTTCCTGTGTGCCTCAAAGTCTGGGATAGAGGCACAGCTCAAGGTGCATTTACTCCCCGCTCATCGTGCTCTCAGGAAAGCCTTCCTACTTCTTCGGCCTAGAAAATCATCCCTTTCTATAAAACACAAACCCAAACACCATCCAAAGCCTATGAGAAATGCAGCAAATCCATTGCCTTTTGGGTCTCTACGCTCAAAGTAGAGACAAGTTTAATAGATGAAAACTCAAGTTTCTGTGGCAAAAGCAGAATTTAGTTGAAAAAAAATGCACTATTTCAGCATTCCTGCATTTTTCTTACTTCTCATGCAGAATTCAGTCACCACCCTTTTGTATCATATCTCATTTCTATGTCCTTCAGCTCTACCCTAAGAGCCCTTCTGTGAGTAGCACCTAGAAGATTCATGAAAAAATATCTTTTAAATGTATTTATTTATGTGGCCCAAACAATCCGACAAGGCATTAAACAATGTTTTCATAATCCTGCAACTCAACGAGCTTCTCCATCTCAGGACCAGATAGTTCTGCACCTTCAGAAGAAAGAAACACCCAACAGGACGAAAACTGCACTCACCCCTGAAAGTGCTTTTCAAAAGCAGTTATCGTAATCCCTCCTGTTACCGGGAGGGAAGCAGTGGCACTGGGAGGTTAAACAGCTCCTGGGAGGAGGCTCAGCGAGCAGCACAGCCCGGATTAGACCTGTGGAGCCTCCTGACTACCAGCTCCACGCTGGGTCCACAGCCTTAAATAGCTGCAGTGCAAGTAATTAGCTCTGTCCTCTGTGCGTGTGTCTAACTTGGGGAGTGGGAAAGACGGAGTTTAACTTAACGATACAGAAGAGTCTACAGAGAACCCCAGGAGGGGAATCTGCAGTTTATAATAACTACCACTAAACACCATGTATGAGGGCAGGTTTTACCGCCACAGCTGGGGAAGGGTGCCTTCTAGGCACATCCAGGGTTTATGGGCTACTGCCAGGATCATTCTTCTGGTGTCTATTTGTTGTAGTTTTTGTCTGTCAGCACTTCTTTTGTCCTCTCCTGTGGCACCGGTGATATCTCTATCCTTCCCTTTCCAGGGTACCTTAGCTGGTAGGAAAACACCAAAACTTTTCCCAAGGGAAGGGTTTAGTGACACTTCACGACTTTATTAACATCATTATGTTTGTGTTACTGTGTATTTCTACAGGGATATCTGATCCACCAGTGGTGACTGCGTATGTCTGCTTCCACTATTCCCTTGCCTGTAGCTGCAGTATCCCTTTTACTTCTACAGATGCCTCCAGCAGGGAACAATAAATCTAAAGCACGGTCAGAAAAGGAAAAATCTCTGTTGCTATTTTTGGCATGTAAGTTCTTTGGCTTAACCTATTTTTGGAAGAGCATCTTTGTTCAGCAAAATCAAAGCTCCCACCCCTGTGACGCCGGAGTGGCATGCCCTGCCGCAGGCAGGGCCCTTCACTAGCGGCAAACTAACAGCAGCGCCAGTGTGCGGAGCAAAGCCAGGAGGGCCCAGGAGGGAAAACGATGGGAGATGGGATTTCACTTTTGCTCTCCATCAGTGTGAGCCCCTGAGCAGTCACACCACTCCTCTCCACACTCCTCTCCTCTCTTTGGCTGTCCTCAGCCCAGCACATGGCATATGCACCAACAAGATGGGCGCACCTCATGCCGTGAGCTCCCACAGGTGAAAACACATCTCACTACACACCCCTACAGCCTCCAGCTCTACCAGGACCCTGACTTTGGTGGCTGGTGGGCTATAAGAATTAAATTGGTCTAAGTACAGCTCATGTTTTAACAAAAGCTTTGTCTATGGGCTAAGAAATGTCAGAAATGGGAAACAGCAGCCCAGCCTGGGAAACAAGGAATGCGACACTTAATTCAGACCTTTCTGTTTATCTGTTTTGATTTTAAGAGATATTCGTCGTCTGTCTGCTCTGAAACACAATTACCTTTGCACTTCCATCAGATGCCCCTTCCGAAAGCAGCAGCACTGACACAGCCCAGCATAACAAGCAGTTGGAAAAGGCTCAGCACAACTGGCTTCACGTGTGGCAGCTGGCTCTGCACAACGCGAGGGGAGCACACGCTTCTTGCTGCGCTCACAGGCTCTGCTTGGAAAGGGACAACCTTTGAACCTTTAGGGCATCAGACCTGGCTCCAAGCCGACACTTTGTGCCAGGGCTGCAAGCAAGGCACAGCTGAACCACATGCCACAGCACATCTTAAGCCCCCAAGCCAGAGTCCTGCCCTCAGAGCTGTTTCTCCCCAGAGAAACAACCAAAAAAAACCCATAAAACCCTATTAATTTTGATAAAAAATTTACTGTTTTCCTGGTTGTGGGGTCAGTCCTCCAAGGCAGTGGTGCTGGGTTTGGTGACAGGCAGGCTGAAGCACCAGCACTAATAGCAAGCCTCTGGTGAATCTCTATGGGCTAATGGATGAAGGGCTTAATTAGTTACCTGAATGTTAAATATAATTAGAGTGCACTGAAATTTACTCTAAGTGGTTTGTTGGGGTTGGGTTTTTTTTCCCTTTAAATGGCCTCAGAGGTAACTGGGTTTTGGTGCACAGACATTAAAGTTTTTGAAACCTCCCAGTTTTCCTTTGAGAATGAAGGAGATGCAGCTGTACTGCACATCAGGCGACACTCCAACGCACCTCATTGCCACCCAGAGCTGAACTTAATGGGGGGGAAGCTGTCTCAAAAATACCAAGCTTTATATCTGGAGAGAAAGGAGATACCCAGTGAAGCTCAGAGACAAACCCATACCAGGCACCTGAGAAGCTACAGGGGAGGAAGCCACAGGAACCGGAGCTCTACTGGTGACGCCATCATGTTCTGAGCAAATGAATGTAACACTTTCACATCACTATTGAGAGTAGTGTGGAAATGTTTAACAGATTAGAATTAATGGGGAATAAAAAGGACAACAGGGTGCAACTGGGAGACAGCAGAAGGTGTATGCCCTCCAGGGGTGGGGGTATTAACCACCTGAATTTTCCATCACAGCACTTCTGGTTTCACCTGGCTGCCTCAGAAATGCCTTCGGTCAGACTCCAATGCCAGGAGCAGGGTACCCCAAAGAGGTATTTTGAGATGAGGTTACTGTGCACATCAGTAGCTCCCTGGCAGCGGGAACCCACCAACACCAGTTAGCAGTTTAGACGTGCACCAAGCAGCAGACTCCTGCGTGCAGCTCTTGCAAAGTAAACCAGTAAAACTGGAGTGAATTTGCGTATTTGAGCAAGCAGAGCCAAACACTTCAGATACTTAATTGGAGGAGCTTCAAAGCAATAACTGGATTTAAGTGTCAAACATGAGGGTGATCAGAGAGGAGCGGCAGAGATACAGAGGCCCCTCTGCTCAGTTTCTCCTCTTCTTTTTCCATACCTCCCTGAAACAGCACAGCACACCCGACAGACCCATGCCTGTGGATTCTGGGCTTCAGCCATGTGAGCAGAGTCTTCTCTGAACTCAGCTTTAAACCCAAATTATATACCCCAACTGACACCACAAAGACCTGCTTGCCTTCCCTGATCCAGCAGCAAATCTGCAGCAGGGGTGACGCAAAGTAAGGCAAAACTCATCACTGTTGTGAGCACGGCGAGAAGTTTGTTCTCAGCTGATTGACAGGAGGAGTTGAAACTAGCAAGCAAGCTTCTTGCAAAACATTTCATTTCCCAAATATTAGTTTTCAAAGCAATAGCTGCACAAATAACTGTTACTTTGGAAAACAGTTGGGAAGTAAGATACTTTGCGAGAACCTTGGTCATGACTTGTTTCCATTTTAGAACTAATTGGCCATCACAATGCTGAGATTTCACTGAAAGCCAGACACTCAGCTACTGTATTTATGCCTGACAAAGATGTCTAGATGGGAGGGAGGGAAAAAAAAAACACAAAAAAACAAAAAAAAACAAAAAAAAACCCCTGCTGCTGGGAAGCAAACAGGGGTGGCCAAAGCAACCAGAGAACACAATAAGAAACAGGATTTACTGGGTCTGGCTCTGCTGAGGCAGGGGAGGGTCGCCAAGGTGATTCACTGATGACTTGTAACAGGATTCTCCACAACAGGACCACCATGGTCTCCTCTCCATGCCATCACTTTCCCTGCACAGAAATGACCACACTGAGCCCCTCCACCAGTCACCACAGTTGAAGGACACATGTGCACGGTGACCTGCTGCGTGCATGGTGACCTGCTAGCTCTCGTTTCCTTAATAAGGTTAAAAACTGCAAGTGAGTAACAGCACATGGAGCTTCTGCACAAAGGCGAGGTAGGACTATGACAGCTGGGTCCAAACTATTCTGATGGAAATGAACCTCTGCTTGAAAGCACAGCTTCACCTGGATCAAAACCATTTGTACAAATGTTTGCAGAGGGAGAAGGAAAGTTTAGCTTCACTGTCTGCGTGAGAGTGTCTTTCCCTCAGTTCAATCCATGCTTGAACACAGTTTATCTCCAGGTAACGTGCTTGATAGCACGAAAACACAATTCCATGATGAACAAAAACCTTACACCAACCTGAAATGAGCTACAAGCAAAAAACCATGGCTGAATCACAGAAACAGCCAGTACAGCACACCAGAGGAGTGACTGCCAAAGCTCTACCCAGCACAGCAGCAGCTCTGAAGCCAATGTCCTGCCCCACGCTTCCCTGGTCCCTCCATCCCCACCTGCAAACCAGGAGAGCAGCTACTCTTCACGGCAGGACCAACACATCACTAATAACCACACAGCACGATCACCAATGCTTCAGAGGGAAAAAAAACCCAAACAAGCAATGCCAAAGGCCATTTTGTGAACCTCAAACTGAAACAGAAAAGCTCCTACAGCTTCTGCTCAATCTGGCTCCTGGGGTGCGATGTCCAGGAAGCCCTGTGACACTAAACCCGCTCTCCATGTCGGAAACCTCATTCTCAGGAGTGAGGAGCAGCTCCCTAACACCTCCAGATGTACCCTCCACACAAGAAGACCTCTGTCCCTGCCAGCAGCAGTGATGCTCACAGCCATCTCTAACAGTGGCTTCAGGGCAGGGGCGTGTGGCCGCTCCCCTGTTTTCAAGCAGCTTTTAAGTTTCACGGCACAATAAAAGCAATAAATGAGAAGCGATGATTCTCTAAGTGGCATTGACACCGCAAAGGGCACAGAGATCCATCTCAACACAGCAACCGACTCTCTTCCCTCGTTCTACAAGCGCTAAAGCACGTAAAAGAAACGGCTGTAAAAATGAGGGACGGGCACCAGCACGGCCCCTCTCCCTCCGGCGGATACGTTATCCTCACCGGCAAGGGCAGCCCGTTCGGTCTGTCGCGAATATCTGAGCAGACACCACCAACTCCCCATTGTTTACCTTGGCAAAGCCGAGGCGACCGCGGGCATCTCCAGCCCTTTCCAAGCGGGGAAAGGAGCGGCGTGAGCGGGGCGCAGCTGGGGGGCTCGGCTGGCTCCGGGTACCGGCTGGCTCCAGGTACCGGCTGGCTCCGGGTACCGGCTGGCCCCGAGACCCACCGGCACACGGGATCACGCCGAGTTGGAGCAACTTCCTCCGGGCAGACCCGGCAGCGGCCGGAACGCCTCTAGAGAGAGAGGGAGCCGCTGCCGGGGGCAGCCCCGGCGAGGGCTTCAGACACTTAAAGCACAACCGGCTCCGCCGACCCTGGCGGGCGCCTCCGACACATTGGCCCGGAGCGCCCGGTCGCCCGCAGCAGCTCCGCGCGCCCCGCACAGGTGTGCGAGGGGATACC
>VXBZ01005662.1:744638-769853 GCA_013399135.1 Heliornis fulica | reverse complement strand
GGCCACCGGACCGATAGAACCACATGGCCACCGGACCAATCGGCCCATTCTTACGGCCACCGAACCGAGAGGCCAATCCTTACAGCCACCAGACCAAGCAGCCCATCTTCACAGCCACTGGACTGATCAGCCTGCACAGCCACCGGACCAGTTGGCCCATCCTTACGGCCACCGGACCGACTGACCCATCCTTACGGCCACCAGACTGATCAGCCTGCATAGCCACCAGACTGAGTGGCCAGCCATGCCTGCCCAGGCACCCACCCATCGCCCATGCACACTGGCACCAAACCGTGCTGCTCTAGATCCAGCCACTCACCCCCAATTTATGTACCCATCCACCAAGTCGCACACCCACCCGTGCACCAATCCACGCTGCCACCCAGACCCCAACCCACACACCCATCCCCGTGCCTGCACGTTACCCACTAATGCATCCATGCTCTGCACTTGGACCCTGGTCTTTTTGTGAAGATACTCCACAAGCAACTGTGCCAACCCACTCTGCTAGCCGAAAGCCGCTGGTGAGGCAAGCAATGGGAGGCAGCAACCAGAGACACACACCCACCAAGCCCCCTGCGTCCCGAGTAATGTAGGTGTATTACTGATGGCAGTTTGTCCCTGCCTCCGAAAGCGGCACTACGCCTACAGTTTTGTACAATGTTCCAGACAGAAGATGAAGATTGCTGGTAATAAAGGTCCATATTGGTCTTTCCTGTGCTAAATGAGGAGGGTGATGACGGTGTGTGCTCATGGATGACCGTCACCTGTCCCTGCCAGGAAACACTGCGCAGATGGCACAGTGTTTTTTGGAGGCACCTGCAGCAGCAGATGCTCAGGAAGAAAAGACCTGAAGCCGGCTTGACTGATACAGCCCTGACAGTGATCTCATACCTAATGATGTCACATTAAATGACATTAAAACACCATCCATGTGTGGGAGCAGAGAGGATACAGCAGGAACAGCTTGAAGGAAAGGGTCTGTGTTGGTACACCATGGGACAGCTGTGCTGGGATGGGCAAAGCAGCACCCAGCCACTCCACTGCCCCCCCCACCCCCCACCACTTCCCTGCCTCGGCAGAGCCGAGGCCTGTACAGGTGTCTGACATACAGAATCAGAGAACATTAGGAGTTGGAAGGGACCTTGAAAGGTCATCTAATCCAACCCCCCCGCCCGAGCAGGATTACCTAGACTAAATCACACAGGAACATGTCCAGATTGGTCTTGAATGTCTCCAAAGAAGGAGACTCCACAACCTCTCTGAGCAGTCTGTTCCAGTGCTCTGTCACCCTCATGGTGAAAAAGTTCCTCCTTATATTCAGATGGAACTTTCTATGTTCCAGCTTGGACCCATTGCCCCTTGTCCTATTGCTGAAAAGAGCCTGGCTCCATCCTCCTGACACTCACGCTTAACATATTTATAGACATTAATGAGGTCACCCCTCAGTCTCCTCTTCTCCAAACTAGAGACCCAGCTCCCTCAGCCTGTCCTCATAAGGAAGATGTTCCACTCCATCATCTTGGTAGAAGCACTACAGGAAGACTATAACAACACCACACCCGGAGCGGGCTCTTCCATTACCCTTAACATTTGCTTCTACCTCCTTTTGTTTACTTTCCACACAACCACTGCCCTACCTAACGCTGCGAGACGATGCAAGCTCCCTCTGGCCTTCGCAGCACACAGTGGTGGGCACTCTGGTGGGCTCTCGCTGGGAGGGCAAAGTGCCCTCTCTGGCCTCAAGGCCAGACATGGCAGCACTGGGCAGCACCAGCACGAGCAGGGGCCAGAAGCCTTGTTGGAAATCGTGAGCCCTTGTGGGATGTTTGGGAAGGATGGCTTTGGAAAAAAACAACCCACAACACAAATGACAAACAGAAAACTCCAGCAAAACCCAAACCAGGATAAAGCCTTAACTTAAAAAAAAATGTTAAAAAGTTTTGGGCTTAAGTCCTCGCAGAGCTGAAGCCTTTCAGCATTAGACTAGAAATAACGTGGGATGAGGCAGTGAAGGTTTCCCTGCTCTGAGTCAGCATGAATGACATGTGTCTGTACAGCGAGGTGTTGCGTGTCACATCTTGGCACTGTACATATGGCTTCTGGCAGGGGAACAAAGGGAAATCAAGTCTTTGTTGTTTTGTCTTTAGTCTCAAGTGTGATTTGGAGGAAATTGGCTCAGCGAATTGGCAAAATGGGCTGACGACTGCCAAACTGCAGCGCTGCTAGAGCGGCACAGCACCATGCAGGAGTGTCAAGGGAGGGAGGGAGCTATAATCCCCTCCATCCTGCACAGTGCTGGGACAAGGGGTAGCAGAGAGGTTCAGTAATGTAAACCCAACGAGGCTCACACTGGAGGGAGTTGGATGCATCCGCTGGTGCTGGAAAATCCGGTCCCACTGTGTATCCCCAGAGAGCTCTGGGCTCCGTAGTGATGGCTGAAGCTGACAAGAAACGAGACAACTAATGTGAACTTTAGTTCCTCCAATACTGTCAGCTGAATACCTGAAGGATGAACTGGACTATTTAATTCCTTCAATCTGAAAAGCAGATGTACAAATACATACACACACCCCAAAGCTTTAAAAAAAAAAAAAAAAACAAACCACAAAAAGGTTCATTTTGCTTTTGGCTTATTCTTACCCATTATGGTATGAATCTGAAATTTGGACCCTCAACTCATTGTATCTGCGCTGAGCTGGAGCTGATGCAAATGAAAGGAGGATGAAAAATACAAACTGTTCTTTTTCCCCAGAAAAAGATCATTCATTTTTTAAAAACTTATCTGCGGTATTTGTTTAAAATGCAATAATTTTAAATTAAATCTGAGTCAATGGCACGAAACACTACAGACTAAGTTTCACTGTAATATAATAGATAGAAATGAAACCTCTGCAGGGACTGAAGTATTTGCTGAACCACCTGGATCAGGAGGTTCTTGAGACTCCAGGTCTGTTACAAACAGACCTGTTTCTCCTCAGGATGCACAGAAATATCTTTCTTCCCTTCCATTCGCTCCAAGCTGAGAAAACCATGAGGGACTGAAACCAAAGAGAGGAGGCTGTGACACTTTCCCCAGTACGAGCTTTTACAAGGATACAGTGATCAGAAATGACCGGCTTGCTGTTGAGTGGTGATGATTCTTCTGCTCAAAATTCCCACTGAAATGCAGGAGTTTTGAGAACTGTACCCTTCCCCTTACCCCACCTGCCCGTCATACTTAAGATGATAATGGGATTTAAATTCAGGCATAGTAATTATTTAACGTTTCTTGCTCTGCTCTGCAGTGCACCTTGACACAAATTAACATCAAAATTAAGTCATGAAGAAGAGGTGTCAGTCACCAGTTGGGCATATGAAATGAAAAACAAAAAGTAACTTTGGGCTTAACATGCAGATTCTTAAATAAATATGGTAATAGTGTGCCCTGATCACAAGGGGAAAAGAGCACAAGGCTCCAGCGAGGATGTATCAGTTGTTCCTTAAGAAAATAATTAAAAAGTACAAATGAAGAACAAGATTAATTTAAATAATCAATTTTGTGTTTCCTGACAGATTATTTAAATCAGGATGAAAATAGTTGATTAAAGCCCCTCATTTAAATCAGTGCCCCTTAATGAGAGTGGAAGCCTATGCACTAAGCCCATAATAGTAATAAAAGCCTCTTCAGAGAAGCAGTAGCTTTCACAGGAACACTTCCAGGGCTGGAAGAAGATCGCCCTTCCTTTGGAGAATGAAATATATCTCACCAAACTAAGCAATTTTTCTCCCCTAAACTACCCCATAAAAATAGCAGAAATGAGGCAGTAAGTCATTGGAAATTCACATTATGTAAGTATGACTGAACCCAGGATCCTTTTCCCTAACTGTTGGAGAGGAAGATGAAGTATTGCTGGAATAGTTTAAAAGATAGGTTTGAATTCCCTAAATATTGCAGACAGATGTCCTGTCCAGCTATTCATCCTGGCGGCCAACAGTGTTTCGAGGGCTGCGAGCTGTTGCACAAGGACGATGGCCGAAGGATGGAGCAGGGCTGTGCCACCCCGAGAACCACAGTGCTCCCTTCCAGCTCCTGGGCTCTTCCCAAGACACTTTTCATGGCCGCGTCTCTGATGCCAGAGCAGTTACTCTCATCACTCTACTGCAGGTGCCAGCATCTGCCTATAGGAGTCTGACTGGTAAGTCACAGCACAACTCCTATGGGCAGATGCTGGGACCTGCAGGCTCTGCACCCTGGCGAGTGGTAACGTGGCTCAGAGGCAGTGTAACCCCAGCACGTCATTTTGGTCAGGCCCTGTATGTCCTGGGGTTATCCCCAGCAGTGAAGGCTAGAGAAGATTTGGGGTAGAGTCCTGCTGATCAGATACTGTTTCCAGGACTTCTTGGCCCATATCATAAAGCCACGGAGACCCTAGAATATATTTATTTGCTTCTTTTCTTCTCCCACCATTTTGCAAAGGCAGAATTGCACCTTTGTGTCATGCTGCCCTGCAAACCTGCTTCCAAAAAGCTGCCTCGTTCCTCCAAAGAGCATTTCCTGTGCTTAGCAAGATCTCTCAGAGCCCTTGACTTTGCAGCTGGCAAATTTTACAACATGTTTACAATACCCTACATAATTTGGCTATGAGATAATGTATAGCATAGTCCTTCAGTGGTGCACAGTGGGAGAAAACAAGTGGGGAAAAAAAAACAACAAAAAAGGTGATGGAAAGCCAAGAAAAACAGATGGTAGTGAGCTCTCCAAGGGGCAAGTATGAATAAATAACTGCAGATTTTTTGTTCCTGAGGAAAAATATATTGTCATATCAATAACACAGTTTTTAGGAAATGCAGACTAGATCAAAAGTGCCTTTTCTTCAGTATTAAGCAACGGCACTTCATCAGGCCCTGTGGTCTGCACTGCATGTGTTTGCCTGTGTGGAGCAGAGAGAAGGAAAACAGCACTGCTCCAGAAAGTTCTACTTTGACCTTAAGGTTCAATTTCCCACTTCCCGGGAAGTTCTGCTGTAGGCAATGGGCCAAATCCCTCAGATGTAAATCAGAGCAGCTTAGCGCTTACCGTGTCCTTTAGGAGTGTTACATCTTTGGCAACCTAAGACAGGGCTGCAATTCTTAGAGAGCAGAACTTGATTTTTATGGGAATTCTCCTGTGGCTGCTGTTGGGGCCACAGCAAAATATATTTACTTAATACATCCATGCACACTTCTAAAATGATTAATTGATACCCATTTTCTTTTTTTGACCACATCAGGTCATGTTAGAGGGGGAGGAAGAGACGCTTCAAAATAGTGACACATACAAATCCTCTTGCTTTCATCCAGCAAAAGATTTTTTCCCGTCTTTCCAAGTCCCCCACAGGAAGCCAAGCAACATATGGGACGCATGAAAGTTGCTCTCTGCAAACCTGTCGATCCGTTTTAGCAAGGTTGTGCATCAACCCCAACCCTGCCACGAGCACAGGCCTCCCTGCGCAGGGGCTGCCAACCGGCCCCCGGTCAGCTATTCGCCGGAGACAAACCACCTCCTGCTGCGCCCATCTACGGGCCCGACGGGCAAAGCGCTGCCACGCATCGACCCTCACGGGCTCTCGCTCCGCACATGGCGCAAAACTAATCACTGCAGCAGTGCTGAAGCCCGCCTGGTCACCCGCTGACGGTGGTGGGTTACAGCAGAAGGCATCGCGGGCTGGAAGGGCCTGCAGTCTCTGACAGCGGGCTCAAGCCCTCCATGTTGGGTCCTCTGGGCTATGGCTGGGGGGTGGCATGTTTAGGGACCTGCACAGACTGAATTCTGAGGTTGTAGAGATCTCCTGGTGAAGCTCCCTACGGAGTTATGTCTGCTCCAGCCCTTTGGGTAGAGGCAGCCATAACCCCAAAGTGGAGGATGAACAACCATCACGTCATAAGACCCAGAGCACTGCCACACGACAGCACTTTGAAAATATTGGTCCTTCCTCACATGTATGAAGTGGGGAGGGTGTCTCTTAAGTTATATTTCAGAAGATCTGGACTCATGGGGTTGGCTGACTGTATAATTTAAAAGACCTTTTCCAGCACATTGATAAATCATAGAATCATATAAATATAGAATGATCAGAGTTGGAAGGGACTCCCAGAGGTCATCCCACCCCCCCTGCAAGAAGCAGGGACACCCCCAACTACATCAGGTTGCTCAGGGCCTCATCCAACCTGGCCTTGAACGTCTCCAGGAATGGCACATACACCACCTCTCTGGGCAACCTGTTCCAGTGCTCCACCATTCTTACAGTAAAGAACTTTTTTCTAATATCCAAACTAAATCTCCCTCCCTCTATTTTGAAACCATTACCCCTTGTCTTGTCACAACAGGCCCTACTGAACAGCCTCTCCCCATCTTTCTTGTAGGCCCCCTTGAGGTACTGGAAGACCGCTATACGGTTTCCCCAGAGCCTCCTCTTCTCCAGGCTGAACAGCCCCAACTCTCTCAGCCTGTCTTCATAGGAAAGGTGCTCCAGCCCCTTTATCATCTTTGTGGCCCTCCTCTGGACCCTCTCCAACTGGTCCATGTCCTTCTTCTGTTGGGGGTTCCAGAACTGGACAGAGTACTCCAGGTGAGGTCTCAAAGTGCTTGGGGTATTTCTTAGAAGCTAGAAGCCAACAGAGGCAGTGGGAAGGAAGGATCACCTCTTCCTCATTGCTTCTCTGGAGTCAGAAAACGCTCAGTTATCCTGCCCACAACACTGATGATAACATTTTCATCCAAGCTCAAATTTCTATTCTGCCTGTGCAAATCTGAACAGCGAAGTCACCGCTGTTACCTTAGATTTTAACTCCTCCTGCTGAGAGCAGAACCCAAGCACCTCCTCAAAACCATGTAGTCCCACATTCTGGCACCCATTGCTTTTGCTATGCAAATGGTATCTTCTCTCTAAAAATCAGTCTTTGTTAGGAAACAGAGAGCTCACAGGTGAGCCCCTCCCAGCTGCCAGGAGCCCTTGCTCCCCAACAAGCAGGTACCAAGTACTCCTCCCTCCCTCCTCCAGCAACCCTAAAAGAAAACCAGACCCCAGGGATTCCCAGGGACAAACCCAGAATTTAGAGCGTCGCGGTCAGGTTCTTGTGACTGTGTGAGCTGCCGTGAAGTTGCAGGGTCCGAGGAGTCTCCTGACAAAACTGGACATGTTTCAAAGGGACATGAGCTGTCAGAAGAGGCAATCGCCTCCAGCTCCAGTCCCAAGCTGCAAGCTAAAGTACTTCCTTTTGTTAGAGCATATGGCCAAATTCTGAGACCTACACGTGTTTTAATGCCAAGAGTGACTATTTGTTTGGCATCCTATGCAGCAAAGAAGCCAGCAGGAGTTCAGCCCAACAGAAAGAGAGGTGAAATCAGGCGTTTTATCCCACTGCCGTTTCCTGGCCACCATCATGTCCCTGGATTAGTTGAGCTCTTACCAGTTCTTTGCTCTTTCCAGTCCCCTCATCTGAGAGAACACCCTTCTGTACCCAACCCTTACACTGCAGGCTACACAACATTGCACTGAACATACTTAGTAACCCAAAGCATTTTTCAATTGCAAGCAGTTATTTGCAGCACATTCTACGTAGGCTCATGTTGTAATTTATTCATGATCACCTGGTAGAGTATTTTTCTATAGCTCCTTTACGAGTATCAGTACCTGGCTTACATTCTATCCCTCATACTTAAGCCTCCAAAATTATACTGATCAAAGCAACCTGCATTTATATACTGATGTGCTCCTGCATTCAAGAGATTTGCCAAGTGCTAAATATAAGGTTTCTCACTATAGTCAAAATCAAATTCAAATTCCAGCTGCCTCTCTGCTAATATTCAGAAAAGGTTTAGCAGTACAAAGCCGTGTTTGTAGAATCAGACACTGAAGATGATTAAATTAAACCGAAAGGGGAATTGCTACAAGCCTGAAATTAGTTTGCTGAAGATACCAGCGTTCATTTCCTCTCTCCGACACAAGGAATTACCTCCTGACCTTTCGTGGCCAGAGCAAACAGGATCACAGCTCTGCCAAGAGTCCCCTCCCCTCCTTCCCCATCAGCATGCTGACATGAAAATCAGCTTCAGACCGCACCGACCAGGGTGGGGGACCTGCAGGAAGCTCAAACCAATGCCACAGGTTTGGAGAGACGCCCCATGCATGGACTGTTATCCACCTCCTCCCTCTCAGCAGGATGCTCTCCAGCAGACCAGGCATCTGCTGGGACCTGAAGAAAAGCTCCCTGGCTTATCTCGGTGATCTGTTTTCAAAGCAAGGGACCTTCCGGTCTCTGGGAAAAGATGCTGATTTGGTCAAGGTGAACAAACTGGGAAGGTGCCCACAGTGGGCAAGGTGCATTGGTGAGCTTTCGAGTACAGACAGGAGCAGGAAGACATCCCAGGCACGGGCAGGAGGGTACTTCTTTGGCATTGCTTATCTGGCTTTTTAAAAGCAGCACTAAAATTCTCAATATAAAAAGGCATCCTGACTATGACTATAGCAAGAGATGAAGGGATTTAAAGCATATGGCAGTAATAAAAAGTTGTTCATCTTCTCTCTCCCACTCTTCCCCATTAGCTGTTATTCTTGGGCATTATCTCCTCTGAGCACCCTGTGTGCTACAGTTCCACTGACGGGCACAGGCAAGAGATGGAAAACAACCTGCTGCGAGCAGGGATTTCTCTTGGCTACTACATACCCACACACAGGTTTTCCAAGACACCTTATTGTCTCCCCGCAGCCCTTCTGCTGGCACTGCTCTGGGTCTCCTCTGAGCACAGGTGGAGAACAGCACCAGGTTGTTTGCTGTGCTTGACTCGCCAGCATCAACCCACCTGCTTTAGAAACCAGATGGAGACTGCAGCTTCTATCTGGTGTAGGGTACAAACACTGCTGGTCCTTGGAGGCTGCACACAGTCCGTTTTCAACAACATGTGGAGTTTCACCCTTTAGGATGCTACAGTTAACACAGCTCCTTGGCAACATTTAAACTGAAAGGTTAAGTTGTAGGAGCAGGCAACCCAGAGCAGGGGCACAGTCTCCAGCAGAAAAGCCACTGTCCAAATCCGATTCAATATGACGTGTCCCAGGAGGGAGGGGGAAAAGGCTGACGACTGTCGTGCCCATCTGCCAACATGGAGCGCGTAGCACCTCGGCCCAGCAGCAACCAAGCACGGGACTGGGTGTCCCGCTGATGGAGCATCCTCTGCCAGACTGTAGCCAGGGTGACATGTAGCGCGTGTCTGCCACGCTCCATGGGTAGATGTGCCCACACTGCTTGGGCAGAGTCCCCTGGGACTGGGCACTGATGGCATGCCAGCAGAAGTCACCCTCTGCCTCAGAGTGGATGAGCACATACAACGGAGGATTCAGCAAGGATCTGGGTTGAAACAGTTTGTTCCAGTGCAAAGTCACACTGGAAATGATCAGAAAATCGGGATAGCTCCCTACCCTTCTGCAGCCTCTTTTGGAGACCTAAGCAAAAGGGCATAAGGCTCTTGGTAGCTCTGATACTGCACAGCTTTCCACAACACTGTTTATATGTGTTCATCAGTGAGGTCTCTCTCAGAGGACAGATTCATACAGAAGTAGGAGAGGGCTTTAAACTAAGCCAACCCTAGCCAGGAGGGCATCATGTGGACGACAAAGAACTGCAAGAGTTGGATCCAGAGGGAACTTTAAAGTACACAAGTAAGAAGGCAATGTGCAGCAGAGCCCAGAGCTCCAGTTCCTAAAGCCTGACATGGGTCAGACGGCGCTGACCATCTCTGCTGACCTCTCCACCCAGCACAGCTGAGCCTGGCCACCCCCACAGGGCACAGGGCAAGCTCTGGGGAACACTGAGCATGCCACTGTCTGTCCTCTTGACTACAGAGGATGCAAGAAAGGATGCAGGGTTTGCTCCCAGAAAATCCCATCTAAATAAGTAACACAGGTTTAAATTCGAAATGGGGAACCTGTTGGGGAGCTGATCCTCAGTTGGTTTGAGGCAACTGCTTCCTGCCAGATACACACACACCCCACCGAGTTTGTGTGCCGCTGCAGTGATACCTGAGGCCGGTTGGAAAAGCCAATACAGACATTTCCCCTGCAGGATCTCCCAGGGGAGATGTCCCTCAGCTGGAATAAATGCTTCACTTGTACTATATATGTACAGAAATGCTGTGGTTTAGGGATTGGGTTTCAAATAAACAAACAAGAAAGAAGTCACACATTGCTGTGGAGGCTGGGTTTGGCATACTCAGGGAAAAGCAGCGCACAGTCCTGCTCTCTGACAGCACAAGCCATGCTGCCACAAAAACACGGGCCACACTGCCATGAACTCTGGTTTCAGGGCTACCCACACAACCAAGACAGCAAGTACGGGTTTCCAGCAGGGCTGAAGGCCAGCACACTGCCAGGCAGCGTGAGGATGACCCTTCACAAGCTAGTTTCTGTTGACTGACGAACACCTCCTTTTGTTCTTCTGGCTAAATGATGACTTGCAAGAGCAATAGTAAAAGCCCTTGTAAAAAACAGCAACAAAAAAGTCCCCTCACCATTTGTCACCTGCCCCAGCCATGTTTTACACATTTCTCATGTGCAGGAAACCACCCATGACTACAGTAAGGAAATTTTCTTTTTAACATCTTCCTTTCTGTGTGTTTTGTATTTTCATGTGCATCTAGGACACAAACCTGAGAAAAGGAGCTGCAGACAAGGTTGAGGACCAACCTCGGGGTTGGCAGTGCCATGCTGCCCTCTCCTGCCAGGCTCCCCATCAGAGGCTAATCCATCTGGATGTGATTACTCTCTCCAGGATCTTTAAATCCAGGCTTTAGGGATTAAGGAGTCCCCCCTTCCTAAATGAGGGATTCCTCCTTTAATCCACCCCTCCAGTCAAAACAACACCAGGGAAAAATCAGCATTTTCTGAGGAGCATGGTCCTGATTCTCTGTACTTCAAAGCCTTTTGAGAACACCATGTCTGCCTAACTGTCCATGGCCTGAGAGACCTTCATCATCACATAGACTCTGGTTACAGATCACACCTCATAGCCAGAACCTTTTTTGTTCTCCACTCAGTGCTGTTGCGGAGTTATCTTGGGGACAAGCTCCATAAACCCTTATCAGCCTCCCTGCCCCAGGTGCTCTGGGGACATTCCCTCCTGAAGGGATGGAGCCTTTGGGCTTTCTCATCACTGCTCAGCACCCAAGGATGAAGCAAATAGAAAAAAGGACTGAGGAAAAGCACCACACCACAGTTAACCCTTAACCATCACAGGAGCGATGAGGTCTGACTTGTCCTCACTCTGCACTCACCTCGTGGCGGTTTTCATCCGTTTTATCCCAGGTTTCAGGGTATGTGTAATCATCTACAGGCTCTCGCTGACTCCCCACAACTTTTCACTCTACTTTTGGGTCAACATGGCTGGCTGAAAGCCTCCACCCCTGGTTCGAGGGACAGCTGATGGGAGAAGTGTTTATTGACACAGTAAAGCTGTGCCACCCTCAGCCCTGGAATTCATTCCTCCAGCTCCCAGGGGCATGTGGCTCTGAGAAAGCCAGAGATTTTACGTAGAAAGTTAAAAGAGAAAATCAAGACCTATATAAGACTGTTTACAGCCTACATAAGACTTATTTACACAGGGGGAAAAACCTAACTCTTCATCAGAAAGCTAAAAAGAAACAACCTGTCTTCCAACATCAGCTATTAAAAGCATCTGGAAATATAACCTGCTTTCATCATTTTGGGGTGGGACCTGGGGGGGGCTGTGCCAGGACGCATCACTTTTGCCATCCCATGAGCTCCTTCCAGCAGGGCCAGAGGCAGCTCTGGTTTGTGCCGTACCTCTGGACTCACCCAAGGCAGACTCGGGCCCTGCTCAGCCCACTGGTGTTACAGGTGCAGAAGGCAGAGGAGGGCTGGGCAGATGCACCAGTTCCCCTCCCTCTGGCCGTTTGTGGATTTAAGCCCCTCGTTAGCAGCGTCTAGCACCAGCCCTGAGGCAGAGCACCCTCCATCTCGCTGATTTATACCCTCGTCATCTGCTGCCACAAGGATGATTTTTCTTTTTAATCCGTTTTGGCTCTAGCATGCTCCAGCTTAGCGCAAGCTTTGCTGGGGGAAGGGAGGCCACATTTCACTTGTGCTGGAACTGGGAACAAAGAGGCAGAAAGGAATTGCTCTCCCCACGGCTCGAAGACCGAGCGGGGAAGGAGCCACGGCACCAGCTGGCTTTTCCCCTGCCCCTTTATTTTCCCAAGGCTTTGCCCAGCTCTGTTAGCACATGGCATTATTAAGCACTGGGAGGCAGCAGCATTGCTTTCAGCTTTGAATTGCTGCTCGTGGAAAGAAATGTTCATCCTGACAGGCTCATTGTCATGGCAACGAGAGATCCCCCTCTTACACGGGTACGGCTGCTGGAGAGGCGAAGCGCGACGAGGTCCCGGGGGATTTAGCCCCCTGAGAGCAGGTATGCTGGCAGCCTGCAGTGGGAGGTGGGTGGAGGCAAACGGAGAGCCCTGTTCCTCCTCAACGAGTATCTCTAGGGCAGGGTGTGTCCATCATACCACAGACCCAAAGAGAAGATGGAGATGGCTGAAGTTTTGCTAGCTCTGATCAGTATGTAGCAATACACAGGTGGGACAATGACATCTTTGGATAAACCTAAGTAATAATACCTGATGACTTTGAGGAGTTACTTGGTTTGATAACATTTTTCACTGAATTACATTTTCATCCAGCCCGTGCTGCCCAGGCACAGCGCTGACGGCAACAGAGCACTGCACACTCCGGCACAAGGTAAAGCCTGTGCTGGGAGATCTTAGCAGTGCCATAAAATTAACACATCTTCTCTTCCAGTCAACAGCAGAAAACCAAGGCAGGGTCGATTTGGTTACTCAGCTTGCACAGAAAGCCTCTGGAGTCCTGTAGGGATTGCAGGCTGCAAAGGTGCAATGTCACAAAGGTAAATTTCAGAGAGCTCAGGCATTTCTGATTACTAAGACAAAGAGGCTATTTGCTAGGACCTTTTTTCCCCCTGCTGTGATGACAATAAGCAAGTGAATACAATTATCACCTTCTACAGCACATGCTTTTCCTCTCTGCCACATGCCAAGGCATTCATCTGAGCTCCCTGGACCTCAAGAGTCATGAGGTGGAAGCCTGAAAAGAGTTTGAACACTATGGATCTCACCATGAGTACCACCTGCTGCCCCCAGGCAATACTCAAGAGAATCCCAAAGTGCATCTTTTAAGGATGCTGGTGGCACTTGTTAGCACTCTAGCACCAGGAGAGCTTGCCTCTTCAGAACACAGGGTGACAGGGATACAGCTGATTTACAGAGGCGCGTAGGTGTCCTTGAGCTCACACAGAGGAAAGCCATCATATAGAGAACACACAGACAGCAATGCTTGCTCTTGGGTGCTTCTGGCTCAAAATTTGGATCATTTTCATGAGGAAGCCAGGCAAGGACCAAGAAGCAAGTTGGGAGCAAATGGTACAGCCCTGTTCTGCCTGGAAACTGCTATTAATGCCAGAAAACACACAAATACCCCTGGCAATACCAAACAGTAATGGAATCAGTCACAAATCTGCCATGGCCAGCTCTAAATAAACCTCATGGAGAACATAAAGCAAGAGCATGTACTTCCTCCATCTAGTCTTCAAGGCAAGAATAGTCAATTTTTGCTGGCCACCAGTTTTCAGCCAGGGCAGGATCCCCAATTCGCAGTGCCACTCAAGAGGCAGCAGGTAAGAGCCAAGGTGACATATTATTGAAGAATTGGAGAAGAGCCATTATTTTCCATAGGTGTTGCATTGATTTTAGATAGCAGAAGCTCACCTGACCCAATATAGACCTAAAAAGCACTTTTCTTTTGGAAAACCACCCAAGATTAGCACATCTTCTTCATTAGTTGACAGGTTGCTGTTGTCTACTCCTTCTTGTAGAGATCTTTGCAATGCTGCTTCTGTGCCAATGGTGGGAACAAACGAGTCACATATTCTGCTCTAGACGTGTTTTCTATCACAACATGTATCATCAAAAAAGTGCCAAAATGCTGCCTATTTCACACAGAATTATTGCCTTTGGTAACCTTTCAGTAACTGCAAACAAGAGCAGGATTGGGCCCATGCAGTAAAGGTAATAGATGCATGTCCATTGTTTTACCAACAGTATTACAAAATAATTAGGCTGGCACAGTGAGCCTTAGTCTCTACCAATTTAAAATCCCAGAAATCATTTAAAGTCTTTCTGGTTTTACCTGCTTTGTGAAATGCTGTGCTTCTCCTGTGATTGAGTGTTAATGCAATGGTGAGTCAGTAAAGCCCAGCGAGGTATGCAGTACATGTTTAAGTACAATTGTTTCTTTTTCTTTCCCTCTTTCCCAGGTGAATGCTTTTCATTGTTAGACCAGTTCTTCTTTCATATGGCTCCTCATATTTACTTTCCTAAAGAATTTTTATTCATCCTTTGAAAAGTTATTAAGATGCCACAAGCAAGAGAGAACGCTTTCAGGAAGACTGAAGAGAAAGTTTTCAAGAACACTTAAAGCCCCACAGCAAGTCAACACGAATTTCCTTGGTCTCCACTCCAAGGCTATTAAATACAGAGCCACGGTGAATGGTAACCTTTACTGAATGTATCTGATTCCTGCCTTTATAAAGCCAGCCTTTCAAAATCCTGCCTCAAGCAGGAAAAATAAAGAGGCATCTGATAACGTCTCTAGCACCAGAGCTTGCTGAAATACAAAGAACTTGCAGCACACAGAGAGTCTTCTTATTTTTCTGGTTTAGCTTTGAATGCACACACTAATCTGAAGTTAGAAAAACAAGACACTTATTTCCAATAAATAAAATGAGAGACAAGGCAGAGAGATGCTGGTAATAAAATCAGAAGAACATAGAGACCATAAACCAGTTCAACTCTCCGGCTTCAGGAAATGTCCTTCACGTGATGAACTATCTCCGAACAGAGACATGCTCTGATAAGCCTGGGAGGGCTTTTCTTTATGCATCCAGAACATTTAACATGATGTCATTCAGCTAAAGTCCATTTCTTTGCATGTTTAATTGCACTCTAGTTTCTACCCAAGAGCTATTTGACTCAAGTTGCCAGGAAAACAAAACACCCAAGTAACTCTTAATAGAGCATCAGACAATGAAAAAGCAACATGAATAAATACAAACTCTGCTCCGATTGCTTCCATGTGTGTGGTATGTCCTAATATGTAGTGGAAATGCTATATTTAATTATGTATGGACACATCTGAAACGATAGCAATTGAAAATGAGATTTTTCACTAGACAAATGGTCAATTTGGTTTAATTTCAACCACAAGAGAGTAACCCCCCACCATAAAGTCTACTTGCTTACAAATCCATTGACAAAACCGAGTTTCTGGCATCTAGGTCATTTTGCAAAGCTTTCTGAGGCTGCCAGAGTTAAAAAATGAACAAATGTTACATGGTGGTATGTGTCCATGGTTATGGCATGGGGAAAGAGCTGGGAACCCTAGTGTGGTGATTTTGTGTGGTCTTCAGGCATCAACATTGCCAAGAAATTTTGGATCACAGCTAAGCAATCTTTAGGGAGCATGAGAAGATCACACCACATAGCCAGAACCCTTTTTGTTCTCCACTCAGTGCTGTTGAAGATCTAGAAGAAGAGCTGAGAGAGCCTGCTCGCTTCTTGGCTCTGCTTACACCATGCACACTGCTCAGACCAGCCTTAACCAGCATCCAGCTATGTACTGGTGCTCCCCGTGAGCAACAGCAGTAATCTCCCTTCACTGCCCCTCAGCTCAGTGGTAGCTGAGGCAGATAGGGAAGGTGCAAGTTAACAGCTCAGTATTCATTAAAACAAGGGGTTTGAGGTGTGTCTCCAGTAGAGCCACCCAGAATTAACTGGAATCCAGTTTGCCTTTCCACACTATTACTAAGGCCAAGAATGACCACAATACTCTGGCTCACAGAGAGGTTTACCTTGCTGTCACCTCTGCAGCATTAAAGCCCTGACCTGGCCACACCACCTTCCTGAAGCAGAACCTCGCTGCCAAGGGTGTAAATAGGGTGGTAAATAAAGAGGGTGAGAAATAGGGAGGGAAATAGGATGGGAAAGACTCAGGGTTCCCTGTGTCTGTCACACCAACAGCTCTGGCTGTCTCGATGCCCTGAAACCCATACTGCCCTGACACAGCTGCTGCAGCTTGTGCCACCACAACCCCAAGCTCCTTCCCCAGATTGCTGCAATTAAAGCATCCTGTTGCAGGCTGCCAGTGGAGGCTCTATGGGCCACAGCACTTGGGGACACTCTGCACTGGCGGTTGTTTGCTCCCAGCCCATCTGGATCAGGGCTCTCTAGTATTTCCATAGCACCAAGTCAGCTAGGTTAGCTCAAACCCCCTTTGCTGGAGGGGGTTTCTCTGAAATCCTTGAGATAAGCCAGATCTAATATATTTTTATATCAATAGGAGCCTACCCACTAACTTCTACATACTTTGAATTAAGCACCCTTTATATAGATTTAGCAGTTAGAGCAACTAAGCACTTGGGTATTCTGTGCTCATTAATGCTGATGGGATCTGGGAATCCAGATTGTTTGGGTAGCTTTGGCAATGTCAACCATAAAGCACAGGATACCTGTGTTCAACATACCTGTCCTGTTCTTTGCTGGGATGCAGCAGGAGCTACTTCTGGTTATAAAAACCAGCCCGTATCCCAAAGCAATGATGAGACAGTGGAATTCATTCCATCGCACAGACCTGTTGATTAACACCATCATTCATATCCCTGAAAGAGGAACCGCCATAGAGACAAAGTACCATGGAGCTTGCTCTTTCATTCTGTGGTAATCATTTCACACAACATAATTATCTTGAAAAGTTGCTGATGACAAGGCCAAAATACAAAAATATTCAAGAGATCTCCATGAGCAGTTTATTGATGTGCTTGCTAAATTTTCAGCACACATGGAGACGGGAGAGGTCTTTGTCTGCCTTTCTACATTAACATTTGCATTTGCTGTTCATAAGAAAATATGGGCTTGCTCATGTTAATTGCAGCTCTTTCATCTTTCCGCTCCAAGCTGTATTGTAACTGACCTAGCTTAAACATGCAGTGCTAAAGGGTTCCAGGAGCTGAGGGATGCACATGCTGCAATCCTGTCTACTATTTTATGTGATGTTGCACAAGATGACCTCCAGTTTGGGCTGCAAGGCAGCTAAGCCACCAATGTCCAAGCTCTCCTATTTAAAGGCAGTGCTGGGCTAGCTCTAGTAATCTCAGAAGGAAAGGGGCACAGGGACATAACTTAATGTCATCTCCCTGTGAATGGCACTTTCACAAGAGAAGAAAAGATGATGGATTCTGGAGACACTGGAAATGCCCACACACTTTGTACCACAGCCGCACGTTTGAAGCAGTGAAGGTGTGAATCAGTGAGGCACAGACACAGCTGCAGTGGTTTACAGTTAACAGCATAATGTTGAGGCGTGACATCATGTACCCTCTGACCCTCTGGGAAGGTTTGCTTTGAAGGTAAGTCAGGTAACAGGGAGAAGTTCACAGATTCACAGAATCAAGTACGTCAGGAGTTGGAAGGGACCTCAAAAGATCATCTAGTCCAACCCCCCTGCCAGAGCAGGATCACCTAGATTAGATCACACAGGAACGTGTCAAGATTGGTCTTGAATGTCTCCAGAGTATGGGACTCCACAACCTCTCTGGGCAGCCTGTGCCAGGGCTCTGCCACCCTCATGCTGAAAAAGTTCTTCCTTACATTCAAATGGAACTCCCTATGTTGAGCTTCTCATTTTGGCTGCAGGGCAACGAAAGCCATTCTGGGAATGACCCAGGTGCTGGTCGAGCAAAGCCTGTTGGCCATACTCCCTGGAGAGCAGACTGCCCTGAGGCAGCATGCTGAGCACTGCACCTCCCCAGGCTGCAAGGTTAACTCTGAAACGATGCCGAGAGGAGGAACGGAGCAGAAAAACATTTGAGGACAGCCGCATCCTTATAAAACCGTGGAGGACAGCTAGAGACAGCTCCAGCGGCGCTTTGCCTGGCAGCAGACCCGCCGAGGAGCGGCGGACGGCAGCGCCAGCGCGATGAAAGGCTTCTCGGCGTGTTCTGCTTCACCCTTCGCCCCGTCTATCAAACGGATACCAGCAAGAGAGGAAGGCAGATAAAGAGGCCTTATTTCTGGCTTTGCGGCAGCTCAGGAGATGGATGCCAGGTAGGAGTGGGATTTGTGCTCCCTGCAAGGAGGAGGCAATGGAGCAATATGTTTTCAGACAGAAAGTACAAAACCAAACTGAAAATACAGAAGCCTTTGTAACTTATCTGAGGCTACGAGCTTTATCTTGCAGATACAGAAAGGCAGCTCGGCTGGTCCCTCTGGAGGTGCCAAACCCTGGCTGGGAGCTGGGCCAGAAAACTCAGCACTCAGGAAAACACTGCTGGAAGACCACAATTCATCCATACAGGAGCAATTAGGATTTTCCAAGTGAAATAATTAAGTGCAGGCAAGTATACATGGAAAGCAGACAGTGCTCTGATGCCTCCCCCTTGTATGGCAGAATCCTCTGCAACAGCTTATCCAGAGCAGAGAGTTTATTTTACCTGCTCACTTCACTGCAGGGGGCTTCCTTTGTTTTCCTGCATAGACAAACCTCTCTAAGAGACACCACTAAATATTTCTGACATATACTGGTATATATAACTAGAGAACATGTTGACAGACAGAAGCAATTTAATTTCAGTCAGGTTTCATTATTATATCCTCAACCCCTGACCTTCGAGAAAAGCTTGGCTATGGTGAGCGCAGAGAGCATATTTGTCATCGTGCTGGGGAAAAAAGATGGGAAGCCAAAAACCAGAGCGTGTCCATTTTGAAAATTAGCTGTTTGTACTTTTTGCTCTGCATTTAATAAGCTTCTGATTAAAGAAGATTTTCAGGGGTTCCGAAATAAGGTTTCTTCTCCAGCTTAAGTGAATTTGGCATCTGTACACCCAAGAAAAGCCCATGTGTTTAAGGCAGAAAATCCGCATTAATATTAATGCTGAAGAAGAAAGGAATTTGGGAGTTGAACTATCTGGCAGTTTTAAGAAATGTATTTAAAGGTCTGCTTAACCCCAGAGATAACCCATTATTCTCATCACCCTGGAATTTCAAATGACAAAAAGAAGTGATGCTACTGCCTTTTGCCCAGTGTGGGAAGGACACGGCAAAGATTTGTACCTGAGTGATTATCTCCGGGCTCCTCAACCCTAATTGTCACTCCGACACAGACTTCCCTGGTGGCCTCCACCAAATCATTTCTCCCGTCTCACCAAATTTTCTCAGCTGCAGAAGTGGGATAACACTGACTCATACAGGACTGATGAATAAAGGAGGATATATGATTTTTGTACTTTTTTTCTTTCCATTTTGTTCCTTTCCATAAATTGGCAATCGATGACAGGGTTACATAAAGGTCTGCAACTGTTTATGGCAGGGACTTGTTGAATGCTGGGAATCTACAGAGACTGTTTCTGTGAGCAGTGGTGTTTCCAGAGTACCTGATCTTAGAAGATGAGATCCAGTTCAGAGACACATTTAAGGAAAGGCACCAACATGCAATGATCATTGAAACATTACCCCAAGTTTTCGGGAGCTAAGAAATCTGCTACCAAAAATCCAAGACAAAAGTTTTCTATTGCTGGTGATCTATCAGGTTAATTAACACAGGACTCTGTTTAAACTCAAGGATCACAGACTGGCTGATGATGTTTGTGAAGGCTTTGAAAAAATTCTATAGATCATAATATTTTCAAAACTTAAGAAATGGTATGCATTTAAGGCATAAAAGAATATTTCAACTGAAAAGGTCAATACTTCAAAGTTAGCAAATTAATAACTGAATGTTGTCTGTGGAATATAAAGTTGATCTGGTGATACACGTGCCCTACAGACTCTTTCAGACATGGAGGCCTATGTGTCCTTAAACTTCTTAAACATACTGTCTGTGCACTATGGCTGCCTACTGCACCACCCTTTATGAGTTGCCGTTTTAATTTTCTCCTCTCTGCTCCTGCTCAACTCAATTAGCAGGCTGTGACTGAACAATATTCAACAGTGAGCAAGGAGCCTCAAGTAAGAGTGGAAATTTGCCTTTAGGAAAGAAAAATGGGAAGAGTACCAGAGAATCTAATGAGATATATAAATAAATAGGTCAGTATTTTATTGAATTGCAATGGAATATTGAGGATATCAGTATCTGCCCAAGCTGACAGGTTTTTTAGATTCACAACAAGAACAGCAAAGCTGTGTCAAACATTTGTGTGCCTCCATTAATAAGCAACTGGGACCTTTTTAAGGATTTGGTTAAGATGGAGCTGCCAGATAAGAAGTGAAGGAATTATTTTACTACTATCAACTATTGCTACTAGTAACCAAGCTGAAAAAGAAAATGCATTAGCCAGTGGCTGCTTTCACTTCACTGTAGGAAGCCTGAAGGGTGAGGTTACAACCACATCAGAGCACTTGCTGTGGCTTTGGGGAGCAAGGCTGTGATGTAGCTGGGTAGCTTCTGCAAAAAGCAGCTACAGGTTGTTCCCAGGCCCAACAGTAAACACCAGCTGTGCTTTCAAGGTCAAACTCTCCCTCTGACAAGGCTGGGCCAATCAGTGACCATCACAGCACCTCTGTGAATCACATTGAGGAGAGAAAAAACCCCAAACTGCCGCATTTTGCCACTAGAGAAGGTGGTGAGAAGATGTAAGAAACTCTGCAGACACCGAGGTCAGTGAAGAAGGGGGGAGGAAGAGGCGCTGAGAGAAGATTCACTGCGGCCTGTGGAGAATACCATGGTGAAGCAGCCCACCCAAGGCATTCAGGTGAGAGTTGCAACGAGCCCTTGCCCCTCTTCCCCAGACACTGCAGAAGCCATGTCCCCTTCCCAACTCTGTGCCAGGGCTGCCACCTTCCTTCCCCCCACCAATGAAATATCTGAAATTGAGACTTAGAAGGTGTCTGGCTCTGAACCATTAGGGGGTTGTGGCAGGGCTGGCTTTTCGTAAGGCCGTTAGGGACATTTGATTCCTCGAGCTAACGGTAAATCATTGATGGAGTTGATTGTACAAGTACTGATATAATGTTTCCATGAATCATTTCCAGATTCTCTTCATCCACCAGTGTGCTTGTCACCACCAAAAGCACCTCCAGTCTCAGCCCCACTGGTTGACATGCACAATACCACCGTCAGATCCCTTTGGCTCAAGCCAGTGGAAAACCCTTCCCAAGTTCTTGGTAAAGATGCTGCTGGAAAGCCTTTGCTTTACTTCATTATTCCAGGTGAAAAACTCATCTATATTCTCAAACCTCAGCACACACTGTATTGGGGCAAATGTCTCAATCTGGATAATGAGAGCATTGTGACCCCTTGCAGCCCATGGAAGATGAAGAGTCCCCACTTGCAGCCTGTGGAGCAGGTGGAGGCACGTGGAAGACACTGTGACATAGGTTGGAGCAAGCCCCTAGTAGCACTTGCAGCCCGTGGAGGAAGTGACCCACGCCAGAGCAGGTTTGTTGGGGGGCTTGTGACAACGTGGGTGACCAGGCTGGAGCAGTCTGGGCCTGAGAGACTGAGAGACATTCTATGATTCTATGACTGCACCCAATAGAACTGACCCACACTGGGGCAGCTGGTGATGAGACGAGGCCCTGTGGGAGAGGACTCACGTGGAGAGGGTTGTGAAGGACTGTCTGCCATGGGTGGGACCCCACGCTGGCACAGGGAAAGAGTGTGAGAAATGCTGCCCCCCAAGAAGGAGAACAACTCATGAAGAACTGACCCAAGACTGAAGCCTCCATTCCCTATTTCCTTCCTTTCCCCCCCGTGCCATCCTGGGGAAGAGAAACATCATGAATAGGGTGAAGTCTGCAGAGAAGGGAGGGGTGAGGGGGGTGTTTTAAGATCTGTTTGTACTTCTCATTACCTGACTCTGGTTTCTCTGTGTGTGTAGTGTAATAAATTAGTTTTCTTTCCTTCATTCTGTGTGGAGTCTGTTTTGCCTGTGATGCTAATTGCAGAATGATCTCTCCCTGTCCTTATCTCAACTCCAAAGCCTCTCAACATGTATTTTCTCCCCTGTCCAGCTAAGAGGGGAGTGGTGGAACGACTTTGTTGGGCTCCAGCCAGGGTCAAACCACCACAGCACTGCAAGAGATACATACATTTGTGTACAGGTCCTCCAGACTAACTGAACTGGGATCAAAACAGCATCTCAACTTTTCTAGTAATAAGCATTTTCAAGAAAGATCTGAAAGAAGAAGCAACTTTTATCCCCCCCCCCTTCTTTCCATCTTTCTTCTCCTTTCAAGTCTAAATTTTCCTCTTTTCGCGTTGCTATTGGGAAAGAGAAAAGGAAGCCATCATGGAGGAAATAAAGCAGAAATTAAACTCCCATTCTGCACTTGGGAACAAAACAATGCTTTGTGGCTCATCTGCATTCAGCGAGGAACTGAATTCAATTTCTATCTGGTGAAAACCGAATTTCCTGGTTATCTCTCATGCAGGTAAAATGCTCTGCTGTAAGGATTTGAATCAAGGGGGGGGGCAGGGAGGGGAAAGCAGCAGCTTCAATAGAAATTGTTTCCTGACAGCTCCCTGGCACCGCTGGTGTTCCTGCACATTGCTGCTGACCACCGAAGGGTCCCTGATGGATCTCACTGCACTTATCCTTTAGGTCTTGTATCTGAAACCATCCTGAGTGCAGCCCAAATCACAAAAACTACATCTGTATCTCAGATTCCTCAGCAGAATAATCCCAAAACAGGGAAACCACTGAAAAGATAACATAAAAGTTAACATCGTTCAAATTCTTTCATTTATGCAATTAAAATGTATACTTTCTACTTGGGTATTCCCTTTTCAAAGGGGAAAAAATAGGCCAAGCCCAGCATGGAGCACAGCTCAACCAACACCCACAGCACCAGCAGAATGAACCTGCCCCAGCAGCAATGCTGCTGAGAAATGAAAATGATTCCCACCTCAACTCATGCTTTCCAGCTCTATTTCCTCCACATTGAGACCCCCATCGTTCTGCCCACTCTAATGTGGGTAGAAAAGGGAAGACCACAAGGAGACCACACTGGTCTGAAAGTCCAGGCAAGTGTCTCAAAGCCCTGCAGTACTCCTGTAAAGCTTCAGAACCTCCTGGAGATCTGACCTTGGGATATAGTTTTTAGGAAAAACATTACTTTTTATTGCATCAGGAACACAATGGTATTATCAATCAGAAAATAAGCAGACCTTTAAGATCTGCTTAAAACCAGTTTAATTAAACAGAGTTTAACTGCCCTCACAAGATTTTCAAAAATACACAGATCCCTACAACAGGCATTTTGAACCATATGAACAATCAAGCTGCAGTTGACAGATACTGAACCTCCACAAAAGTGCTGTCTGCTTTTTTGGTGTCCAGCAATCTTGGTATGCCCCAAATAAAGACTAATCTAACCTTTCTGAAAGTTCACTGTTTATGTTCTTACAGAAGCATCAAACCCAGTAGCAAAAGCCCATGCCTGTTTTCCCACAACAACCACTTCCAATCATTCTGCAAGAAGAGCAAGCAGAAGACAATTTTCCCCTGGAAACCTTTACCAAAGCAAAGATGGTACCTTGGATCACAGCCCGTCTCTCCCTGCAGCTCTCCTGGCGCTGTGGCTCCCACATTGCCAGCAATAACCTCTTGCCCAGCACCAGTAGAAAGGCCAAGCTTGCTGCACAGTGGAGCACTACAATGTTCCCAAAACCACTGCATGGGTCTCCCTTTCCTTTTCAAGCAGCTGCCACTGAAATCACCTGACCCAAAGACAGATTGATTGACTCTCTGCCTCTGGTAACACAGCAGTTTGTGCAGGAAGTTGTAATCAGGTGGACTCAAGCACACATGAGATCTCCAGCACACAACCTCCTCTGCCTTGGTGGAAATCCCAAACCACGCTGTTGAAAGCAAACAAATGCCTTCTCTGGGAGGAGTGACTCAATCCCTTAGCTCATATTGCAGATGTATTCGTTTAATCCTCTCACCTAACAGAAGAAACAGAAAACCTTGTGCAGAAGTAGTGTGTTAATCAGTAATTTCTTAAACAGGCCTGAAAACAACAATCTGATGAGTACAATGATGTAGAAGCCCAAGGGTTAATTGTATTTAGGAAAGGGTGCAGTGGAAACCCTTGGAGGAATTAGTAATAACAGCGCAAAGCCCAAGCTGGGTGGCAGCCAGCAGTGGAGCTAGTGGAATGTCACTGCTGCCCCTTGGGTCACCTGCCAGCAAAATATCTTTATGCTTATGAACATGGTAAGATAAGACCCAGGGCAGGCCCAGGGTCTCGGCTGTGCCCAGATGCTACCGTAGCAGGAAATTTCATTTAAAAAAAAAACCCCACCACTTTTGAAGTGTTTTCTTGACCCACACAAGACCCTCTCATTGTAGCATTTATCCAATAAGAAGAGCCACTGGATGGAGAACTCTTTCTCTGGAGAAGAAAAGGAAGCAAAGATGCTGGCGGCGGTTCTGTGCGGCTGGGGGTGGCCTCCTCTGAAACCAGAGCGCTCAACTTCTGGGGGAAGACGCGAAGGAACCGCGAAGGCGGCTGGAGATCCGGTCATCCCCAGGCCAGTAGCTGCTGGTGCCTGCGGCGGGCTCAGCCGGGGATTCGGGTAACCCCCGAATGGCCGGGGAGGTGTCGCGGAGGGGGGCCCGGTCCCTCCAGCGCCCCGGGCCTGCCCTGCCGAGCGGCGCCGCGACCGACAGGTGGCGCCATTGCGCCGCGGGCGGCGCTCGCTCCTCACGGACGGGGACCCGCAGCGCCGCCGCGGGGCGGGGTGCGGGTGGTGAGTGCAGCCCCGGGGGCGGCGGGCGCGTCCGTGCCGTCCCTTGGGAAGCCCCGAGAAACGGAGCTTTACTGGGGGAAAGCGGTTCAGGCGTTTGAAAACGCCTTTTTTCACCAAAACAGCAAGCGAGTTTCCCGGCAGTAGCTGTAGGAAAGCGGCCGCCTGGGACAGCCCTGCCCGGAGACCGACACCCTCCCTGCAGCCCCAGGCAGAGCTGCCCCCCCAACCCCGAACCGGCCTCGCAACGCAGGACGGAATCCCTCAAACCCGTCACTGCCCCGTCAGTGCCGCAGATCCCCTGGTCAGTGCCACAGGCACCCCCCGGGCAATGCCACAAGCACCCTCAGCCAACGTCACAGAC